>LR812523.1:27388241-27988241 GCA_903798195.1 Danio kyathit
GCTGCCTCCCAATTCGCATACTTGTACTACGCCCTAAAAGTATGTACTTATTTGTGAAGGAAAAATATATACTTTTGAGTGTGTAACAGAAGGGTATGCAAGCTTTAAGACATACTACTTCCTCGTTAACAGATCGTTGTGTTGCTCAGTTATGAGCCCTGTCAATCATCCACAGGTCCTCCACATTTCTTTCATATTTAATTTCCTACCTTATTGTAGAAGCAGTAGCAGCAGGTTAATCTCCCATTCACGAGTCGTTCATGCAGAGAAATCTCCTCAAATCTTTGGATAATTATGCATTCAGACGTTAATGTCCAAACACATCTTTGTTCAGTATTCATCATAAGTTCAGTATTGTTGTTGCAGGTGAAATATAACACAGAAAACGTGATTTAAGTATTTTCCAGTTGGCTAGATATAAATTAACAGTCATACAAACATCTTTACCGAAGCCTCTCTACTTGATGGTTGGTCTCGTGCGTCCATCATGTTTGTAGTTTATTTACCCGCGTTTGTAGTTCTAATCGAATTTACGTCCAACGCGCAATGTGCTGTGGGCAATATCAGCGGTTAGAGTATGGACGCTTCTACACTTAAAACTTTGACCGGAAACAGTAAACCATCCGGGAACCTTTCGCATACTCTTTTCAACATACTATGGTTTGGGACATACTAATTCTATTTTCAAATACTATTTAGGACGGATAGTATGCGAATTGGGACGCATCATCTGTCACATCAGGTTACTCTGATTCAGCATGTAGAGTCGGTGTCAGCTGTTGGCTGAAAAGATGTTGGTCTGATTGGTTTTTCAGCAACGAATCAGAGTGTAAGAACAAAAACTGTGTCGTAAACAATTCAAGTAAAAAAGGAACACAAAGAGGCTGGCTGTGGCTACATTTCTTAAATATTAGCAAATAATATGGATTATTAAATTATCAGACATATTTGCATGAGTGAGTCTCTCCATTTTGAGTGACAATTACTGTGATAATGGTACTAAACGCTGCTTTGTTTACTTTGTGTGCATTTCATCTTCAGGGGTCCGTTCTTCATATGTGCATTGCTCGATTAGCTGTATTTGGTTATTGAGGATCTGACACGATCCAAGATCATTTCGTTCTTCAAAACCCATCCAAGAGTTGTTGTCATAGCATCAGGTCTGGTAGCTCCAACCTGATAGGTAGCAGATTTATTTCATATAAACAGGATTAGATTGATTCATTTCCTTTTCTACAGTCTATGGTCGCTTCTCCCCAAGGGGTTCAAAGAAAACATTTATTTATATGGACATTTTAGATACAAACACATACTGTTAAGGTAGGCTACCAACCCAGCTTTAGTACAATTTGTGTATGATAATAGACATGGCCAATATTTGAAAGTTTTTTTTTATTTTATTTTATTTTTATTTTTTTTTTAGGAATAATAAAATATGCAGTCAAAAGTTGCAGACACTTACCAATATCAACATTGCTTGTTTGATGCAAAATTAATTTAAACAGCCATTTATTAAGAAACTTGAATAGGCCTACTGTAATAAAGAAAATTTGCTTTAAAAGTAAATATAAAGTAAATATATTGCTAAATACTCTCGACACTTGAAAGTGTAAAGCCTGCTGCCCATAACAAATGTGTAAAGTTTTTGTTTATCATATTTAAGTTTACTATAAATTTGATCTAATTTTGCTCAGATTGATAATTGAATATTATTCAGATGATGTCATTACGCTGCTGTGCCGTCAGCCAATCGTTGCATTGCTGATCATGATTTTAAGAATCGATAGATCAGTCCTTCACAACACACGCAGCGATCTCAGATGAGTTCATCCAGGCATTATTATCTGATTTGCAAACCTGTTTGAAGAACCTAATTAGCCAGAGATCAGTTATCAAGATTAAAAGATTCAGAATCTGCCAAATCATCTTAGATCATAAGCGTGGTACAAAGAACAGACCCCAGGTTTCCCTTTGTGGAATGAGAAAACAGACTACTGCCTCCCGTGGGTGCAAAAAGCCTGTCCTATTGCATTCTCATTTCAATTAGAGTTTTTTTCTAAAAACTGAGAATTCTGTCATCGTTTATTCGCCTACTTTTTTGAATTTTAAACAAAAGAAGATATTTTGAAAAGTTTTATAAACCTGTTACATTAGACTTCCATAGTATTTGATTTTGCTACTATGGAAGGTTACAGGTTTCCTACATTTTTTTCAATATCTTTGAGGATAAGTGCATGTTTATTATAAACAAGTTTAGTTTTAACCATTTTTTTCTGATAGATGAATATTCAGATTCAGACCTTTGAACTCAAACTTTGATAATCCCGGTCTTAAAGTAAAGTTAGTTCACTCTGTTTGCTATTTTCTTGTTTATATTGCTTGGAAATGACAGTTTTGTAAAATGAATGTTAAATGCAGTACAATCTAGATCACAAGCTAGATGTCTTGGGATACCAGTTTCCAATAATGATTAGAATATCTTTTTTTTGTGTGTGTTCAACAGAAAAAAGAAAATCACAAAGATTTGGAACCAATTGCAGGTGATTTAATGGTGAGTAAATATTTAGTTTTGGGCGAACTATACCTTTAAATCCACTTGTTTGTAGATTTGTTTTTAAATAAAATGTGGTGCCTGCCACTCATTTCAAAAGGTTATAGATTGATAACAGAAGAAACAAACATAACAGAAGAAACAAACATCTTGTTTATGTATTCATATCTCAAAAAAACATAATTGGCTCCTTTACTTTTCTGATCAGAATTGGCTTTAGATTAGTACATGCAATATGTAGAATACAGTTCCTTTTTACTGTTTACTCATAGAGCCAATGAGTAGTGACAACATGCATGAAAAATGATTGATTAGTCTGTGGCCTTTGATCAACGTTTTAGCAAAATATTAGATGTGCTGTGCACTTTCAAAAGAGAACCAAAATAGCACACCAATAATGTCAAGACAACTTAATCTTCTGAAAAGAATCTCTCTTATCTGATCATGACCAACCCCAGGGAACCTTTTTTTTCTAAACGGAGAGGTAAACACATTTGTCACATCACATTATGCGAAAGTGTCATTATGCAAAATAATGACAAATGTTAGTGCCACAATATGGAAATGAACTGGGAAACACTGCAGTAATTCTGCTCATTGTCATCCCATCTAATTTAACCATTTGTTATATGCAAAAACGCTTTTCATCCCATATCAAAATTGCTGCTGCAAAACGTATGGTCTAAATTGAAGCTTTAATCTAAAGCAACTAACAAAAGGAGCAATTGATCCTACAAAAGAGCAACAATATGTAAGTGCTGCAAGAAGTTCCAATTAGTCTAACACTGTAAACATAGCAAAAAAAAAAAAAAAAAAAAAAAATATATATATATATATATATATATATAATGGGGTAGAAAGTGGGAGTAATTGATTTAGCATGTATTCATTTAGAACTGATACATTTTCAGGTTGCAAGCTTTAGTCCTTTTCAGTTACTAGGAAAATGCATTTATCAGGTAGTATCAGGAACTAAATATATATATATTTCACCTGCATTCATTCTGTTATATCTGTGTCCATTTGCCTGGTAACTGTATTAATCAATTGATTGATTGATTGATTGATTGAGATAAGAATATTGGGCCTGTCTCCACAGTCAAAATCATCATGTCTGAATTTGGGATTTTCTGGATCATATGCTGATATACAGGGGTTGTACAATTCAATCGTCGATCTCATATGAAGCAAGAGCTCGCAATGACATATGATGACGTGTGCAGATGTTGTAGTGGTGTCCCATTTCTTAGGGGTACGTTTTGAAGCCCTTCCCCTTCACACTCTGTTTCAAGGGCCAAGGGAAAGGGGTAGAGGTACAAAAATAGAATTGGTATTGGGCCTAAGTGATGCTGGTGGAGGGAAACGTTTTCTAAATCACTTCTCCAAAATACCCCAAAGTGGCTCAATAATATTTAGATCTGGTGACTGTGCAGGCCAAGAAGATGTTTAACTTCACTTTCATTTTCATCAAGCCACTCTGTCACCAGTCTGGCAGTGTATATTTGTGCATTGTCATCCTGATACATGGCACTGCTTTTAGGATACAAAGAATCCTCCAGATTGGTTTGGTAGTCCTTCAATATAACAACTGTATCTGAGGTGTCAAGTGCATTGCATTGGGCTAAGCTTTCATCAATGTTTTATAAAGTATTGGCTTTTTTGTTGTAGCTACAGTAAATGGGTGCTTAGTTTTTCTTGTTTAATTGACTTGGCCAAAATCTCATTATATAAAGGAGGAAGCGATATATGCAAATCCTTTTTCTAATCAAACACTATTCAAACATCAGTTGTTATTCATTTATTATTTACCCTTGCATTGTGAAGAGGTGGAGGTCTAAATGGAGGTGAAGTTTCGCTGACAATTTGAGGATCTAGTTGCATCACAAAGTTTTACTGATAAGCTCTTTTGAATGCGTATCATTGGATAAATATGTGTAAAACCATTTGATCTGTTAGGCTAGCTAGGGTATGGCAACTGCGATACTCTGCCATAAGGAAGTGCTGCCTCTGATCCATACAAAGGCTGAATGCACTGTGGCCGTGCTTCCCAAGTGTACAGCTCTGTTGCAGTGGAGCATTTAAAATGTTTAATAACACATCAGATTATAATTCCATCTGATCGTAAAATTCAGTAAGGGCTAATTTAGTGGGTAACACTTTATTTTGATGGTCCATTTGAGTATTTGTAGACTGAATTGCTTAATATTTGTATCTTCAACAGACATTTAACTGACTATAAGAAACTTTGCAAGTACATGTCAACTTACACTAACCCTAACCCCAATCCCAACCCTAACCCCAACCTAACACTTATAATCTATTTATAATCTAATAAGAATTAGTTGGCATGTAGATGCAATGTAACTTAAATTCAACAAACATACCATCAAAATAATGTGTGACTATTTAGTGTTATTTTTAAAGTTAATTTGAACAGTGTTCTCTCTTTAAAAAAACATTTAATATTTATTTTATTACATCCATATTTTTTTCTTTTTGAACAAGAAGGAAAATGTATAAATAAGCTATTGCTTTTGCTTTAAAAAGGCCAAAATGTTTCCAGTACACGAGGTGAAATTTAATATTTGTAGACTTAAATTAGGGCTGGGCGATAATTCGATATCGATAATTATCACGATACATAATTTTTTGATAAAACAATAATGACAGTTTGATAATTCCTCGATAATATTTACGCACTATGCGTAACGCTGCACAGGCATTTTGCAGCCTGTCCTTCTGGATGCTGCATGCATTATACAAGTTAAGAGCCATACAGTGTTAGTTGCACTTGAAGGAGTAAGAAAAAAATAAGGTTAAAAAGGTCACAGTCACAAATATTGTTGACAAGAAACGTCACTAGACTTGAGTAGTCTTGAGCTACATAATTTTTTTAATCCGACACAAAACAGAGCGACGTGCACTGCAAACTGTGCTGACGACTCGTACCATCAAAAGCAGGCAACACCACAAACCAGTTTCATCGTTTAAAACAGTACCACCGTTATGAAGATGCTAAGAAATTACAGACCCAAACAAGTGTTGGTAAACCAGCGCAACTATCCAGCAGAATTTCATGTCATCATTTTCGAAAGCCGTGCCTTATGAAAAATAAACACCTCAAAAAGACAGAAGATATGACGAACAACACAATCATAAAGAACACTTGATGCTTGCTGCAAACTACAGGCTGCATTATTTATGTGCATTTATTACGACATTGATAGGATCTTTTGTTGTCAAGCTTATGTTTCCTTTTTAATATTAAGATATTTGTTTTGAAATCTGTAATACCACTATTGTCCCTCATCGACAGTAAAACAACCAGCCTTTATATATTTAAAGGACATAATCACTAAGGAGAAGTCAGATGCTCAAGACAAAATCTTAAAAATAATGACAGATTAAAAATGCAGCAAATATATGACAGACGTTTACAACAACAGTGGATCATTAATTAAATCCTTATTTTCCACGGAGCGAAGCATCATCCACCCGCAGTTGTTTAAGACGGGCACGAACTAAAAATATATTTATATTTCCTTGAAAATGTATCTTTTTGCAACTAATTTCGTTTTGTATAATGTGTAAATTAATTTTGATGTATATTTTGTTGGTCAATTATCTACAGCATAAACAAGAAGAACGAATAACATCTGAGGCGAAGCCCTTTAAAGAGCCCCTATCTTGCATTAAAAAAGGTCATATTTTGGTTTTAGGGGTCTCCAACAACATGCTGATATGCGTGTAAGGTCAAAAAAACACTTTCATCGTCTTATAATATGCATTTATTTTTTACCTAATTAACCCAGCGAATCCCATTTGAATCGTTCAGCAATTCATTTGTTCCCGAACCCCTCCTTAGCACGAAGCTAATATGCGCTGGTTGGTCCGATGAACCAGTCTGTTGTGATTGGTCGACTGCGTTCAGCATGAGACGGAGAGAAAAGCCCACCATGACCATGAAGTAGCAGCCAGAGAGTATATGGCAGCCCAATGCAGGAATGCAAAAAATACAGACCAGCATATTGCTTTACTCCTAACCCTAACCCCAAGTAATAACAACACGCATTCAGTATTAATCCACACTGGCAAAAGTTAAACTATTTTGAATATTGACCGCGCCGCGTGTGTGTGAGAACAGCTGATGGTGGCCATAGCAAAGGCAAACAGCAGAGGATCGCCACTTCAGAAACGCATTTAAATCGGTAAAGGAAGAAGCACGCGTCACGTTTTTAACGTGGTTTTAACCTGAGAAATACAGCACAAGCATTGATCTATAATAGATATGCGCGGGACCATTACAACTTATAACAGACAATTAAACACATATTTTGCAAACTACACAAAATGAGGCAACAATTTTAATGACACTTACATGTTATGATCCGGAGGAAGAATAAACCGGTCCATATGAACTGTAACAGTTACTGACAAAGTCCCTGTCAAAGTCTGACAAAGTCCCATAGTCTCTGCTGCTCCTTCAATAGAAAACGGCCAACGAATCCCGCGTTGCAGCGTAGGTTATTGTATTAAAAATATGAAAAATGACAGGAACAAACAAAGCACACGGTTGGCTATACTGTGGTATTGTTTTGAAAATTAACTTTAACTCTTTATTCCCTGCAGTCGAATCTCCATCTCTCAGTGATCGTCATCTTCGCGTCATGATCAGTCCCGTGATCCCCGTGCCTCCGCTAGTGTGTGGAGGGAAAGCGCGTGCACATTTTACGGGAACTGGAAGTACCTATTTGGTCATGTACCGTATCGACGTCGATGCGATCAAACAAAAGATCCCAACCCAACTCGATTCGTTTATTCGACTCTGAGTCAAATATTTTGCTAAAGAATCAATAGTTTTCAACATGCACACTTTCAGATTTAAGTCTCAGCTGGATGTTTTCATTCACTCAGAGCTGTGTTACACACTGCATGGAAGGTCATTTTCAAAAAAACCATAATAGGGGCTCTTTAAAACAAGTCCGCTATAGGTTATATGCTTTAGCGCCAAAACAGTCCATCAAACTGTTTTTAGTTTAGTTCGTTTAAAGAAGCGGTTTGAGCAGCATGAGCTGGACAGTCTTTACAAGCTACAGCACTTATAGTATTCTTAGATTACCTTGGAAGAATAACACTGAAGATCTGTAGGATGAGAGAGCTCAAATAAAATATTAAAGGATATTTCAACCTAAATTCACCATTAAAAGGACAGTTCATCCAAAACGGAAAATTCTGTCACCATTAACTCGCCTTTTACTTATTCCAAACTTGTTTTATTTTTTTTTCTGATGTTGAACAATAATATCCAATAACTTGTAGGTAATGTCTTTGGTTGTTGAAAACTTGAACAGTAAATGCTGAATTAAGATTGTTCTTTTGTTTATCTTTTTATTTATATTGTCAGACAGCTAAACATTTCACAAAATGTGTTAAATCAGCTGCACAAAGTGATTGGCATTAGAGCTGCACGATTCTGGCTAAAACGAGAATCGCGAAAATTTATTTATTTATTTATTTTTTGCTTAAAATAAAAATCACGATTTTCTCACGATTCTTCATTTCATTTTCTTGTCGGCTTTGTCCCTTGCGGGGTCGCCACAGCGGAATGAACCGCCAACTTATCCAGCACGATTTTACGCAGCGGATGCCCTTCCAGCCGCAACCCATCTCTGGGAACTTCCACACACACATTCACACTCATACACTACGGACAATTTAGCTTACCCAATTCACCTGTACTGCATGTCTTTGGACTGTGGGGGAAACCGGAGCACCCGGAGGAAACCCACGCGAACCCAGGGAGAACATGCAAACTCCACACAGAAACGCCAACTGACCCAGCCCAGCCGAGGTTCGAACCTGCGACCCAGCGACGTTCTTGCTGTGAGGCAACAGCACTACCTACTGCGCCACTGGGTTGCCTCTCACGATTCTGTAGATGTAAAATAAAGGTTAATATGAGTCGGCTAATATTATTGTTATTTCTCAAACATATGGTAAAACAACTAAATAATAATAATAATAATAATAATAATAATATTATGTGTAGCTCTACTGTTGGTTAAAATGCTAAATTTTGAATAGACTTTGAATGATGGACTTGAACAGACTTTAAATTTGTCCTGGGCATTAATGCACAGTAAAGTGACGACATCAGAGTACAACTTTTCATAATTCTGGTGTTGAATTATTATGTTTGAGACGTATGCTTGCAATCTGTCATTGACAACATTATTAGACCATTTATTCACTGGTAAAATCAGACATTTGTCATTATCAGATACTAGGGATGGGCATTTCTGACCATTCTTCATTTCGATTAATCCACAGGTTTGACAAACGAGTACTCGATTAATCGAGGGCGGGGCTTAAGCTAGAGGGGCGGGGGCTTTAAGCAAGGGGGCGGGGCTTTAATTCAATTTAAAAAAATTATATAAATATATATATATATATATATATATATATATATATATATATATATAGATAGATAGATAGATAGATAGATAGATAGATAGATATTATTTAAAGCCCTGTTAAAAATGTTGTTGATAAAACTATGACAGGATTCAGAAAACAATTAAATCAACGCTGTTGGGTTATTAAAAATCACCATCAATATTGATTAACACAGTAAACATTTAAAGAAGTGTAACAAGTGGCGTATTTAGTCATGGGCAATATGGTCGGTGCCCAGGGTGGCATCTAGGTGGCACGGGGAGACGGTGCGAAAAAAAAAAACGAGCCCCAGTAAAAGCTTTGAGTTACGATTTACTTTGTGCAAGTGTATTAATTTAAAGTAGTAATCCCAGAATAAAGACATTAGAGGCCATTTACATTTGGCGTATTTTGCATGTGGAAGTTTGTTATTGTCTATGTGCAACGAAAAAAGGTGGTGAAAGCAAACTGACGCATGCATGCGTGCAGAAAACCATTCCCGTGCACCTCACGCGCTGCTCTTTTCCCGGTGTACATGCACGCCGATAAAATACATGCCGTTTATGTACTGTGAAACCGGAGTAACTTTTATGCAGAGGTGTCGGCGCGCAGCGAGCTTTGCAAGTCGACAAAACTAAAGTTATAATATGATGATGATCTTATTTTGACTATATGGCTATGAAGCAGAAAGGAGAGATGATGAATCAGGGAGGTAAGACTTATACCATTAATTCTCAGCCATGAGTCGGGTCTAAGACAACAGATAATTACATTAAATATATTTTTTGTATTCTAATTGTCTTTAATATTCAAGCAAAAGATTTCTTAAGAGATCTTAGCATATCACTCCAGTTGTCTAAATGTTTTCCAGTTACATTTAGGATTGATTTCTGTTATTTATTTAGAATAATAATTGTATAATATTAATAATAATATTAATAATAATAATAATAATAATAATAATAATAATAATAATAATAATAATAATAATAATTTTATTTATTTCTAACTACATTTCTTAAAGCAGGTGGTTCGCCCAGGGTGGCATTTAAACTAGAACCGCCACTGATGTGAGGCTACATGACGCATTGTAAATAAAATTAATCATAAAGCCTAAACACAATATAAAAATGTTATATTACAAATTGTGTTTATCTACACAAAATGCATGTGAGCTTGAATTACATGCCAACTAGAAAGTGGATGCGGTTCGCAGGGCGCTTTAAAACAACAGCAACTGAAGCTGCGCAGAAAAGAGAAACCAAAGTTATTTTACAGTATTATCCCCTTCAATATGTGTCTTGTTATTTCTATAAATATAGAAATATGGATCCGTTTTTAAAACTATAACTTGCCTTTTTCTATATTGTTGACAACAACAATAAACACACATATGATACTCTGCAGTTCAGTTATTTTATTCAACTGACATTTTTACCAAAACAATATTTACTTCAGCAGCATCACAACAGATTTGGATCAAAAAGGTTTTTTTAATTGTAAAACGTTCGCAAAAATAAAGTTTCACCAAAACTTAGCCTAAACCAAACGGCTGTTAAGTAGCACATAGCCTAACTAAAATTATAGAATAATTTGGCTGCTTAAACTTAAAATAAAAATAGCCTGAATATTTTTACCACAGCTATAAAACTTAAAGATTAGGTAAAATAACATTTCTTTCAAAATGATCAGTCGGTGGAAGTAAATAAAATAAAGCCGGCCTAATTTAACTATGCTGCTTAAAATTAAAACAAATACAGCCCGAATATTTAACCATGCATGGCTAATAAAACTTAACACAAGGAAGGACTACATGTTTTTATTCAAAAAGATCAGTCGGTCTACATGCTCCGGTGAAAGCCGAGTGCGAAGTTTATTTACAATTAGACCGGCGCAGAAAAAAGGCGCTCAACAGAAGTTGCAGGAACAGCCAGGTACCAATGGGCAACGGTGCTTAGCCTTGCATATCGAGACTCATTTACTTTGAACCACAATAAAGGATCCGGGTTTAGATAGATGCATGGCTCCCTGAAGGAGCTTTTGATTTTGGTGTCATCCGGTGAAACATTAGCCTACTCATGCCGTAGGCTAGTCCTCCCCGAAAAGATTGTCAAGACACGACGCGCACATGACAGATGAAAGTATCACACACCTGACCCGCACATTCGCATTGTATTTAAAATGAAACTATTCAGATGGCGCTCTGTGACGCGGCAGAAAAATGAACAGCGTCCTGAGTCGTGCTGGGCACCGCTGTGTATGTTTAGAATTCTGAAATGCGCTGCGTGGCGCGACGCGGCGCTTCTGGTGTGTGACCCCCTATAGATCTGCTCTCATGTCTTGTCTAGACGCAACTCCCTGCAACCATAACCAAATCAGATATCAAACTACCGCCCAAATACCAGCATAAATAATCAGAACGATTGAAAGTAATTTAATTTTAGAGTTAATCGATCATCGTTTTCATGCTCGATCGTCGCTGATGGGTTCGATTAATCGATTGATCGAATAATCGTGCACATCCCTATCAGATACCCTCTTACATTATATTCCACATCATATAGGCTAGAGTAGTTATACTGACACTGTAAAACATTTATTCTCATGCACAGGACTCTGTGTTCGCTATGAAAGAAAAACATATTAAATGCTTGTCGTAATCATTACTCTAAAATGCGATATGATTATTTAAATGATGTGCGCGCGCTCTTGGTTTCATTTTCACTGCGAAGTGCTGTCCATACTTCCCGCGCGGCTCTCAAACGATTCAGTGTTGCCAACTTAACGACTTTGTCGCTAGATTTAGCGACTTTTCAGACCCCCCTAGCGACAAATTTTTAAAAAAGCGACTAGCGACAAATCTAGCGACTTTTTTGTGTGTTACTGGAGTTTTTTATAGACTGTCGTTTGTCCATTACTGTACCGTCCCTACTCTTCTCAACGAGCTGCGGGTGATGCCGCCGGCCCCTCCCCCGCCTTAGAGCACTGACAGGCGGCCCAGTCCTCATACAGCAGTCTCTCCCACCTGCAGCCTGACAGCGAATCACCCCTCTGCGTACCGACGGCAAATGATTTAGCACCGGCAGTGTGAAGGTATCTCCCTTGTACAGTCAAACCGATCTGCTTCTCCTTTATTTGAACAATTTGATTTGGCCGTTTATTCTTTTCTTGTTCACAATCAGAGATGTCTTAAGTGAAAGTTTCAGAACTTGTTTGGGTTTATTATGTCTGAGCGATTACTGCAAATTACTTATCTATAATGATATACTGTATTCAAACAGCAATCAATTTAGTTAAATTGACATGCTTGCATTAAGCGTAGTGCAAATATAAATACCCCATTTATTTACCATAGGCTGTTAAACGGAAATGGTAGAACGTGATGATGTCAGTAATATGCAAATTAGCGTATGACGTAATCTAGCGACTTTTCGGGCAGAGCTTAGCTCCTTTTCGTTGAAAATAGTTGGCAACAGTGAAAATATCACTCTGTGCCACAAACTGAATGTTATTTACAACTTTATTACCTGTTACTCACAGCCTATGCAGGTTCTGATCACTAAAGTAGACGCGCGCGAGTCTATCATTAAGTAGGGCGCGCGCCCGCTCTCTCTGTGGTAACAGCTATGCGGTCAGCAGCTCACGTCACGTGTGATTTCACGGCCGCGAATACATCATTACATGAAGACAGAAATGACATTTTTGGGTGAACTATAACTTATAAATACAGTATGTCACTCTTTCAACGTCATTTGGAGATGTGCATGTTGCTGAGCAACGTACTGTATGTAAAACGATGAGAAGACTTGTGCGGCCGCCTTGGCTTCTCTCCTGAACTTGAAAATATGATTGGCAGAATTGTAGAAATGCTGGATTAAGATCGTCTAGGGGGTCGAATCGAGATCGCGATCTTTTTTTGATTAATCGTGCAGCTCTAATTGGCATGCTGAAAATTCTATAAAATTGATAGATATAAGATTTTACATTTATCGTGATAATTATCGATATCGACTGATATGAAAAAAATTATCGTGATGATTTTTTTTGCCATATCGACCCAGCTTAACTTAAATATTGGTATTGATATTGAATATTGGCCACAATCCAATATTATGCATCCCCCATATATTCATTCATGCAGATAATGTGACCCTGTAAAGAAGTGAACCAAATCAGACCAGTAACTAACCAGCTCTAATTGATAATTTCGGAATCTTGTGTACATTTTTATTGGTGTTGGTGCAGGTTTTTGTGCTTGGAGTGTTTTTTTTTTTTAAAATAGTGAGTCTTAGATGTTTGGTTAAAGAACTGCTCTGTTTACTCAAGGCCATCAAGTTCATGGTAATGAACACGTTATCAACTGAAGGTTAAAATCCTTCACATCGGCCTTCTGAAAGCTAACTGATGTAAAACATGAAATGTTTCTGTTGGTATGTTTCCCAAAAGGTCTGAAAATATTTTCAAAACCATGTTGTCCTCCTACCTATTAAAAATCTGTTCCTGTTATCCAGGAAAGTGGGAAAACACTGCATGATTTTCAGAGTTTTTGGATCATCACTCTTTTCTGTTTGGATCTTTTAATTTTAGAATCTTTAGAATTTTAATTGTAATGAATCAGTAATCTCTGCCCGGTCTGCACAGAATATTTCACAACCAAACAACCACAAGAAGTGATGCTGTCCTTTGCTACATAATTCATGCAAAAAATGAGCTGTGGTGAAAAATCGTGTAAAGGAATCATTAGGCTTCACAAATAGTCATATTTTGCATGCATCCAATTCCTTAAAACAACACTTGAACCTTAAATAATTATAAATAAGATAAGGTTTAAGCAATTTTTAAATAGATGAAAAGCAAATAAAAGGTTTAAGCAAGTTACAAGTATTCAGGTCTTTGCCAATGTAATTTCCATTCAAAACACATTTTACATTGCTGTAACATTTATGATCTAAATATCTATCTAGAGCTAAATATCTCTTTTCAACAGCGAATCATTGATGCTTTTCGCAAATTGGAAAAACACACAATGGTCACTCATGGAAACAGTTTGTTTTTAATTTTAGGAATTTGTTGAGGAGACAACTTTTGGAGAGAGGAAATCTGCTGAAATAGTGCCATTAGCTTACATCAGAATTGTCAGTTATTGATTTGGTTTCATTGATTTCTGTTTGATTTATTTTTTTTCTTTATTCAATGACATGCCATAATCAGTGTCTGTATCACCTGTTTTCCATATTTGTTATTTATCAACCTGTGTATTTAAGTTTTCTCCAGTTTTACTTTCACTCACTCTCTTACTGATGCACTTTTTCTTTGATTTATCAGGGTCACCACAGTGAAATGAACTACATGTTTTTTGTATGGGTGTTGGGTGTTTGGGTTTTATTGTGGCGCGTCTTTGGGAGAACATGTAGTCTTCACACAGAAATACCACCTGGCTCAGGACTTGACAATGCTAACCACTGTGCCACCATGCCACCCCAGTTATCTTTCTGGGGTGCGTTTCCCAAAACCATTGTTAGCCAACTAAGGTTGCAAGTTCCGTCATTACAAACACAATTTGTTGATTTGCCGTTTCCCAAATCCATCGCTCCAACGAACATTCGCAAACTGCGTTGCAAACTTGAGCACTTGAAACGACACCTCTGGAGCTGTAGTTAGAAACATAGTTCCTGGCTGTGTTCTATTCCCACTTATCCCCTCCTATGCCCTATTCATTTAGAACATTCTAACATTTAAAGTTGGAATTATTAAAAATAAAAAAGCATTAAGGTCATCTCTCTTAGGTGTAATTTGCTTTCAAAGTAATTTTACAGTTCAGTTTTAGCGATCTTCATGTTTACAATTGTGCTCCCTTCGCAGTGCACTTTGAAAACATTGATATCATTTTGAACACAGCCTCATGGCAAAAGCTACAGGTGACCTATTATTTAAAAGCGTAATTTGTTACGTCTCCAAAGCTTGTGAAAACAAAAAACATAGCATACGTTAATTCTTTTAATTTATAGTGGGTTATTTATTATCTGTACTGTATATGACATGGGCCTGTTAAAACTTTCTGCTGTGGTTTACATGTCAAATTGTAAAAGTAGACTTTTCAAAAAAAAATTAAAATAAATAAACAATATCCTACTAAATAATAATAATCATCATCATCTTTAATATTATTAATATTATTAAAGTAAATATATTTATAATAAAAAGCCTCATTGTTTATTTATTTATTTATATGATTTATAAATGATATTAGAATAGTGTTAGCTTTCGTAAGTGATTTTATGTTGTAGAATAGAATATGTAATGTTCAACTTTTCAATAATATTAGTAAAGGAAGCATAGGCCCTATGCATTACATATATTTCAATGATTATGGAAAGCGAGTGCATGTTTTTACCAAAACTAATATTGGATTTTATTTTAAATGCGTGTTTGTATAAAACAATATAATTTGCACAAAGAAATGATGGCGTTGTTCTCTAAAGAAGGTGTTACTCAACCCCGTTTAGAGCATCATTATGGGCGTTTTACGCCATAACTAACGTGGTTCAAGCTGTTTGAAAAACGCACCCCTGTTCGGTTATTATTGAAGAATTGTACACTAGTGGTGTAACATCACAAATCTCACGGTTTGGATGATGTGATTTTTTTTTAGTCACGGATTGAACAAAAAGGGGAGGAGACAAATGTAATTTTCTTTCTATAATTACAAAAACTGTTCTGCAAGAAACTTTTGGTTTTAACAAACAGAACTTAGAATCTGTAATTTTATTACAAATAAAATGAAGAATTAATCAGCTGAATAAAAATAAATTGTAAAATATTTAGTTCTGTGAAAAATTCACTGTTACTACTACTGTTGCTGAAAACGCTAAATGTAGTAATCTAACATTATATTTTGTACAACCCATATTTATTTTTAGTCTCATTTTCAATAAATGATTCAGTTATTTACTCAAAACTTCGTGTTTCATTGCTAGATATGTCATTTTTTGAAGAATTATTCAGTGGCATATTTTTGATGGCTGGTTGTCACCACATATTGGTTAAATAATGTAATTGCTGCCTACAACTTAAATTTTTGAGCATCGGTAAATGCATATGACAGCCATTGCAATCTTTACCATAAACATCAGTGGTTTTATCTAAACTATAAACTGTTATCCCAGTACTTCTGTGTAATTTGACTGTTTGTAACTTCATAACTAACTCAAAAGACTAAAGACTGAATCTCTTTCTTGATTTTAGCGTTTTCAGATTTGAATGCATCGATTCGAAGGATCAATAAACATAGCCAATCACCATCATTTATATGTTGTGTGGATGTTGAGATCCCGATCTTTTGTTGATTAATCGCACAGCTTACACTGAATGCATAAATGCCCGCTAAACAAGTAGTGACAGTAAACACCTTTAATGAAACCCACCACATCCCGAATAACCTACACAACTTTTTTTCGTCATCATTTATATTTTACAGGAAAGCCTCAATGCTTTCATACATGTGATTTGAACAGTGGCGGCTGTTCAATAGAGGGCGCTATGGCGCCGCCCCCTTCAAGTTAGACCCCTTTAATATGTTAATGTTTATTATCACAAATATTACCAAAATAAATTGATTTAATTCTAACATTCTAACATTTATTGTAGTCATACTAACATTTATTGAAAAAAAAATGTATAAACAATATTTTTTCATGCGTGTGCGGGGCGCCGGACTAATGGGTGTCTATGTAGGTACACAAACTTTTGCAATGCACGTGATATAACGATAAGCTCTAATTGGCCCATTTTAAATTGTCTTTGGGGCGCAGCGCTCTGCGTCCTGAACCCTCCCATTTTTGTTGTTAGAACGAATCATATTTGTTTTTATATGATTGGCCTTATGTGATTGGACCATTCTCACCAAAGAGCTTAGAATGCAATTTCTCGAGATAAAGGAAAATTCTGTTGTATCTTTGCAAAGATATCCGTTCACAAGGCGTTTGGATGAAGAAAAAAACAAATCAAGGAGTTTGGACCAGATCGACCTTCCTAGCAAATTCACCAGTAGTCAAGTGATTGCGAGCGTGCGTATATTCAGGGCTTTTCCAGCACTTGTCATGACAAACGGAGTTGGCTGGCAGGTTGTGATGTAATTCATGCCTTTTACTATTTCCGTGTTTGCTGTTTCAAACAGCATGACGCAAGAGAGGCTGAATGCATTGGCCATGCTTTCAATAGAGAAGAGACTGGTTACTGAGATGACTGACTTTAACCAAAAGGTCCTTGAGAAATATTCAAGCCAGAAAGAAAGGAGAGCAAAATTTATTTTCAAGTAGTGCTACTGGCCAGTGATTAGGCAACATTTGTGTGTGTGTGTGTGTTTACTGATTATCTTGATTACTTCATTACTGATAATAAACGCAAATTGAACTAAAATAAACTGATTTGGGGTGCATTTATTGTATGCTTTAGTCATATTTTAGTTTTTTGATACATCACCAGAAAATGGCTTTTACACTCTTACTTTACCAACAGTAAATTGAGTGATTAAAGGATTTGAGTGATGCGAGAGGCGATCTCTCTGTGATTGTTACAAATTTAGGATTATTCTACCAGTAAAAAAAATGTATTAATCCGCGGGTCATCCGTGTTTCGAACCATGGGTTGTGATCCGTACGAATCACGAATCAATCATGATTCGTTAGACCCCTATTGTAAATGCATTGTAGGGTTGCCTTTAGTTACCTGTTTGGAGACCTTTGAATTATAAGCCTAAACCTTCTCTGGATTTATCTGTCTGTCTCTTGTGCACTCTGTCCATCACCACTGCAACCCTGCCATTAATGTTTTATAAAGTTACATTGGTAGTTCAATTTTCCTTTTAGGGTGTTTTATTCTGTCCAATCGAAAAGCAATTTAAGAAATGCATTCAGTTACACATCTGGCCAACAATTGATGTGGATGTTGTCAAAGAACTCCTTTTTGGTTTGTTTCAACTATTTTGGACCAAAGCAATCAGTGTGGTATGAATGGTATAGAAAACAGCTGAAAGATACTACAATGTAGCATTTGTTGCTTCTGGTCAAGTCCAAATTAATCAAACCACTTATGTGAAAGCACCCTTATTCTCAGTGCCAACACAAGGTTTTGCTTTGCAATAGGCATTTGTATGAGATATCTGACGGGCATTTTTCTGGTTTTGAAAAAGGAGTGCATCTGTAATTGTGTCTGCAAGACCCCTCATAAAGTTCTGTATTTCTTAGAAGCACTTCTTTTATTCAGAGTGAACCAACTCTCCTTGAGCCTTTTATGTGAGGTCAGGCGTCTTTTAGTCAGAAACACAATGAGAAGCACATTGGTTCATCTCCATTTCGCATGACTTAGTGACTGGGAAAACGTTTCAAGCATTCAGTTTAAAAATGTTTCAGAATATTTATTATTTATTTAATTGAAATTGATTCATTTTTTACAAGAATATCAAAGGTTCGAGCCCCGGCTGGGTCAGTTGGTATTTCTGTGTGGAGTTTGCATGTTCTCCCTGTGTTTGCATGGGTTTCCTCCGGGTGCTCCGGTTTCCCCCACAAGTCCCAAGACATGTGTTTATAGGTGAATTGGGTAAGCTAAATTGTCCGTAGTGTATGAGTGTGTATGGATGTTTCTCAGTGATGGGTTGCAGCTGGAAGAGCATCCGCTGCGTAAAACATATGCTGGATAAGTTGGTGGTTTATCCCACTGTGGCAACCCCAGTTTAATAAAAGGGACTAAGCCGAAAAGAAAGTGAATGAATAAATATCAAAATGAAGAAAACTGCAGTGTTGTTAATGTGCAGATATGACCCAGGATATTTACATGGTTAAAGGTTGATGACATGAATGACTTGATAGTCAAAATGTACAGCATCAGATGTTCTGTAAAATTGACCAGTATTCTTAGAAATATCACAAAGAAAACACATTTTATTTAAATTTTCCAGGAATGGATCAATATTACTCAGAATCACACATTGGGAATAAGTATAATGTACTGTACATGGTAAAACACTAGTGTTTTTTTGTGTGTATCTTCTTGCTAGGCTGTATTGCTAAAAGCTGTCTGACCTTTAATAAGAAAGCTGCTCTTTTTATATTTTAGAAAGCCAGTTCATTTTGACCCACACGTGTGTTGTTTAACAAAAAATTGTTCATACTGAATGCTTTGTAATGATATTGCTGAGAAAAACAAGCTCCATGTTTTTCAGATAAGTTAGCAGGTTCATTTTAACAGATCTTATTTTGGCAGGTTGAATTTCACGTTTCAGTAAGGAAAACAACTACAGGACAGGACAAGACAAAGCTAGTGTCTAGACTCTGCCACCAAAACAAGAATTTGCAAGACCAGAGTGGCAGAACCCTGACACTAGCGCCCCCCCAAAAGGGGACGCCACCTGGCGTCCCCAAAGGGAACATCCAACAAGGTACAAGAGAGACAAGAAACACCACAAGACAACATCAACAAACACAAGACAGGGAAGTGATCAGGCAAGACAACATGAGGTGGGTGGAGGGAGGGGAGCCAAGCCAGACCCAACAAGACGAACAAGGGAGGGATGGGAGGGCAAGACCAGTGAGGAACAGTTTAGGGCGGGACCAGAGGGACAGTCCAGGCCAGGAGGTCTTTGGGGAGCTGGCAGGGCTGGAGGGCACTGGACAGGAGGCCTGTGGGGAGCCGGCAGGGCTGGAGGCCTTTGGGGAGCCGGCAGGGCTGGAGGCCTTTGGGGAGCTGGCAGGGCTGGAGGTGACTGGACAGGAGGCCTGTGGGGAGCCGACAGGGCTTGAGGCCTGTGGGGAGCCGGCAGGGCTTGAGGCCTGTGGGGAGCCGGCAGGGCTTGAGGCTTGTGGGGAGGGCAAGGAGCCGGGCTGGGGCCGGCAGGGCAAGGAGCCGGCACTGACGGGCGCTCTGGGGCTGGAGCCGACACTGGCGGGCGCTCTGGGGCTGGAACCGACACTGGCTCTGGGGCTGATGCAGCAATTTGGGCAGCCCTCTTTCTCTGCAGCCTCCCTTTAGTCGACCGAGTCAGAGGAAGGTCGGGAGCTGAACTCGAGGAGGAAGCAGGGGTGGAGTGATCGCCGCAATCAGGCGGAGGAGGTGTGAGGATCTGCCAATCTTTACGATAGTGGAGATAAAGCGAAAAGCCTCAAAAGTCCAACAACCCAAACCGATTCATCTCCCACTGTGGCAGGGGTTCATCGAGACAGAGATTAAAAGCCTCCTTTAGAGTAGCATCATCGAAATCCAGCCCCCTAGCATAGATCCAAAAAAACTGCGAAAAGCCCTTTACCTCAAGACCTTGCTGACGGGCCGACGCCAGCCCCTGAAGGTGCCTCTGTCTCTTCTCTGCTGTGGTGGGTGGAAGGATAATAAAGCTCATCTTGTTTGCTGAGTCCTCTTTGTTATGGCCAGTTCATACTGTCACATTTCAGGAAGGATGAGGGAGCGAGGACTCAAATGCAACATAAGAAGGCTTTTTATTTAATAAAAACAAAACAAAACCACCCCAAGGGGGAAAACATAACTATAACACAAAAGGATAAACAAACTTGGCTGGGCTGCCAAGACAGGACTGGAGCAGGAACACGAGGGAGTATAGACGACGAACTGGCACATGACAGCAGACATGAGGAGAATATAAGCAGAAGTAAATTAACACACAAGCAGGTGAACCTAATAAACTAATAATGGGTTAACAGGGAGGGTGGGACTAGGCAATAGATAGGAGAGCACATGACACAAAGTGACAACAAAAGCCATGTGCTCACATAAAACGAGACTAGAACACGCAGCCAATGAGAGAACTCATTAACCGCAGGTTCACAATAAATGAAAGACTGAAGCACGCGGCCACAATGTGAACACCGAGCCATGTGCTTGGACAACATAAACATAGACGCAAGACACGAGCACACGATAATTTAAAACACCTTACCGTGCACTCACACATAAGCATGTTTCATCTCGGCGCCAACCGAAACCAAAACCAACCAGACTAAGACGCTGAGAATAAAACCGCACGATGCCGACAGAACAAAACACAAACACGAGTACAAGAGCGCGTGCATCCAAAGCACGCGCAGACCACGCGCGTCCGCATCTAGCGGGAACGTGCACAGTCTGCGCGTACTCACGACGGCGCACACACAGAGACACACACAATGACAGAAAACAAGTGCTCGACCCGAGAAAACTAGAGCCGAGCACTACAGGACAGGACAAGACAGAGCTAGTGTCCGGCCTCTGCCACCAAAACAAGAATTTACAAGACCAGATTGGCAGAACCCTGACATTGAAGGGATTATATAGATAGATAGATAGATAGATAGATAGATAGATAGATAGATAGATAGATAGATAGATAGATAGATAGATAGATAGATAGATAGATAGATAGATATCACATTGTAATTAGAGATATAAAACACAAACAATAAATGAAAATATTGATTCAGTAATCAAAAATATGTTAAATAATTTTTTTAGCTTGTTTTTGTATATGTAATATGACATTTGATTCTTTATAAATAATAGGCTGCATCCATTACTTTGTGCTTACTGGTAAGCTTAGATAGGTAATTTTTTTGTCAGACCTAGATGAACAATAACCGCATAAATGATCTCCAAAAATATCAAACATACAATGAGTAAGTAATCTGTGAAGTGGTTTTCTGCAAGCAATTACGCTAAACCCAAAATTGCAGTATTTAGCTAAAGTGGCTTTATGTGCACCATCTCCCATGCTGGAATTGCTGGTTTTAGTCTTGCTCTGAGCAGGTCAAGTTGAACCAAAACCATGCGTTAATAATGCTAATGACACTGCTGTCTATTTTTGCAAGCTGTAATAATCTCACCAATGGTATATTTTGGAGAGCTGTTATAACTTATAAAATAGACTTTTCCTGTCCTGTGCATTTGATGTCACGGCTCTTGATACAGTAGCTGCTAGTGAAGGATTTGTGAATGTGCTTTTTCCTTTTTATCAGTACCAATTAGCTGCTGAGCCCTTTCATAATGTCATGTTCCTGCTGATCCAAAGTGGTGAGAACTAAAAGCCCTTTAAGGTGCTGTATGTAAATTTTTGACTCTTCTAAATCATATAAATATATGATAATGTGTTTGTAGATATTTAAGAAACATGCTAAGTAAACATTTTTGTTTATCTGAAAAACAATGCTGAAGTCAGATATTCTGCTTTGAAAATATGCATTACCTGCCGGAATGGCTGTCTTTGTTTTGGTACTTTAGTACTAGAATAGTGCACTTACTGCACTTCAACGAATTGGTAAGGTTAATCTCATTAATACACATTAAACTTCTTTAACATTTTTAAATGTACATGCTGAATCACTGATATGTGTTGGTTTCACAGTTCTGTCATAGTTTTGAAGTTGAATTTCAAACGGTTTATTTTATTTTCAAGATATGAGGTGAACTATCTGCTGCAGCTTTCAGTAGTATGGCAATAAATGTCATGTAAAATGGCATTCAAACTCACATTATTAGCATTTAACACTGAATAAAGCACATGAGGTGTACCTGAGGTAAACATTGTCAGTTTGTCCTGTTCTTCAGCTGCAAGAAATAGAAGTCGTTTCCAAAATATAAACTTTAGGACTTGGTTAGGACAAAAACTCCTTTTAATATGAAAAATATTTCCTCTATCGCATGCCGTTACTTTTATTTAGAATGCAATTTAAATCAGCCTTTAGGCTTGATAGTTAGGCACACTTCTGTTGATGTTGTCAATCTGGCAACCTGCACTTGCATGTGTTTTGAACCAGGCATTCAATACCTAGTTCAAACTTAACTAGGGTCAAACTTACGCTCTGCATCTTTAAATAAAGATGGCAGGTTGGAAAACATTCCTCCAGGTGTCTTGCAGAAACCATTGAAATGATTGGGAATAATACTAATACTTCAATGGTTTTAGTACATGCATAAACAAAGTAGTAACACTTTATAATAAGGTTCCATTAATTGATGTTATTTAATGCATTTATGAACAAATGAAAAATACATTTATTACAGTATTCATTCATTATATGTTAACAAGCATGGCTTTAGCATAATTAATAAATTCTGTAGTATTGCTCATTCTTAGTTCATTTTATTAAATGCATTAACTAACATGAATTAATGGAATAAATTCATTTTATTTATTAACATTATAAAGTGTTGCCAATTTAGTTTATGCAATTTAATTTTTCATGTAAACACAACTATTGTAAATGTAACATGTTAAATTTTAGCTGTACAAATCAACTGGTTGTTATGCAGTTTACTATCATTTGTTATTCCAGTCATTTAATGAATGAATCAAATGAGTCAGAAGTCTAGCAAACTCCCAGAGCTTCTTTGCAAAAAAGTGGGTGAGAAATGCCAAGAAACATTGTGGGGAAATATGTTTTCAGATCAAAAGCAAATGTTTATTCATTATTTCTTTGCCCTCTAAAAGGGTTTTATACGGTACAAACATACATTTTTCAGTTCTTTCTATAGGTAACATTGATATACCAGTTAATCATTGAGTTATTTAAACGATTATTTATTTGGGAACATCAGTATTGTGTGTTGCTTATGGAATCAACAGTTCATTCTGCTTTGGTTTTGTTCAGAACTGTTTCCAATGACAGCATTTATCTATACTAGGGCTGCACAATATAGGTTAGGTTACTTTATTTATACCCGAAGGTAGATTTGGTTCGCAGTCAAGGGTCCTCATTTCATAACAGTGCCACACAATAAAGCTCACATAGTAACAACAACAAATGGACATAAAGCAGGGGTGGGCAAACTCAGTCCAGGAGGGCCGGTGTCCTGCAAAGTTTAGCTCCAACTCTAATCAAACACACCTGAACAGCTAATCAGTGTCTTCAAGAGCACTAGAAATCTATAAGCAGGTGTGTTTGATTAGAGTTGGAGCAAAACTGTGCAGGACAACGGCCCTCCAGGACCGAGTTTGCCCACCCCTGACATAAAGACATAAAACATAAACCTAAAAACACTTATAAATAATCACTTCAAGTGTCCACCCCCCCAAAGAAATGTTTAAAACAATCTATAAAATGTAAAATATACAAGTCACCGAAATACCTCTGCTTTAGTCTATGGCATGCCTCATTTAAATGTCTGATGGCTGCTGGTATCAACTATTTTTGTTTCATACCAGTGTTTTTATATATCGTTTCGGCATCAATATCGCAATGTGAACATTCACAATAGTCCCATCGCAACATATGCGATGTTGAATCTGCATTATAATTTATCATTGGTGGTGATTGAGGCATGTGACTGTATGAGGATTTTAAAAGCATTTGGCATAAAGAATTGTACCATTAGTAATAGTAGATTTAAAAAAAATATATTTTTATTTTTCAGTTACTGTACCTGAATACTGTTAGACTCAGAAAATAATAAAACTCTTTATTTCGATTTGTTTTTTTTCTTTGTTGTATTTATTGATGCTTTTAATTTGTTTATTATATTTAATGCAGATGTACAAGTCTACAGAATCATTCCAAGCAATCTAATACTATAAGATCTTTCCAAATATAAATATTCAAGTCATCTGGTGAAATTGTATTCAAATTGCAATATATATCACAAACAAGATATCGCAATGTTTGATTTTTCCAATATTGTGCAGCCCTAATCTATACTACGACCCACTATACTAATTTAAGATTTAAACCAAATGATTTTTACCTTAGTGTCTGAACTATGCGTATGCGAGAGTTTGTTTAGTATTGTGACACCAAATTTTGTAATTGTATAAACCGTGCACATTCACACCCTGATTTTTGTGACTACCCCTCCTAACAAAATTATCACATAAGCGAATGACTGTATGACATTTTCTTGGCCAGGTGTATGATGTAATTTCAGGCAAAATCTTGTTTTATTGAGAAGGTTATTTTTACACAATAATCTAAACCCATTCAAACTCTTACTTGTCCTTTAGGATTACATATTTTTTTTAACCTGGAAATATAGTAATATTTATCTTCACATAATTCCTCACAGATATGATAAAAAACACAAATGCACTGGAGTGCTGAGCTTCCTTCATTTCTGTTGTTTTTGCTGGGTATTAGTTGTGTTATTGAGAGGATTGCCTGAATTACGTTTTATACCCAGCATTCACAGTTCACAGAGCAGTGTCAGAGTATTTGCATACGCTAGAAAACAAAGATTTTTGCATAAAGTATTGTGGCTTTTCTCTGAGCTCTGATCTGACTCTCATGGTGCATAATTTGATCTGATCCTAAGATCAACATCTTGTCTGCACCCTGATCCTGCATCAGTCAAGTCAAGGTGACCTTTTTTATACAATTTACTATAATGGATATTTTTAAAGCATCCTTAAAATGTTTAACAAAGTGCGAACGTCTTTTATAAGTAAATGTTTTTAGACCTTACTTCAGTTCTACGTCAATCCTAGTAAGGATCTGTGTTTTTGCTTGTGATTCCTGGCAAGCAGGTTTATTTGGTTAAATCTTGATGAATTTTAAGACCAAGGTCTCTCTCAATCCTGTTCTCTGTGTGTTCAACCTTGTTTGCCCTAGGGTTGGCCTTCTCCTTGGAGAGCTTGGTGTTTTGTCCTTGAAGCAAATGACATCCCAAAATTGCATGCAGATTCTCTTCATTCAAAGGCACGCATGCACTAACACTTGCACAGCAGGACAGCATGGCATATCGTATGTGTGTGCGAGTGTTGCTCCGTTCCAGTTCACTTCTCGCGTGCCACCCAGGATCCGTAAGGACTCATGCACAATTTCATCATACAGTTCCCAGTCTCTGTAGTCAATCCCAGCCGAACGGGTAAGTATCAAATATGCTATTTATTGTTTTGTTGCATTATAGAAGTTATACCATCAAAGTACTTTCTTGTTACCAACTTTCAATAAATATAAATAGCATAGCTGTAATCCTTATGAACAGTAATGCAGCACAACATGAGCTATGCTGACTGACTTTATCTCAAGCAATTATTTTATGTGAAAAAATAATTTATTTCTTATTTTACGTGTAAATAACCCATGTTATTGGGTGCTTTAAAAATGCTTGTAAAGCATTAGATTTGTTCTTCTTATTTATATTGTGAAGCTGTGTTCATTTTTTTTCCCTCCTTTTTTCAGTCGAGTGACTGGAATATAATAATGTGCACACCTCTAGCCTAATTGCACACAGCCTCACAGTATTATTAACCTGAAGGTGCAGGTCACTGAAAAATGATTTTATGACGACAGATCTTGCAGCACCTCTGTGGGGTAATATGTTGTGGCTGATGTCAGGTTCTCTTGAGTGAAAATGAAACACTTTGGGTTTCTGAGAAGCTCCTTTCTTTATGATCAGTGATCTCTTTGCTTTTTTTCTTGTCCTTTTTAACTCACTTTAGATTATTACACTCTTATTATATAATTCTTGGTTCGTTCAGTCTTTCTCTGCTCAAAGATAGGAAATGTATGGATGTGAAGTATTTCAGTAACACTTAATTTTAAGTACCAATTCCCACTAAACCCAATTACAACCTTACTAACTATAGCAAGCTACAAATTGATAGTTTATTGAGCTATAAGTATGAATTAATGTTTTTTAATAGCAAGAATCTTCAGACCCGAATTATGTTTCAAGTTTCTAAAAAATGTAAAATGTATGTTTTCACAGTTCTTGAGTCTCCTATAAATCAGACCAAATTATAATAATAAAAATTCAACACTTTTTAAAGGTGCAGTATGTAAGTTTGACACCCAGTGGTTGAACTAGGTATTGCACTCCTGGATCATAATAAAAGTACGCTAGGATGCCAGATTGTGTACAGGAGTGAGTGATTTAAACTGTGTTCTAAATAAAAGCAACGACACGCGATAGAGGGAATATTTTCCATATTTAACGGAGTTTTTGTCCTAACCAACACCTCGAATTGATATATTAGAAATGGCTTCTATTTCTCACAGCTGAACAACAAAAACCTATGACAGCTAGATCACCTCAGGTAAGCCTTGTGTGCTTTATTCTGTGCTAAATGCTAACAATGCGAGTTTGAATGCATTTTACATGGCATTTGTTGCCATATACTGAAAGCAGAAAGTTCACCTCAGATCTTGAAAATACAATAAACCGTCTGAAATTGAACTTTAGAACTAAACACATATGAGTGATTCAGCATCTACATTGATGTTAAAGTGGGTTAACATGTATTAAATAGATTCTAAACCTTACCGTTTCGTGAGCGAGTGCATATTCTGTGCTTCTGAAAGGCTGTATTTACATTTCTGCCGTGTCTCGTCTGGTGCAAACAGCCAAATAGCTGATCACTGCCTCTCTCGTCACAGCGTGTTGTTAGGACACGCGGTTACAATGTAACCTGCTCACCTAATGTTTACGTTCGTAATATTTATGTAATTTGCTAATTAATAACCTCATGTGGAACTGCATCTGTCTCCCATACTGTTCCTTTTGGTCACGGACGCATGCTTTCAAGAGTCTTACTGAATGAATGAATGAATGAAATACGCTGTTTTCCAACAAGGCAACCCAGGGTGCTGACATATAATTGGCTAAACTGGCATCGTGCATATGAAATTTATCTAAACAAAGACAGAGTTCCGGCACGGAAAACCCATTTTCAAAGCAGAATATCTGACTTCAGCATTGTTTTTCAGTTAAACAAGTATGTTCACTTGGGATGTTTCTTAAATATCTGCACACATATTATGGTATTTTTATGCTTTAGAAGAGTCAAAAACTTACATACAGCACCTTTAAGTATATATTTGGTCTATTTCAATGAACATCATCAGGTCAGAACAGTTGTTCTTCCCGAACATTATACCAACATAAAATACAAAAACAAACATGCATGCTTGCTGGTTTAATCTTGAAATTGGTTTTCAAAATCCCAAACATTAACATTGTAACATTTTCACTTTTAATTTTGAGGTTTTTGTTGTATAGATTGCACCTTGTTTATAACAAACTTTATCTTCATATTCCTCATCACTCCACATTAGGGCTGTGCAATATTGCAAAAAGACTTATCACGATATTATGTTTCATATCATTCGATATTGATAATTATTGAATATTTTTTAACAATTCATTTAGGATTATTAGGAGTTTTTTTTTATTTAACCACTTTATTATAATTTACCAACATTATTAAAACTATTTTGCGTTGGTAGTCAAAAACAAAAATATTTAAACAAAATATCTGATCTCTTTATAATAAAATAAAAAAGTGTTAAAGAGACTCTTAAACTTGATAAATAAAATGTTACAAAGTGTGTGCAATGGTAAAGCATAAATACTGAACAATCAAAGCAAACTTTAAGGTGTAAACCTCAAACTCTGTCAACAACACAAATGATGATAATCAAATCTGAGCTTTCAAGTAAAGGAACCATCCATCATTATTCAAATACATACTGCAACATTACAAATTGTGAAGTTGAATGACTACTTTACCCCCTATGCTAAAAAATCTTTCAGATGGGGAGCTAGTGGCTGGGATGCACAAGAAAAGAAACCAAAAAGCCACTCTGGCGACATCCTTACATGCCTTTTAGTTTACAATCTCCTCACTGCTTCTAGCCACCGCACTCATTTTCCCATGTGTTGTTATTCTGACCTAATGTGACAAGTGCGTGTGTGTGGATTCTTTCACCATTTACAATGAATTTTGCGCTCGCGCTTCCCTGGCATCTCTCATAACTAGGCGACCATAAACCATTTTCTCAGAGGATGACAAACAGACAAACCATTGCTGCAGCTCCAATGCAAGTTTATGTAGAAAAGAAAAAGGCACTGCAGTGTTTGGGTGCGCTGTGTTTGTCTAAGGTATTTAGTGTGCGTCATGCAAGTCGCGCGCCTCCATTAGAAATGACAAACTTGCACCTTAAGCTTATTGGCATGCCTTCCAAGGTGCGTACTTAGCAGCCACATTTTAATAAAACTATAGCGCTTCATACTGAAACTTCGTACCAAATCTTTTTTTATTGATATTGACAATGGTATTTAGTCAATAAATATCGATAACAATCTTAATGCCCAGCCCTACTCCACATAATGTCCATATTTAAGATATTTCCATCTGCTATATGCTCAAGAACTTCAGGATCTGTAAATTCTGCATATGAAATTGTTGCAGCAATAAATTAGTACATCGATATTGTTTTTTATATAAAAAAAAGTTCAATCAGCATTACTGGAGATTTACTTTCAGTAACAGATCTTGAACCCATTGCCAATCCTAATGGACAGACATGTTTGAAAAAATTCTGATCTAAAACGTGCAATGTCACAAAAGATTTTAAACTTTAATTAGTAAGTGCAATGCCTTTTTTTTCTTTTCTTTTTTACATTATATGAAATATTGGGAAACATATTGATAAATCTGAATAAAAACATTGTAATTGTGGCTTATGTCTGTGTCTAGAGTGAAGTGATGCTATGCTGCTTTTCAGTGTAGTGGAACATGCTAAGCCTTACCGCCATTTGATTGGATGACAATAATCCACCCTCGTGGACTGCGGGCTTTAAATTAGCTAAAATGCTCAGGAACTAAGCTAGGGTGGTATTCAAATTTTGATATCGTCAAACCTCCTCCCTATTTTACTTCTGTATACGGTATTACCGTGCATAATAAAAAAAATTATGACATAAGGCTCAGGCAGCGTCATCAAACTGTTGGCTTGTGCCTAAACCATTCAGAAACTAAATACAGTATATGCCACCTTAGGTTGAAGGTATTTCCATCTCTTGGTCACCTTTTTGTTGCACAATTTTTCAAATTGCCTCGTCCCTTCTCGTTTGATTAAAACCTAAAATACTGCCAAACTGCAGAAGTTGTGTTCTTTTTCGAGACCAAGTCACTTAGTGCGCGACTCTCCATCTTTCCCCACCTCTCTCTTTCTCCTCCACGTTGTCCCGTAATGACAACCATCCATGTGCATTTTTAGGCAATAAATAAATAATATTTAATATTTAATCCTTGTATTCTATATAAGTGCATTGTTTTTTATGATGGTATAACGGTATTGAAACTGATACCGTTGCTAATTTTAGATCCCGCGTTATACCATATTACCGCCTAAGCCTATCAGGAACCACAAAAACATGGGCTGACATGTGATGTCAATTGTAGGTCTGAAGGGGTTAAAATAAAGTGTGACCAGTATTTCTATTAACCCTTAGTAACTAATTTTTTTGTGTGTGTGTGTGCACATTGGATTGGCAAGAGGGTGAAAAATGATGAGAAGATATTAGGCTTTGGGTGAACTAACCTAAAAATAACAATAGTTTAATGGATTTTAAAGGAGGTTTAAATCAGCTCTATTGAAATGTTTTACTCATATCGTCTCTTTGAATCACTTGACCTCCCTGCACTTAGTATTTAGTTGGTTTCAGTACATCCAATGACCTTAGATCGTTATGTTCTTAGACTGTAGGCATTCATTTTACAGGAAAAGCAATTTATGCTCTCGTTCATCAGCAGTGTACAGTGCGTGCATGTCATATCCACTTTAGTAGTTTGCGCTCAATGAACTAAACAAGATGAAAAGACCCATTCTTATCAACCCACTGGGTTACCACAGGGATCAGAAGTGCTTTTCTTCTCCACATTTCCACCTACACCAGATCGCTTATCATTGCTGCACTCATAACATAAACTCATCCCCCCCCATCTGCCACTGCATCAGTAATTTCAGATAAGATCTCTGCATGCCTCAACTTAATGGACTGGATGAATACTGATTGCTTTCGGCTTAAGCTCTTGTCTTTTTCCTCCCAGACAAGACCTCTCTTCATCAAATCTCTTTTGATCTCCAAAAACATTTGTAAAGTCACACTCAATCTGCTGGATTAGACAGAGCCAGTCTGTCACAAAAAGTACCATAATTAATTTATTCCATCAGTAAATGGAATTCAGTGTGGGTACACATCCAATATTATTCAGTAAAAATAAGATATGAGGGGGCAGAAACAATTATATACTTGGGGGAAAAAAAGAGAAAACATCAGTTGTAGAGTTTAGATGTGACAAAGGGCTGGGCGATATGGCCTTTTTTCACGAAAAATTGATTACAAATTAAATCCACCCCCCCCCCCCCCCCCCCACCAAACAAATGCTTGGAGTTGAAGGTTATTAACCTATATAACCTATTTAACCTTATCACAATTATTATTATAGGATACAAAATGCTAAAAAAAGTCACCATTTAAAGATCAAATTTCACAAGCTCTAATTATAATTGCATAAGACTTTTATAATAATAAAAATAATAATATAAATTACACCATTTTATAAAATTACAGTGAAAGTAAACTACAGTAAAAGTAAACTCCATAATAGGGTTGGATCCATAGACGATGCCATCGTCCATCGGTGATGGCCGATAGACATCACGATGCTGAGCCGGCATCGCGATCCTCCGCTCCGCCCCCGTTGCAGCAACCCGCTCGCAAAAAATACACACTTAGGCCCTGTATTCAATAATACGTCTTAGGTTTAAAATGGCATTTTAGAATGAAAATGATCCACGTTCACACTATGTTTTAGCTAGGATTTTCCGAAAAGCGCTTCTTCCACACTATATCGCTGAAAACGCACATCACGTGACCACACACACACACACACACACTGTCATGCGCTGCAGCATAAGTGCGTGTCTGAGCTCCAGCAGTCTTGAGCACAAAACCCCAGAGAGCAGTGCAAAAAAAGTTAAATTGTTAAATATTAATAAAAAAAATTTAAACTGCCTTCTTATTGTATGTAGTTTCAATTAAAATTATTATTCCAGACATCATTCCTTTTATTACTATTACCATTAATAATAATATTATCAATAATACTAATAACAACAATAATAATTAATATTAGAGTGATTTCTGAAGGATCATGTGACTCAAGACTGGAGTAATGAAGCTGAAAATTCATCTTTAAAAACACTGCGGAATAAACGATTAAATTTCATGATAAACTACTTTTGAATAGTTATTTTATCGTGCAATAACATTTCGCAATTTTACAATGTGTGTTGTATATATGATGAAATAAATGCTTACAACAAGCATCAACAGCCATAACAGAACAAATGAAAACAATTAATACAAATTTTAAATACATGTAAGGAGTTGCGGTACAGACACATCATGAGTATAAAATAACATATTAAAAGAAAGACTGCTTAAAAAGATGGGTCTTGAGATTAAATTTGAAAGTGTGAAGACTATTACTGCTCCTTATAGGTCCAGGGGAAGCGAGTTCCATAGCCGAGGAGCTGTGGAGCCATAACGCATATAATCATATCAAAAAGACAGGATGTGTGCAAAGCAACCGAGTTTAAGTTGAGCTGTCTATGATCATCAATCATCATCAAATGAGATCAAGAATGAGTTTTACACGTTTAAAACGTTTTTAAAACAGTGCATGTTTGTGATGAATAACAGTTATTCTACAGTCTTTACTTTATCGCCACAGCCACATGTCAGTACAATTATAAAAGAAGACGCTTCAATCCCAGTTTGTAGACGTTAAATCAGGTGTATTTTGTACATTAACATAACGGATATCCATACAGTAGTGGATATTAACATGTATCCTGTAACATTTGCCGTGCAAAAACACTGTAAAGGCTGTAAACGCTTGCACTGTGTGTGTGTGTGTGACTCATCGTTGCAAAAAAGCTTATATTAACTCCACAGCAAATACATCAAATAATCATTATGAAAGTTGTTACTGTAGTATTTTTCCCAAACGTTACTTGAAATCTACTTCATGTCTGTCACTGTGGTTATCTGTTTACACTTTGACAGGCATCGAGGAAAGGTGGGCGGGGAGAACTAGCATTAAAGGCACAGGTAACAAAAACAGCTACAGTGTGTTCAGAGCAGAAAATCCAATATTCTGAAAGCTACAATAAATAATCTGATGGGTGTTTTGAGCTGAAACTTTAAAGACACGTTCTGGAGACACAAAGAAGAATTATCTTAAATCTTGGAAAAGGGGTAAAGTAGGTGCCCTTTAATTTCAAAGAGTGCAACATTTCTCCGGGTGCTCCCCTGCTCGCTGCATGTTGTTTGTGTGTTTCTACTGTATGGTAATGCAGGGGGAACTATGGGAGCCCAGAAGGGAGCGTCATGTGTTAGGGTGAAAACCATTTTTCATTTAAACTAATCGATGTGAATTTCACACTCAAGTTAATCAATAAAATCGATTTATCGCCTAGCCCTAACGTGACATTATTAAGTTCATGTTTATTCGTATAGTGCGTTTCACAATGACAATTTCAGAGCAGTGCTGTATAAATTGCATGCTTCAAATATTATTATGGAAAAAAATACAAATGTGACTCTCACTGAAAAAATATTATAGATTTAACATTATCTCACTTGAGTACTGCTTCTTGTAAAACATACTAAAATAGCTGAAGGTGCCAGTTGTCTATCTCTTTTTTTTTTTATTGACAATCTTATGATTTTTGACGCATTTCCTTGAGAAATTACCTTTCTTAGCTCCTCGTTAAAGTCCTGCTTCCCCTGCAGTGTGGCCACCTGTCAAATTCTTTCCTTCCTTTTTCTCACTCTCTTAACAGGCTGCCAGTGTCTATTAGAGTTCTGTGTCAAATGTATGGTCTTGATCATCAAGTACAACATCAGGCTGTTCATTATCATCAGCCATTTCTGGTCACCTTTCCATTTTGTAGAGGATTTTTTTTCAGGTCTAGAAATTCTGTCATGCCTGCAATTTATTGGTGAAACGAAGGTGCAATTATGAGCACATCACTGGACTTTCTAGCTATATTTAGAAAAACCCTAAATGGGCCTCTGCTCATGTAGTAGAACATATCTGCCAGACCAGTCTGTAGCACTGAAAACTGTTGTGTTCATATACTGTTCGGGTACAAAAGAGAACAACAGCTACATTATACAACCAACAACAATTTTAATTATGTTTTATCTTCAGTATTTTTTTCGTTTTTCCTGGGGCTGGGCGATTATTGCAAAAAAATGATCACAATATCATTTTTCATATCATTCAATATCGATAATTATTGAATATTTTTAACAATCCATTTAGCAATAATAGGATTTTTTTGTAATTCAACCACTTTATTTTAATTTACCAAGATTACTAAGGCAAAGAGTTTTAATAGTCAAAAATAAAAATATTTAAACAAAATCGGATCTTTTCATAATAAAGTTAACATAAGTGTTAAAGAGACTCTGGTGACATTCTTACATCCTTTTTTATTTACAATCTTCTCACTACTATGGCACTCATTTCCGCATGTGTTGTTATTCTGACCTGAAATGACAAGCGCGACCTGTGGTTTCCTTCACCATTTTCTATAGTGTTTTTCCTAAAAAGGTGACGATCAGCCATTTTCTAAGAGGATGACAAGTGGACAAACCATTGCTGCAGCTACGATGCACGTGTATGGAGAAAAGTATACAGTAAAGCACTTCAGTGTTTAGGTGCACTGTGTTTGACTGAGGTAATTAGTCTGCCGTTATTACTGAAATGTGTATATTCCATACAAAGTGTGAAGCAGATTGGTTGGTTCTACTTACATGAATCGCACTCGCACAGTGCACTCGCAGCATTCGGGTAAAGTTCAGATATTTTTTAACTAGGGGTACCTGGAAATATCGTGTGTGCGTTGTGCAAGTCGCGCGCCTCCTTTTGAAATGACGAACTTACACCCTAAGCTTATTGGCATTCCTTCCAAGGCGCGTGTTGAGCAGCCACATTTTAATAAAGCTATAGCGCTTCATACCGAAACTACATACCAAACTTTTTAAAAAAATGTTATTGTTATTGACAATGATGTTTGGTCAATAAATATCAATACCAATTTTATCACCCAGCCCTAGTTTTTCATCTCTATTGGGGCTAAAATATTGTTAGGATGTATTAAATACACATGGTGTTGATGCTAAACTATTGGTAGGATGTAATAAATACACATGGTGTTAATTACTATGCCACAATTATTAAAAAACACTATCATTTATAATTAAAACCTGCTCACAATAATTAAATAAAACCTGCTCATGGTAGATTGTGATGGTTATTATGGAAAAAGGTGGGTTTTTTTTTTTTTTTATATATATAAATGAACATTGTCTGTAGATCAACTGCAGACCTTTCTTTACCTCAATATTTGCTTTTATAAAACTGTGGTAGCAATTTACCCTTATTAGTGAAATTGTTCCTTTGTATAAATAATAATTTATAAAATGTATAAATATGTTATCCCCTCTTTTATGCTTAAATTATAAATAATTTAAGAATTTTCAAACATTTATTGCGATGTTAATTGACCATGCACTGTATTTTAAAACCTTGAAAAAACACTTTAAAATACACTAGTGACTTTGCCAAATAGCAACAGATCAACAAAACAAAATTATATCTATTTAGACTCCAAGGGTTTTGCATGAGGTACTGAAAATGAAAATAAGGGTTTATTATTGGCATTTACATTATGACTCGTCAAGCCCCAAAACATGAAGCTTAACAAATTGAACTGTGATTTGCTGCTTAACATTGGTCAGACAGTCTTTGGCCTATGGAAGCTAAAATGGAGTCTAAACCTTCTTTCGACAGTTAAAAGGTCTGACTATGCCACGAGAAAAAAAAATAAAAAATCAACTGAGCATCAAAAAAGGTACACAGCTTCTTTTTTTGATTTATTTTTTTTTGCTTCAATAATTTAACAGTACTATCAATTTACACATGTTTACATCCTTGTAACACTCCCTTTACCCTCCCCTCCCCTTCTCTCCCCAACAGTTACAGTAATCTATATATCATTTTTTCATATGCTGCCACCTTCCCCAATTCCATAACCCATTCTAGAAATGATGGTGGACCTGCTGAATGCCATCCCCTCATAATGATTTGTCTTCCAATCGTAATACTTATTCGAATCCACTCAGACATCTTCACACCAGACGCCAACACGAACAGGTCTCTCAGTACATATATTTTAGGACAAAATGAAAAGCAGCATCCAGAAACACCCTGAATGTAATTGTGCACTTTATCTCAGAATTCCTGTATTTTAGAACAGGACCACAGGGCATGCATCAAGTCTCCTTCTTCGCTCTCACATCTCCAGCATTCAGCAGAGTCTTTCAACCCCAGCCTGAAAAGCCTACTCAGAGTCTAATAAAAACAATTCAAAATTTGAAATTGTATTAAGCGTAAACTTCTAAATTTCTTGACATCACTTTACAGTTTTCAATAGTCTTTCAATGTTCATCACTAAACGTACAATTTAGATCTTCACTCCAAACAGTTTTAAGCGCAGAATGGAAACTACAGCCCATCTTTTCCATTAACTATTTATAATACACTAAAACTTCATACCCTCTGCCATATGCTCTAAGAATTACTCATGAATTACAGTCTTCAGGAGCTCCACTACCTGTTTTAAAAGTACTGTTTATTAGATGTGTAATCTGTAAATATCTTCAAAACTGATTTTTGTTGAGGCCAAAATGGGTTAACTGGTTAAATTACTAAATTATCATTTTCAAAAAGATCTATCCATTCCTTCCAAAGGAAATTAGATTTTCCAATACATAGTTTGGGATTCAGCCCAATACTTGAGATTGTGCTCAGAAATGGGTTAAACTTAAATATTTTTGCTATTCTTTTCCATACTGATTGTGATATTATAGGATGAGACTACCTTTTGAGTGCGGTTGGGTACCGAAACCCGCTGCCATTGTTCGGTGCCACTGATGCTGTGATGTACCTCTTGATGCTTCTTACGTTCTTATCAAAGGCTCACATAGGTACACGTTGTGTTACACCATCTCTAAATATTTCATTCTAAACTTTGTGAGATACAGACAACATCGACGATGTTAGGCATTTGTTCTTGTTTCTTAAGGAATGCACACACGTAGGCAACACATAGTACAGCGCATCGGGTGAGCGACTCGTGTTCATTTAATGATCGTGTTCATATAATTTGATTAAACGAAGCAATCTAAAATATGGCAATGATTCTGACACCGCAACATGAAGCAGATGCTTTACAAAAGTTGAGTGTAAGGGGGGAAATGCGTCAAACTAAGACCCAATCCCAATTCTATTTTGTACCCCTACCCCTTCCTCTTCCTCTTGGCCCTTAAAACCGAGTGTGAAGGGGAAGGGCTTCAAAATTTACCCCTAAGAAGACAGCACTACAGCACCTGCACACGTCATCAGATGCCATCGCGATCTCTTGCTTTGTATGAGATTGACGATCGCGACTGCTGTAGTTAGTCCAGTTGTGTTATTTTTTGGTATTTATCTTCAGGAAATCACTGAAGGCATATAGACCTTTTTCTTAGAATGCAAAATTACCCATTATGCTTTGCGTGTATGCGCAAGGAGAATGCTAAGAACTTCTGGTCGGCAGCTGATGCGTGTAAACAGTCACATTTGGACAGATTTTAAACTGATATAAAAAGATTTTAAACTGATAAAAAAAGATAGTTTTAATCTGTTTTACCTGCTTTTATCATCTTTAATACTGCTGTCGATTAGCGCCACCTCCTGGACTGATCATTTAAAAAAATGTGATCTAATAGGACGGAAAACAACTGCTGTGAGGCATTTTCCCCTCGCTGTCAGACGGCATCTTCTGCCGTTTAAATGAAGCCTCATCATCGCTAAAGTCAACAGTTTTTCTTTCTTTCAAATATATAACCAATCAAAACAAATGTAATTCACGAAAATGTTTAACACACACACACACACATAGCCTGTACTGTCCCACTAACACACTGATTTAATAACTGTGACAAAGTGAAAATAAAGTGACATTTTGAAATGACAGAAAAACACAAACCGTGGTAAATACAACACACTAAATGAAACATAAATTAGAATCAACGTGCAAAAATGCGATTAGAATGAACATGCAAATCAGCCAGCAGAGTTTTAGTAACATACTTTTATTGGTCATTTTTGTAAATTGCATGACTTGCACACCTGTCAAGTTTCATGCCAGTAATCTGGTTTGCTCTATGATGCAGTGAAGTATTGCGCGTGTGTGTGTGTGTGTGTGTGTGTGTGTGTGTGTGCAGGGGCGTAGTGGACATTTTAAAAGTGGGGGGGGACAACTGTATGAAATCCAAAGGTTTACATTCTTAATCACCTGTTTCTAAATGGTCTGTCTCTAAAAGTGTGGGGGACGTGTCTACCAACCCCCCCCCCCCCCCCCCCCCCCCCCTTGTTATGTCCCTGTTACTTTTAATTGTTTATAAAGGTAAAAACTAAATTATTTAGCATGTAATGCTTCTATCAGAATATATTTAATAATGAGTAAAGGTTTAAAACTTCACAGTATAGCATGTAAATAAAGTTAAGTAAAGTTATAAGTCTGTGTTAAAGCAGTCTCTAAAGGTCTCCTGTTACATAGGTGGATGTCACTCAGAGCTTTAGGCCCCAAATTGGCATTCTTTCCCAGTGATGGGTTACAGCTGGAAGGGCATCCACTGCATAAAACATATGCTAAATAAGTTGGTGGTTCATTCCGCTGTGGTGACCCGGTATTAATAAAGGGAATAAGCCAAAAAGAAAATCAATGAATGAATGTTAAATGTTTAAATGCATGTAAATAACGTCTGATTGTGAGGTAAAAGTCCTGTTCCAGCAGTCTGTGTGTTTCACACTCAGTGTCTCTGCAGTCTATGAAGGTCCCCTGTTGGATAGGTAGACGTCACCCAGAGCTTCAGGTCCCCACTTGACGTGTTTTTTTTTTTTGTTGCGCTTGAACCACATCTGACAGATTATAACAGCTTTAACACACACCTTTCAAAGTTGTGTCACTAAAACACTCCGTAATCCACTCAAAACGCTATTGAAACCCATTTTCAGAGCGCATATTACCTGTTGTAAACGCTGTAAACAGAAGTTCTAAACATTCTACCGGAAGACGCTGGTCGCTATGGCACCCTCCATGGAGCAGCCAAGAAAAAGGTCTATATGATGTTATCATAACGATATAATGTGGCAATAAGATCGTAACTATACTCCACATTTACACAGTGGCCATATTCATCTATGTAAACACACCAAACACAACATTAACATTATACCAGACACTGTAAAAAACTCATTCCCAGCCACTAGACTTTTCTAACAGGGTATTTGAGTGTCATCTAGTGTCAGAATGTTGAGGCACTGCTACACAGGAGTTATGATTATGGATTATAGATCACGAAATTTAGCGGTTTTTATCTTATCTTTTTTTTTTTTAAGCATGACGGTCAAACACGAACACGGTACTGAATATATTAAGACATGTGTTTGTTTGTTGTAAAAATTTGTAATAATGACAAAAATACTAATTTGTGGATCTACTTACTTCCGGGTTTAACTATCCTGCCATTGTGGCTGGTGTATTCTGGGAAAAATCCCCTCCTGAAAAATCTTCCTTCAAAGGGGTATACCCCTTTCCCTTAGCCCCACGCCTTCAAGCTAAAGAGAATTGGGACACCCCTACCCCTTCACGAGAATGTGCAAAACGAGGGGCAGGAGTAAGGGGAAGGGCTAAGGGGTAGAATTGGGATTGGGCTTTAATAAAACATTTGAGGGCTCATGGAATCAACTTAAAGGCAGAGGAATGTACTGTCTTTGACAGCTTGTGACATCATCTGGCACTTTCACTGACTACGTTTACATGGACACCAATACTCCGATTTTAACGGGATTAAGACAATACTCTGATTAAGAGTCTACCATGTAAGCAGCGATTTTTAATTATCTTAAAGGACCACAGAGCACAGACACCTGCCTCATGAAATGCAGAGGTTTTTTTTCTTTCCATTTGGAGTGCGGTATCAAATTCCATTTAAAACAACACTATTCCACCAGTCCTTACTTTATATTCTCATTCAATACCTCAGTTTGTCACGGGGGCATGAATTTAAATGTTCCTGAATGAAAGTGAAACTGCCAAACTGCAGTTAAAGTCGAAAAATATAAAATGAAAAACTCGAAATAACAGTACATGAAATTCCGGAGGGTAAAGTCTAGATAGGATACAGCTGCGGATACGCACATCAATATAGCATCATTTTTGTGACACTGTATTATAATAATTCATATTTTTACAGTACTGTGACGGTTAGGTTTAGGTAAGGGGTGGGGTTAGATGTTAAAAAATACAATTCATTGGGTGATTTAATAAATAACAAAACACTTGGTACAACTACTGTCGAGGAAACGTTGAAGAGTAATTTTTATAATTTATTTATTTTTTTGGTCAAATAATTTTGTGGCTCAAAAGTATCGGTTCAGGCACAGTTTTTGCACCGGTACCGTTTTTAAAGTGTTGATTTAGCACCGTATCAAAATAACCCCAAACAATACCCAACTCTACTTTTGAGGCAATTTAATGGATAAGCATTGTAGTCGTGGAAGGGGAAGTAGAATGGCTTGTTCCACTATAAACTATGATGGAGCTGTCTCGGGAGGGAGAGACCAGTGCTCGAGATGTCTCAGACTGAAAGTGTAATAATAAAGTAAAAGCTTAGAACAGTTCTCCTTTATCCACTAGGTACACAGCTTCTTAAACATTCCCCAACGTACTATATTTGGACTTATGACAGTCATCTGTTTATCTAATTCATAGACTAAATCTGCGTTTAGATTAAATCTGCAAAATGGATATCCATATGTCAAATGAAGTTTCCTAAGAGCAGTGCCTTATAAAGCTGCACTAAACAGTAGTTTGGCTTTTTCAAATAAACACTTTAGTCTGAATGAAATTGTGCCAGTCAGATTTTTGTAGAGCAGGACTTGGAGTTAGATAATGTGATTTGTAGTTCAACATAATCCAGTATGTATACACATCAATCCTCTTACGATTGGCCTTGAATCTGTGCGAATGAGGTGATGTGTATTTAATGATTTAAATATTTAGTTAAACTTAGTGTCATGTGTACCTGGACAGACAAATGAAGAATGTAGCTTGACTGTGCCAAAACCAGCTGTAGCTAAATTATGACTGCTTTTGTAAATACATTGACATGGAAAAATGCCCTAGTCAGCTTAATTTTTCTTGTGCTGAGAGAATGGAAATTTACTTCACCCTCAAATACTTCAACTTGGCTATCGTAATTGTGCAGTTTAAATGCTGTGAAAGACCAGAAGGTAATATTTACTGTCGTGTTTGCTCCAATGTTCTCTAAAAGAAAAACATTTTAAAAGTGTTCAAGACCTTAGACATAAGTACAATTTCAACTGATTTTTAACAATTTAATGCTTATGATTGTCAACTTTATGATTCGTCCATTTGTCCAGATCATGAGACCACACACTTGCTGATTTTACATTATCAGGGTGTCCGCAGGGTCTTAAGTGTTAAAAGTTGATAAATCAATGTAGAGAAATTTAAGGACCTTAAAAAGTATTAAAGTCTTAAATGCTATTTTACAAAATTTGCCTGAATTAAATCTGCGAATATCAGAATGCTGTATAGTTTATGAAATCAATCAAATCCTGCTGGATTTGACATCATGCTGCTTTGTTTCCTGCAGTAACCAAGGCAACACCATTATTTCTGCAATTCTATAGGCGCCAACCTGCTGAATTAGCTAGATTTGATAGATTTTTTATTCAGTACATGCATTATGTTTTAGTTTTGGATTCGTTTCTTACAATCAGTATTTAGTAAATATACTGGAATTTAAAATCTTGCCAGTGTTTCCGGTTGAAACCTAAAGTGGTTATAAGGTCTTAAAATGTATGGAAATGTATTGAATTTAACTCTGATTACTGTGTATACATCATAAGTCGATTCATAGATGCAATATTTCTGACTGGTAAAAGAAGTGAAGTGACGTGTTGGTCAATTCATACTCCGAATTTGTGAACCCATTCAAAGTACACACTAGGGCTGCATGATTAATCGTAAAAAGATCACAATCTCGATTCAACCCCCCACACGATCTTAATCTACAGTAGCATTTCCCGAACTTGAAAATATAATTGGCTGAATCGTAGAGAAGGTTGCACAAATCTTTACATTGTTTTGCATATGTTGCTCAGCAATGTGGACACCTCCAAATGATGTTGAAAGAGTCACATACTTTATTTATAAGGTATAATTCACCCCAAAATACCATTTCTGACTTAATGTAATGATGTATTTGCGGCTGCGAAATGACGCGTGAGCTGTTTGTTTACTACTGAAAGGACTGCGATGATGTTTACTTTAGTGAACAGAACCTGCATGGTCTGCAAATATCAGGTAATCGAGTTATAAACAAAGTTTGTTGCACAGAGCGATCGTATTAGAGCTGCGCTGGATGTATGATTTTCATGCCTGTTTTTTCCTTAAAGTGACGGCAGCCATGACATGAACCGCACTCGGCGGTGAAAGTGAAACCAAAAGCACATCATTTAATTGTTCATATCGCATTTTAGAGTTATGATTATAACAAGCATTTGATATGTTTTTTCTTTTATAGCAAACACAAAGTGTTGTGCATGAAAATAAATGTTTACTGGGTCAGTATAACTACTCTAGCCTATATAATGCAAGAGGGAATCTCATAATGACAAATGTCTCATTTACCAGTGAAAAAAATGGTCTAACAATGACAGACTGCTAGCATATGTCTCAAACACAATAATTCAACTTCAGAATTATGAATCGTTGTATTCTGATTACTTTACTGTGCATTAACAACCAGGACAAATTTAAAGTCTGTTCAAGTGCACCATTCAAAGGCCCAATCCCAATTTTGTACCCTTACCCTCTTCCCTTCCCTCTGGCCCTTGAAACAGAGTGTGATGTGGAAGGGCTTCAAAATTATTTACCCCTAAGAAATGGGACAGCACTACAGCACCTGCACACGCCATCATATGTCATCACGATCTCTTGCTTCATATGAGATCAATGATCGCGACTGCTGTAGTTAGTCCAGTTGTGTTATTTTTTGGTATTTATCTTCAGGAAATCACCGAAGGCATATATCATGTTATCATAACGATAGCATGGTTTACACCCTGGCCATATTTATCTATGTTAACACACCAAAAACGCTCTAGTTACTAAAGTAACCCTCGTTCCCCGAGGGGGGGAACGGAAATGCTATGTGGAAAAACTTCCACTATGGGGATTTCGTCAGAATCCAATCATCTGAAAGAGTATAAAAACGGGCCAATGAAATGCCAATGAGTTGGCGGCGTCAGCGTGCACAGCTGTCTTGAATGACAATCAGCCTGGCATAAAAGGCTAGCATGTGCTCCTCAACGACATCCTTTTCTAGCTGAAGAGGCTTTCACACTCAACAGCTAAGGGACAATCGTTGTGGCGAAGGAACATAGCATTTCCGTTCCCCCCCTCGGGGAACGAGGGTTACTTTAGTAACCAGAGCGTTCCCCTTCGGGAGGGGAACTTCAATGCTATGTGGAAAAACTTCCACTATGGGGAAATTTATGGAAAGCGCCACAACGAAAGAACCTTACCATGTCTTCAGTGAGGGGCGCGCCACGCAGCAGTACGAGCGCACCTGCATCGCTGGAGACACAGTCCTCCAACGTGTCCCCTGGCCCTTACTTACCTTACTTACCTTTTCTGGTTTAGATATATTTTTCGGGGAGTCGTAAAAATACACCTAGTAGTTTCTAGGAATTTTTAAATACGACAGTACGTTGGGAAAGCGTTCAGTCCCGATAGGGAGGACGCTGCGGAGGCCACCTGCTGCCCGGAGGGGGAGACCTGGTGGCAAAATAGCATATGGACTAGCCCTGAGAAGGGGGAGTGCACATATGAAGAGGTGGTTAGCGGGGAGGGAAGACACGAGCCCGCCTAGGAGGGGGGACTACATCGTGGCTAAGTGAGCGTATGGGATCGCCAGCGGGGATCGCACATAGCAGGCACCTATACCCAGAACGCGGGATGACCAGCGGGCATACCTACAACGTAATGGGCCAACATTTGACTGCTCCGCTGAGTCAGATGCTGGGGGCCTCGGAGGAACTCTGCAGGGTTCGCCGAGTGGGGAACTCAACTGACAAAGCGAGAAAAGCGCACGTATCTCTGTGTTAGAGAGAAAGGCGCAGCAAGCGTTTTACAACACCTAACCGAATTTCCTCATTCACCGCTCGTGAGGAAATCAGTTCACTCGAAGATAAATCTCACAAATGCTCAGGTGTCGCCCAGCCCGCAGCTCTACAATGTCTGTTAGAGAGGCGCCGCGTGCTAACGCCCAAAAGGATGCGCGCTCCGAGTGGAGCGCGCTCCGAGTGGGGGACACAGCTCGCCCTAGCTCGATGAGCGAGGGAGATGGCATTCACTGTTCAGTGGGCCAACCTCTGTTTAGATATGGCACTTCCCATCTGCCAATCACCGTAACAGATAAAGAGCTGCTCAGAGGATCTAAGCTCTGAGTACGGTCCGTTATAATACGCAAGCGCGAACAGGACACCGCAAAGGGGCTGGGTCTGCCTCCTCCGTGGGCAGCGCTTGCAGGTTCACTACATAGTCTAAACGAGCGCTGTAGGAACCTAGGGCACCTAGGTGGGCCGGGGTCTCAGGTAAACGTGAGAGTGGGCCGGCCCAAAACGCTGGCACATTTCGCTGACCGAAAATGCCTCCAGATACCCGCCCATTTGACCGATGCCAACGCGACCAGCAGAGCTGTCTACCTGGACAGAAATCATATAGATACTGAGTCGAGTGATCGAGCAGACCTCTCCTAAGAGAGATCTTCAAATGGGTAAGAGAGGGGACAGGATATATATCTACGTCTCGCGCCTCTGGGGACTGGATGATGAGGCGATGCTTTCCCAGCGCGCCGCCATCGCCACATCCTCAGAGCGGGGATGATCGCCACGCCAACCCCTCAGTGCGGAGGGGACAGCCTTGGCTCCAGCCAACTGAAGGAGGATAGCATCACACTGATCTGGCATGTTTGGGGTTTCCTTCTCGGAGAGAAGTACACCACACAGCGAATAGACTCCACATCAGGGCATAGGCATGCCTCATAGAGGGTGCTCTAGGCCTGAGTGATGGTGTTAACCACCTAACGGTAGGTCACCTAAGTCCTCCGAGCTCCATCTATGGGCCACACGTGATGTCCATAGAACTGGGCGCGGGTGCCAAACGGTGCCTGTCCCTAAAGAAGAAGTTTCTTCCATGGGACATGCCAGGGAGGGGCCATCACGAGGAGAGAGCTAGAATACAGGTTTGATTGGGCCTGAGAGGCGCAATGCATAGACCTGTTCCTCGTCCTCCCTGACTTTACACAGCATCTGTGCGAGTAGGCTCACTGGAGAAATGCGTATTACGCACGCCCCGGGGCCAGCTGTGTAGCCAGTGCGCAGAACGCACCCATAACAGCTGGACAGTCGGGGGTGGAGCCTCCATTCTCCCAGGCGAACTGCCGTGAGAGCGCAGCGGCTGCACGGTTGAGCTCGGCGGGGAAAAATGGAATGCAGCGATTGCGCCGCGTATGACTCCGGGGGAGCAGACGGCGAGCGAGCTGAGACATGCGGCGACAGCGAATATCTCCCTTGCGGTTGATATACACCATCGCCACCATGCTGTTCGTCCTGACCAGCACGTGTTTCCCTTCTAACACCGGTAAAAAACGGTGCAGCGTGAGATACACTGCCAACAGCTCCAGGCAGTTAAGATGCCAATGCAACCAGTTTCCTACCACGGAACCACAGCTGCATGCCCGCAACACACGGCCCCCCAGCGTGAACTGGAAGCATCCGTCAAACGACGACATGCCTGGACGCTTGTTCTAGAGGCCCGCGGGCCTGTAGAACACAGGGTCCATCCAGAGGCTGAGGGCGCGGCGACACAGCGGAGTGACAGTCACCCGGTGCGCGCTCGCGTGCCATGCGCGTCTAGGGACCCGATCGTGAAGCAAATGCTGAAGTGGTCTCATATGGAGCATCCGAGCGGCGAGACCACGGCTGCGGATGTCATATGCTCCAGGAGCCTCTGAAATAATATCAGTGGGACCACATTTTCCTGTCGAACTCTCTCAGACAGGCCAGCATCAGCCCGGCGCGCTCTCGGGGGAGGCGCGCCGTCATGGTGATCGAGTCCAGCTCCAACCCGAGAAAAGAGTTGCTCTGCACGGGGGCGAGGCTGCTCTTTTCTCGGTTGACCTGAAACCCCAATTGGTCGAAGTGCCGAAACACCCTGTCTCTGTGCGTAATCAATTAATCCCGCGAGCGCGCTGAAATCAGCCAGTCGCTTGAAATAATTGAGTATGCGGATGCCCGCAAGCCGAAGCTGGGGCACCCTCCGCGAGCTTGGTGAAAACCCGCGGAGACAGAGAGAGCCAAAAGGGGAGGACTTGTACCGCCAGACTCGACTTCAGACGCAAACCGCAGGAAACTGACGGTGGCGTGGAAGTATGGAGAAAGTACGCGTCCTTCAGGTCTACTGCTGCAGACCAATCCCGAGGACGAACGCTCCGGAGGGTGCGCTTCTGCGTAAGCTTTCTGAACGGCAGCTTGTGAAGCCAGCGGTTTAAAAAGCGCAGATCAAGGATTGGCCGTAGCCCACCGCTCTTTTGGGGTACGATGAAGTGCGGGCTGTAAACCCGCTCTCCATCCCGGCTGGAGGGACCGGTTCGATTGCATCCTTCGCCAGGAGGACAGCAATCTCCTCTCGCAAGACAGGGGCGGACGCAGGGCTGACCCTGGTGAAATACACACCCGTGAACTTGGGAGGCCGTTTCGCAAACTGAATCGCGTAGCCGAGTCTGATCGCGCGGATGAGCCATTGCGATGGGCTGGCCCGCGCTAACCAGGCAGGCAGAGCCCTCGCAAGTGGCTTCGTCCGCACGATCGCTGACGTACCAGCGGTGGGGCAGCGCGGAGTGGGTGGGCTCAACCGGGAAGCACTGGGGTCCCACAGGAGAGCAGGAGGCAAGAGCTTCACTCTTGTCTCGCACCCGTACTCCGGAGGTGGGGCTGGGAGGGGGAGAGAAAGGAGACCGTTCTCTCTCGCTCCGCGAGCCACTGGCGAAGTGCACCGATCCTGCGAGCTGGAAAGCATAGCGTCCCAGACTGGCAGTGCTCGGGCTGTCACATCCGGGGAAGGAAAAAATGCTCTTTCTCTGAGGTTTTGATAGCGTTTTTTAACGCTGTTTAGAAGAAGAGCCCCGCCCTCCAGCGGGGAAAGAGCATATTTCCTCCTCTCCAGATGGCCCGTCTCAGGGACGCTTCGCGGTTCGTTTACCGAACTTAGCGGCGCCCTGGGGCGGGGAGCGCTGGTTGCCTGCGAGATGCTCGGCGCAGCCGCTTGGCCAGAGGCGCAGGCGGGGGCGACCGAGCAAAGCCGCAGGCGGGCGCTCTCGGCGTGAAGCAGTGGATGTGGATGGCTCGGCGGGGAGGAGCGGTTTTACGATCCCGCCGAGAGATGGTATTACCCATCGCCTCCGACTGCTCGCTCACCGGCGTGAATTCCTGGGCGAATTCACTGACGGTGTCGCCGAACAGGCCAGCCTGGGATATGGGTGAGCTAAGAAAGCGAACTTTGTCAGCATCACGCAGATCACCAGGTTTAGCCCGTGGTGGCGTTCCTGGGCCACTAATGTGACCATCGTCCTTCCCTGGGGCACACACAGCCGACTTCAGTCGATAGCTGTGCGGAGCTCATGCTCAGTCCTGGGTCGGAACCATCCCCGCGCAGCTGGGCCAGCGCCTGCGCTAGGGAGCGCTGGTAGGTGGCCGTAGCATGCATGGTGAGGGCGGAGGCGCACGCAGCGCACTGCGTGGGCTTCCTGTGCACATCCAGGAAGAAGGGGACGTGGAGGCTTAGAAGGTCTTGCCTCCTTTATCTCCTCCACATCACACCCCTCTAGTCGGTCCGTCCGCGGGGCTGGGGGATAAACCATCTCCAGACCCACGGCCGAAACAGCCTGGGAAGCACGGCTGCAAAGTCTGCTTCTGGATTCGACGCCACGCCCATCATCCCGGAGGAAGAGAGCAGGTTCGAATCCTCATCAGACAATGACAACCAACCCTCCAAGGATGGTGAGGATGAAAGCGCACGCAGATCGGGCAGAAAAAAAAGTGCCCTCCAAGACTGCGTGAGCTTACTGCGCACTTTCCGGGAAGAAGGGGACGGAAGGCTTAGAAGGTCTTGCCTTCTTATATCCTCCACATAACACCCATCTAGTCGGTCCGGCCGCGGGGCTGGGGGATAAACCATCACCAGACCCACGGCCGAAACAGCCCGGGAAAGCACGGCCATCATGTCTGCTTTTTAGATGCCAACACCGTGCTCTCCACCCCGGAGGGAGGGAGCGAGCGGGTTCGCATCCTCATCAGACAATGACAGCCCATCCTCCGATGCAGCGATGGACATCTGATCCTCGGTGTCATCAAGTGAGAGGGCGACCACCCGAGGATGGAGCGCTTCTCTCACCTGAAGCTTGGATGGAGCGCGTGGAGGAGCGAGAGGTCCGCGAGCCCGAGGGCGGCGGATTTACTCCCACTGAAACCCTCAGATCTGCCCGAGTGCCAACCGCAGTGCGGGGGACAACTGGGGTGGGTCGCTCTTTTGCAAGAGCGAGCCGCGATCTTAACTGCGCAGCAGACATGACATCACAATGATGGCATGCACTGCCCGCGAGCACCGCATCAACATGCTGGACCCCCAGACATGAAACGCAGTGCTCGTGCCCATCATCCGGGGACAGGAAACCACCGCAACCAGAAACGCACGGTCGGAGCGACGTCTTGAAAAAGACGCGCTGCACAACCGTGTTGCTCTTTTAGGAAACTTGCTTCCTATATACATACCGCTCTTGGAGGACCGGACCCAAAGGACGCCAGGCAAGGGAGAACAACCCAGCTCGACCATCTGCCACTGCGTATACACGCTCTGGACCGGGAGAAGCTGCTTCTCGATCTCTCTCTGTAGACACAGGTTGGAGATACCCTCATAGACTCTCTCAGAAGCTCGTGAAAGGCTCTGAAAGCGAAAAGGATGTCGTTGCTGAGCACATGCTAGCCTTTTATGCCAGGCTGATTGTCATTCAAGACAGCTGTGCATGCTGACGCCGCCAACTCATTGGCATTTCATTGGCCCGTTTTTATACTCTTTCAGATGATTGGATTCTGACGAAATCCCCATAGTGGAAGTTTTTCCACATAGCATTGAAGTTCCCCTCCCGAAGGGGAACAACATTACATTATACCAGACACTGTAAAAAGGTCATTCCTAGCAACTAGACGTTTCTGACAGGGTATTTGAGTGTCATCGAGTGACAATGTTGTGGGACTGCTATACAGGAGTTATTATTATGGATTATAGATCGCCAAATTTAGCGGTTTTTATTTTAGCGGTTTTTTTTAAATGACGATAAAACACGAACACGGTTATAAATGTATTAAAACATATGCTTGTTTGTTGTAAAAATTCGGAATAATGGCAAAAAATACTACTTTGTGCATCTCTTTACTTTTGTGTGCAACCATGCTGTCACTGTAGATGGTGTATTCTGGGAAATTTTCCTACCCCTTGGTTTCGAGTGTGGTCCTTAAAAATCTTCATTTAGAGTGGTATCTAGCCCTTCCCCTTAGCCCTACGCTTAAGCCTTAAGCTAAAGAGAATTGAGACACCCCTACTCCTGCACGTGAATGCAAGAAACGAGGGGTAGGGGTAGAATTGGGAAATTTTGCATTTTAACCAACAGTAGACCTACACATAGGCCTAATATTATTATTGTTTTACCATATGTTTGAGAGTAACAATAATAAATCCTACTCATATTAACCTTAATTTTAAATCTACAGAATCATGAGAAAATCATGATCTTGATTTTAAGCAAAAAAAAAATGTGATTCTCATTTTAGCCAGAATCGTGCAGCCCACACACTCACAAACACTCACAGACAAATAGAGTGAACAAATAACTGGAGCGGTGATCAGCCACTTCAGCTACAGTATTGTGCCCGGGGAGCAGTTGTTAGAAGGTTATAAGTCCAACTATTTATTTATTTTATTTAGACGACAACAGCCCTAAATGTGGAACAGTCAGTGGCTCTCCTGATGTGCATTCTGTTTTGCAGAGAAAAATGTTAATTATAAAAAACAAACAAACTAAACAATACAGATTGAATAGAATCTTGGCTGAGAAGAGGCTATAAAAGCAGTTATGTTTGTTGGCACTTTGTTTCATATCAGCATGAAACATCAGGTTGGTGAAGCTTGCTCATTCTCAGCTATGTTTCTATTTTGTTTTGTTTTTTGTTTTTATCCCCATTTAAGGATATTGTATGAATGGGAATGGCGAGATGCACATAAATTCCAAAAATGTGCATAAAAATCATATGCACTACACTGAATCTGATAATATTTTTAATCAGTAAAAATATATGCACCTAAAACTATGATGGAAACACATTTACTGAATAAAGTCTTTGATTTGCATCTGAAAAATAGACTGGCCTTGTTTGAGGTTGTTGTTTGATTGGTTCTAACTGAATCCGAGTGCAAGTCCATCGCTGAAAGGATGTTGTATTAGGTAATTTACCAGTGATTGTTATTGCTTGTGGCTTCTGCTGCTCAAAACAACATTTATTACGTAGGAAAATGATAAAAGTGTTAGTAGAACAGCAATTTGAAACGTTTTTCTTTATATACTGTAGCAAGTTACATGTAGTTTTGTCCATTTCCTTAATTCATAGGTGGATCAGTACCTCATGGTGCCCCCTGGGAAACAGGCACACAAATGCTCCCAAATTTCTTCAGCAAATTAGCTAAATGTTGTTTAACACTGTTGTATAACGCTTTTGGTGTTTTTGAACAGGCTGAACAGGAATAACATTAAATCTGTAATAATCAAAGGTTTTCATGCTGTAACCATTGAACGTCATGCCCACTCAGCACAGGGGCCCTGTTTACATCTAGTATTAAACATGGATTTTCATTGGGGTTGAAACATGAGCTTGCCCACTTTCGAGCAGAGGTAATCATTTTATTCAATTGGTGTTGAAGTGACGTGCTCATGGTCAAATGTTTTTAAACAGTCGTAAAACACCACTTTCTCACCACCTACTGAGCTCATTCATAAACATAACAGGATGCGCTTTTGAAGCGTTGGACAGATGGATTCAAACATGGAATCAAAAAAAAGTCAAAAGTCATAAAAATAAACATGTCTGATTTTTTTTTTGAGGCTAAATCCAACTCAATTAGTAAAATAATGCTAATAAAAAAATTTAATTTAAAAAAAATGTATAGACAAAAGGTTTAAAAGTCTCAAACCAGGCCATAATGACTACAGATTGGCCCAAAAATGTTCAAGTTTACATCATGTGCTAAGGTTTTATTTAAATTTGGGATGGAATCACAATTTTAAATGTGTTTGTCCTGTGATTTGAATTTATTTATTTATTTCTGTTTGTTTACAGGCAATTCATTAATGCACAAGGTTACTTTCTTGAACATGAATGACTAAGATTGTAAACACGGATGCAGTGATTAAACTAATTAACATAATTTTGTGTAATCAAGAGTTAAATTAGTGCAGAACGTTGCACATTAACACTCTTCAAATTTCACACTACGCTACCCAAATTGACTCATCAGCCATTGTTTGTAATTTTTATTTTTACTTGTTTAAACATAGGAAAATCCTTTACCAAGAGCATCAAAGCAAAGAAATGGCTTTAGAGTGTGTATCTCTCTGTGTGTTCTCAGATCTTCAAGCTCTAAAGTGCTGGTGCACTTTGTAAATCAGTCGGGGGTGAAGAGCAGCGTATTTGTCACAGAGGGAGAGACTCTGCTAGACGTTGTCATCAAGAAGAATCTTGACTTCAGTGGCTTTGGTAATGAAACCATTTATGTGTCATTTGGATCCATGTGATGATTTCTGTTTTAGAAAGTTGTCTCATTTTAATGTATTGTAGTCCATATTGATAATGTTTTACTTAAAGACTCTTCTAAAGCATAAAAATACCATAATATGTTTGCAGATATTTAAGAAACATGCTAAGTGAACATACTTGTTTTTCTGAAAAACAATAATGAAGTCAGTTATTCTCTTTTGAAAATATGTCTTTGTTTTGGTCCCTATAACCTGCCCACTGCTAGTTTTCTAATTATTATTTCATCACCCCAGATTTCTTTGGTGGAAAACACAGCTTATTTAATTTCAGTCATTAATGCTGCCTAAATGTATGCGGTCATGGTCGGAAATGCAAAAATGAGACGCAAATTCTGAGCTATTAAAAATCCACATGAGGTAGTTAAGTGACAAATAAATAATATAAACATTATAAACATAAACATTAGGTAAGCAGATTATATTGTAACACTGTGTTCTAACAACACAAGACAACAAGATTTCTGCAACAATCAATTTGTCTGCATGCAACGCAACATGACAGACACGTTTAAATAGTGCCATTCAGAAGCACTTGTTGGTTTGCACATGAGTCATAGTTCCAATGTTCAATTTCAGTATTCATTAATGCACAAGTAATTATGAGGTTATAAACATTCAATTTCAGAAATTGAACGTTGGAACTCTGACTCAGTCACTCAGCATGTACTTTAAATAATGTTAAAGAGGTTTAATGTGTGTAAATTAAACCATAAACCTTACTATTTCATTGGAGTGCAGTGCACTATGTGCTTCTGAATGGCTGTATTTAAATGTTTGTGTTGTGTTGCGTGTTGTAAGGACACAGTGTTACTAGTTACTTGTTTATTTTATTTTAAAGATCTGAGGTAAACTATATCCTGCTGATTTCAGTATGGCAATAATAGTATGGCATTCAAATTCAAATTGGTTCATTTAACACTGAATAATAAAGCACATTAATCAAAACCTGAGGTGATAATTGTCAGTGTTTTATGCTGTTGTTCAGAGTTAAGAAATAATAACTGTAAAATAGTAATTTCGGCTGATGGTTAAGATGAACTCATTTTAATATGGGAAAAAATGAGTCCTCGCATAGTTATGACATTTTATAGGCTTTGATAGTTGGGCATGCTCGCTCCTGTTGGTATCATCAGTCTGGGAACTTGCGTTTGCATGGAGTCATTGGAGAAGGGGCCTATTGAAAAAGTGTTTTGATTTTGGAGTGCAATACCTACACTGTAAAAAAGAAATATGTAAAAAAAAACAGTCAAAAGACTGGCAGCAGGGCATCCAGAGATATTCCGTAAATTACAGAAAATAACAATTTTACAAAATTACAAGCAAAAACTGTTAAAAAACAGAACATATACGGTCAAAATTCATTAAATTACAGTTTATTACTGTTAATAATTTGCATTTAAACTCTGAAAAAGAGAAGAAAAAACTTATAATTACTGCCATTTTACTAATTATTACTGTAAATATATAATTTATTACTGTAATTATACAGGTTATTAATGTAATTCTACAAATTAATCTGATTATAATGCTTATTACTGTAATTATACACATTAATTAATATGATATTCCAAATATTCCATAAAATTTTAACATACCTTTAAAACAGAAACAAATCTTATAAAGAATACAAACAATTGCTGTGGTCATAAACTAAATATAACTATAAAGTATAATATAGTTTAACAAATATTTTTAGGAGATGTAGGTAAAACTCCAAAACAATTTGCTTGAAAAAATACAAAACATGTTATACATCAATTTTTTTTAATTTCTTTTTTACAAATACCATATTTGGTCAACCAAAAACAAGGTTAGTGTCATGTGAGGACGCCTGTACAACAAAGTTGAGGATCAAATAGCAGTTTATAAAAAGAATCGTCTTGCAATTAAAGGTTGAAACGGGAACAAACAGGTGCACAGATAATCCCAAGCGTAAACAAAATAACCAAGTAAAGGGGTTAAATGCGGAAAGGCAATGGAAACTGCGTCGTAATGCTCAGTTTAACAAGACTCAGCAACAAGTCTGTGTGTGCTGAGTTTATAGTCCTTGAAATCAGTTCATAACAATCTTCTGACTGTGTGTAATCAATTACAATTAGGAACCCAGGTGTGCGAGGTGCACGCTGGGAGTTGTAGTTCGTTAAAGTAGCGTTTGTAGTTTTCCAGTGATCCGCAGCCGCTAGATCACTGGTGGTTGTAACAATTAGCATAGCAACATTGTTAGAGTAGTAAAATAAACATTTTATAGTTTACAGTTTATGCATTATATGCAGCCTACAAACAATATTACCCTCACTTTAATCTTCAGATTATTACTATCTTCACTAAAAACAATTTGACTGAATTTTTGTTTTCCTGTTTTTACAGGAATAATCTGTAAATATTAATGTAAAATTACGTGTTACTCTTTGAAAATACAGAAAATTTCTGTAATACCAAAATACAAGCAATATGTGTAATCATATTTACATATCTATTTACATATATGTAAAACAACAGGTGTTTCACTGTATAATGAAAAAACTGAAACATTCAGTAATAAAATACAGACAATTACCTGTAAAATAACGTTTATTTTTTACAGTGTAGTTCAACCACTGGGTGTCAATCTTACATAGTGCATCTTTAAAGTTTGCATGAGGTTCAGATAATGTTTTTTGCAACTTATATTTGAGTTACTGGATCTTGAGGTCTGTACACCAATTTTCTTTCACTCCAGGTTATTTTTGCTCAGTTCTCACACATACACAAGACTTCAGACTTTGTGCTTGTTGGCTTTGTTGAGGCAGGAGAATATCTAACTCTGCCTGTTAACATTTTTTTTGTAATAGATGAATACAATTTTGTCAGGAATTACTTTACTCATATCAAGAGATAATGCATTAAAACAGTGTTTCTCAACTGGTGGGTCGCGACCCAAAAGTGGGTCGCGGGAACATTTTCAGTGGGTCGCGGAGTGTGTGGTCAAAAAAACAACAAAAGTTTCATTTTTTAACTTATTTTGCTTATACCGGACTTTTATTTTGAAATGCGCGCGCGACAACCGTGCCGACTACTTCCCGATAAACATTATGATGATCCGTGGATGAGCAATCCCTTTGGAATCGACGTGGAAAGCGTCACGTTGCCGAGCAACAAAGAGAATCAGCTTGTGGAGCCGTCATGTGATAAGACGCTGAAAAAGAAATTCAGTGAAGTAAAGCCTCTCCCAGTTTTGGTGCCGCAAAGTGCTTTCTGCGTATTCGTCCCTTGCCATTCATGCGATCAAATCCATCCTACCATTCAGCACTACGTATTTGTGTGAAAGTGGCTTCTCTTCCTTGGTGCAGCTTAAGTCAAAGCAAAGGAACAGGTTGGACATAGAGCACGATCTTCGGGTCTACCATCACCCCAGACTTTGAAACTCTTATCATGAGTAAAGCACATACTCAGTTATCTCATTAGCTTCCCAAATTACTGTTAAGTGAAACAGATGTTTGTAATTGCTGTCATATTAGATGTAAAAATGGTTATGATTGTTTTAATAATTTTACTGTAATTTGCTGATTTGTTCTGTTCAACAGGATCAGTGTTTATGTTTTATTAACAGTTCAGTTTAGTTCATGGTAACTGAACCTTTTCTTACCCTTACTTTGTAATATTTCTATAATTTGATACATTTTGTTAAATGACAGCAATAAAATATTGTTTATTTGTAAATATTGGTGACTTGTGATTTATCTGTCACTATTTGTGTATGTTAACAAATAAATACAAATTAATTATAATTCCTAAAATTATATTATAGTTCCTAAAAGTTTGGGTCGCGGCTTGATGACCATGTAAAAATGTGGGTCCCATGGCCAAACCAGTTGAGAACCACTGCATTAAAAGTTGATGCACTTCATTTTACAAACATGTAAGACCTTGTTTATTTAGACTGTTTGCAGGACATGGACAGTTCTTGATATTGTGAACAAACAAAATGAATAAAATTGTGCATGTGGATGTATGTGTGCGTGTGTGTGTGTCTGTTAGGAGCATGCGAGGGCACTCTGGCCTGTTCCACCTGTCACCTGATATTTGAGGAGAATGTGTTTGACAAACTGGAGCCAATGGTGGATGAGGAGATTGACATGCTGGATTTGGCTTATGGAATCACCAAGACGTAAGAATACTGGATCTGATATATGAGAGTGTCAGTAAGTCAGTAATGAGTGCTAAAAATTGCACATACATGTTTCTATAATAATAACAACAACACGTAGTATAGTTTAATTAAAGTTTTATATTGTCATGTGTTGTGATGTTTATATACACAGTTGAAGTCAGAATTATTAGCCCCCCTGAATTATTAGACCCCCTGTTTATTTTTTCCCCCAATTTTTGTTTAACGGAGAGAAGATTATTTCAGCACATTTCTAAACATAATAGTTTTAATAACTCATTTCTAATAACTGATTTATTTTATCTTTGCCATGATGACAGTAAATATTCCATGAATATATAGACATTTCTATACAGCTTAAAGTGACATTTAAAGGCTTAACTAGGTTAACTAGGCAGGTTAGGGTAACTAGGCAAAGTTATTGTATAACGATGGTTTGTTCTGTAGACTATCGAAAAAAATTTTAGCTTAAAGGGGCTAATAATATTGTCCTTAAAATGGTGTTTAACAAATTAATAACTGCTTTTATTCTAGCCGAAATAAAACAAATAAGACTTTCTCCAGAAGGAAAAATATTATCAGTGTAACCAGGGATGTGACACTGACAACATGGTGCGGATCCAAATGCAGGGTTTTATTAAAGGGATGGTCAGGCAAGCAATGATCAACACCTGCGCAAACAGATGTATGAGGGCAATCCAGAGTCGTAGTCGAAATAGCAGGCAAATGGTCAGAAGGCAGGCAGCATACAGGAATGATTAAACAAAACAAAGCAAAGATTCAAAACACGAAAGGCAAGGAAAGGAAAATGCGTTGTAATGTCACAAACAGATAACAAGACTCAGCAACAACAGAGTGTTAGTGCGCTGTATTTATGTGTGTGCAATCAGTCCTTGAGCAGCATCAGCTGTGAAATTGTAATCAGTGATGATCTGGAACCATTTGTGTGTGTGTGTTGTATGACTGGGTGTTGTAGTCTAAAACATGGCGGATTCGTAGTCCATATAAATGTGCATGTTTACCAGCAATCTATGGAGTGAAGATCACTGGTGTTCCTGACAATCAGACATGCTGTGAAAATTTCCTTGCACGGTTAAACATCATTTGGGAAATATTTAAAAAAAGAAAAAAAAATTCATTGGGGGGCTAATAATTCTGACTTCAACTGTATATATTATGAATATAATGGACTAGAATAACATGACATGATGAAATATTGACTAAATATACAGTTAAACAGCATATTTTGCTTTATTAAAATGTATATGTAGAAATGAGCTCGTTTTTTTTTTCTTTGGACATTGATGTAATGATTTTTCACGCTGTTTTCAGATCTCGATTGGGGTGTCAGGTGACTGTGGAGCGCTGGATGGACGGAATGACTGTTCGTGTGCCGCAAGATATTAAAGATCAACGAGGAAAACAAGAGGCAGTGAGCAGCAAATGATACACAAGTGCACTTAAAATAATATATATTGTATATAATAACTATATACAGCGTAACAAAAACAGTACTTTTACTTAAGATTAAATAATGGACAAAGCTGTTTTCATCGTGTTCTATTTTGATTACATATGAATGTGGTGCAATATAATTTCACAAAGCAATAAATTGGATGTGACTTACCAGCATGGCTCTGTATATTATCAAACTTAATTTTAGCTCAGCAATTAATTGAATGACTATGTCTTGCCTGAAATGATAATGTGATTCTGAAACTTGCTCAAGGTAGCTTTTTAAAATGTATTACAATATTTAAATTAGTTTGAAGAGCAGAGGCGGATTTAACTAGTGTCCGAGGCATGCTGAAGATCCAGGAAATATAAAACTATATATATATAGTTTTAATTTTTTAAACGCTACTTTAAGGACAAAATTATTAGTCCCTTTAGGCTATTTTTTTCCCTGATAGTCTACAGAACAAACCACTGTTATACATACAATAACTTGCCTAATTACCCTAACCTGCCTAGTTAACCTAATTAACCTAGTTAAGTTTTTAAATGTCACTTTAAGCTGTATAGAAGTGTTTTGAAAAATATCTAGTAAAATATTATTTATTGTCATCGTGGCAAAGATAAAATAAGTCAGTTATTAGAAATTAGATATTAAAACTATTAAGTTTAGAAATGTGTTGAAAAAATCTTCTCTCTGTTAAAAAGAAAACATGTAAAAAATTAACAGGGGTGCTAATAATTCAGAGGGGCTCATAATTCTGACTTCAACTGGGTATATATATATATATATATATATATATATATATATATATATATATATATATATATATATATATATATATATATATATATATATATATATATATTGTTGTTGGGAAAATATATTTAGAAAATATATAAAATATGCATAAATTTGACTTTGGCATGATAAAATCACTTGATTTAGATTTAGTGTTATGTCCACATACCTCCTCATTCATTTCACTTCTTGTGTGTTGTGTATGAGCTCGCTCAATGAGCATGACCAAATGGGTCTCATAGTATTACAGTTAGTTTTTATTTCACATGACTTTTCAGAGCTCAAAATTAAGGATTTAGCAAATTTATGTCTGACCACACCAAACAGAAATAAACAATTATTTTTAGCCACAAATTGTAAATGTGACAAAACAAGCAAAATATAGCTGTATACTATGCTTTTTATTTAACAAAACATTTCTTTAAAAAAAAACAAAAAAACAATTGACATTTAAAAAATAATTATTGTCATGTATCTAAAACTATGGACAGTAATCTGTCCTGGCTAAACACATCACCAGTTAACTACACATAAATGGGGAGTTAATCTCCATTAAACATTAAAGCAATGTTATTGTAAAAAAAAAGATAATTAAGCTATTAACAAAAATAACTGCAAGCAAAAGAAAGCAGGTAAAAACATACCGTGTGTGATAATGAAAGGATGATCACACAGACACGGTTAATGTTAGGCCAATAATCTGTTCAAAGAGTGTTTAAAGTGAAAGCAACCGTTGCTGCTCACAAAAAGCCAAGCTCTTGAAAGCAGCAAGACTGGGTGCATGAGCATAACTTTTGGTCTAGTCCATTTGAAAGAGAACCGAACACATCAGTTGTGTTTCTAGACACGGTTGCTTCAAGCAAGGAAACGGGAGCACGCACGTGTTTTAAACAGTTGCGCGCATCACATCGGCTGTTAGCGCAAATGATCATCCTATCATTCGGTATTCACCTGCTTTCTTTTGCTCGCGGGAAAACAATTAATTTTATCTGTCGTGCTGCTTCTCGATTCTAAGATTGCTTTTGCACGCATCTTGGGCCAACCTTATTGTCGAACCCTGCTTTTAAGAAAAATAATTTTCAACCATCCAAAGTGGCTTGTGGCCGTGGCTGTCTAACCTGCCACAGATAAAATCTACTCATATTTGGCTGGTTGGCGGGCGTTAATGTCAAGCCCTGTATATAGTGCTTGAAATATACTTGCGGTGGTAGCCAGATTGAAACACACCATCTACTCACATAAATAGTTAACTATATGCGACAAACAAAACATAATTTAATTTTTAACAATAATTTTATTTATTATGACACTTATTTAAACTGTTTCTTATCAATGAGTTAAAGTTAAAAAAACTGTTGAAATAAAAAAAAGAAACCCACTATTTTTCTTACCATTACTCAATTCAGGAGCCTTGTGCACCCACTGACAGGTAAAATCTGCTTCTCTCTCTTTTAAGTTTAAGGCAAACTTGAATGCCAAAGCATTTTAGATATGTATTTAAAATAGCCAATGTAATATATTGACATCAATAAATTAATAAAATACTCAGCAAAAGAGAAATAAATAACCGACATGTCACAGAATCGAATAAAACAGAAGAGATTAAAACGTGTAGTTTATTTAAATAAGGCAAATGCTTTAATTATCTATTACTAATGATCTACATATATTTTGCAGCCAGTTTAGACAAGTCATTTCATCCCGAGCATATAGTAAAGTTTTTCTGAGTCGTTTAGATTAAAGAAACTAGTATGCCGTTTTTCTCTCAGTCTCGCGGCTGTGTGTGCGCTGTCAGCTGTGAAGCAAGAGGAAAGTCTTTAATAAAAGATAATGCAAAAATGCATACAAGCTTTAGAAAGCGAAAGCAAAAGTTGAATTCCGGACATTTAGAAACTCGGGTCGGACTAACTTTTTAAGTCCCAAAAGGTGCATCTCTGTGGTCTGCTGAGCACATGAGACTGTGGGAGTGCTGACAGGTCTCGCACGCACAGAACGAAACGGGTAAACAAAAGAAGATTTTCGGAGATGTTTGGTGATATTAGGCAGATACAAAAAAAGTGTAAAAGGATGTTAATAATAGTAAAAAAGAAAGAAAATGTGTAACTAAATATACTTGGGCGTATATGTGTACGTGCGTGCGTTTGTGTGTGTATATACAACTCTCTGATTGGAGGAATTTTCTCTGCACTGTCGTGCACAATTTCTCACAGTTGTTTTAAAAATCATTTGAAAGATGGCCAAAGATGGTGACATGTCAATACAAATAAATAACTACTATAATTATAATCTGACCATGGAGTCAACATAAGCAAATACACTACATTAACAACTTCAGAGCTCACAAAAAGGTCTGTTTTTAAAGGTTTATCTGTTACTGTTAAAAACTACATTCCCTGTGGAGACTGTTGTGCAATATGGTATAGTTCCGGACCCTTGTATGACTCTTACATGGTCATTTTTTCTGCAGAAGTAGCTCCGGCTTGTATGATGTGGGAGTAGCTTGAAGCTGAAAGTTAGCTGTCAACACATGAGTTCATTAAATACATATACAGTATAGTTGAAGCTATTAATGTTCATTTTTTTCTACATCTCTGTTGTACTGTGCTACATTAAATTAACTAATAACATCTTGTTTCACTTTTTTTTTTATATATATATGACCAGTGTTTTTATTCATATTTCCTCAGTGTTATGTCAAGTATGGCAAGTAGAGCAGAAATTTAGCTTAAGCTCATTTGCATGCCTGGAAGTGTAAAACCACATGTTTTTAGATAAATGGGAGCACTATCACAGAGTGGGCACTGCAGACTATGTTCATGTTATTCTATGTGACCTTATGAACCAATACAAGGGCAATCTTCATGCTGGTAAGCAAAATGTTGTACATCCAAAAATCCCAGGTAGTGAACACAAGAATAACCTCATTGCCTATTCATAACCTTGACTCTAGGCCGCTGTCGAGCACTGCATGCAACACCTGCAGTATAACACCTGGCGTTGCAGATGTTTTGCTTGAAGAAAGATGTTTTTGTCAGTAGATTGATATTCCTGAGACATTCAGTGTTTTCCTTTCACTACAACAAATGTATTCAATAATTCAGCTCAAACTTGCTGCACTCTTACACACTTACACACTCTATTCATACAAATGTTATGGCCAAAGTTAACTAAATGGCTCTCTTTTAATTCATAAGTTAGATTTTGAATTTAGTGCAGGAAGTTGAAGTGAAATGAAATTTGGACAGGAACTAGAATGTACTGAATTGCAATGGGCACACAAACTTATCATTTTTAGTCAGCCAGCACAAACGCCTCCATTGAACTGTCTTGCCACGTCTAAAAAAAGAAAAGAAAAAAAAAAGAAAATCCTCTGCAATAAATTCTAATTTCCCCGTCATGTTTATAAAATATGAACATTTATATAACATCAACATTTTTCATTTTCTGCGCTAGCCTGCTTCATACTGACAGCTCTACATAGCCATCAGTAGACAGCCAAAAAAACTTTCATCTCTTTTTATGCTTGAAAAACTAAATGAATGCTTAACCTTCTAGGGCCCGGGTGTCCGCATACGTGGACAGCACACTTTTAGCTCTTAATTGGCTATTTAAAATACTTTGAATGTTTTATATTTAGCTACAGACATACAGTGTCACCCTGCAACTGTTTTGCAGCATATGAAATGTCCCAAACCCTATTTTTAACTGTCCAAAATGGGAAAAAAAATTTGTTTTTACACTCTGATAATCAAAGCAAGTTAAAAAAAAATTCTATGTTAAATATGCATAAAAGAAAATTCGGGAAAAGTGTTTTATGTAAATTCGGACCACGAGTCCACATATATGGACATCATTTTCCTCTAAAAGTACATCATATCAAAAGATGATACTTAGATTTTTATTCTAGTTAGATTCCAATAAGCCCAAATAGCAAAGAGAAATAAAAAATGCATGTAAAAAAAAAAAAACGCCTTGGGTTATGTCTATTTAACTGATTGTATTTTTATTACATTACAACATCAATGCTGTAAATAAATAGTCACATTAACTTTTCACCGGAAGTTTATCGTTGGCTGAAAAGCATTAGCAGTGCACATTGAAAGAAATTCAACAACGTAACACAGTTAATTACCCTAGGAAGATAAAGTATTTAATTCATTTCATAGAAAACATTCTGTAGACTTGATGAAATGTGGTTTAATTTGAATTCAGTATCTGTTGTGTGCCAAAGTCCCAAAGGTGATTCAGAAACAACATTTTATTGACTTCATTGGACCAAAGCCTTAAACTTAAGCTTCTCTAAAACATTAACAACCTTGCCAACACTGGTATTTCTTCTAAATGAAAGAAATCGTTTTAATTCACTTAATGTGTCATTTCTAAAAGAGAAGTTTCAATAATTAATGTTTTCCTTAATAAAACTTTGCACACTGAATTGAAAAACTAAAGCTTAACAAACATTAGATTTAATTAGCAGAAACACACACACTTACACATGCATAGCAGCACATGCTGACAAAAGAAACTTCTTTTTTTTCCAAAAATCCCAGGTATTGAACCTCATTTCCCATTTGTAACCTCGGAGCACTGCATAAAACAGCTGCAGTATAACACCTGGCTTTGCAGATGTTTGCTTGAAAAAATATATTTTTGTTCTTAGATTGATATTCCTGAGACATTCAGTGTTTCCTTTTCACCAACACAAATGTATTCAATTATTCAGCTCAAACTGGCTGGCAAACGCACTCTATTCACACAAATGTTATGGCCAGAGTTAGAAAAACACATTATTGAATTTCACCAGTCTTGAGCAAATGGCTCTCTTTTAATTTGTGAGCTAGATTTTGAATTTAGTGCAGGAAGTTAAAGTGAAATGACAGAAACTAGAATGTACTGAATTGCAATGGGGTATTTGCACTCAGACATTTACATTTCAGTCAGCCTGCCCAAGCTCTTCCATTGAACTGTCTTGACATCACAAAATCGCCACGTTTAAGATTTGATTTCTTTAAAAATCAATGATCTTCATTGCCTGATAGATTTATGATATACAGTGGGTCTCAGACCAGACTAGAAGCACTACATTAAATTCCATTTTTTCCCGCCATGTCTTTAAAATATGAAAATATATTTTACCCCAGTATTATCAATGGAGTTTCTGCACTAGCATGCTACTGATGGTGCTACACAACTGTCAGTACACAGCCAAAAAAACTTTCACCTCGTTTTACGCTTGAACAACTAAATGAATGCTTAGGTCTATTTAACTGATTGTATTTTAATTACATTACAACATCAATGCTGTAATCAAATAGTCACAATAACTTTTCACCGGAAGTTTATCGTTGGCTGAAAAACACTGCACATAGCCCATTGAAAGAAATTCAACAAAGTAACACAATTAATTACCCTAGGAAGATAAAGTATTTAATTCATTACATAAAAAAACATTCTGTAGACTTGATGAAATGTGATTTAATTTGAATTCAGCATCTGTTGTGTGCCAAAGTCCTAAAGGTGATTCAACATTCATTCATTCATTTTCTTTTCGGCTTAATCCCTTTATTAATTAGGGGTCGCCACAGCGGAATGAACCGCCAACATATCCAGCATCTATTTTATGCAGTAAATGCGGTTCCAGCTGCAACCCATCATTGGGAAACACGCATACACTCTCATTTACACACATACACTACGGACAATTTTAGCTTACCTATAATTTAATTTTAATTTACCTGTACTGCATGTCTTTGGACTTGTGGGGGAAACCGGAGCACCCGGAGGAAACCCACGTGAATGCGGGGAGAACATGCAAACTCCACACAAAAACGGGTGATTCAACAACATTTTATTGAATTTATTGGACCAAAGCCTTAAACTTAAGCTAATCGAACAACCATGCCAACACTCGCATTTCTTCTAAAATTAAAGAAATGTTTCTAATTAATATAATAAGGTGTCATTTCTAAAAGAGGAATTTCAATATTTAATGTTTTCTAAATCAAACTTTGCACACCGAATTAAATAACTAAAGGTTAACAAACATCATTAGATTTAATTAACAGAAACAAAAGCACTCTCCCACATGCAGAGCAACACATGTTGACAAATCAAACTCATAAATTTCACAACTTTTTTTTTTTTTTGGTAGCAAATCGCACTCACCCAGCAACTGCCAGTGTGGTCGACGTTAAAAACTGCTCCTCTGAATCATCTCAAGAGTATTAGTATACAATATTTTAACAGAATTATCCCTGACACAGACGGCACAATGGGAATGTACTCTTTATTGTTGTTTATTTCTATGGATCTAATCAACCATAAAGATTGCATATATATAAAGCTAATGACTACAAGCACACATTATAAAGAAATGTAAACCTCTTCTTGTCGTCCTCCACAATTTGCACAAGGAAAAAGGCTGAACATGAGAGAGTAACAGGATCACTTGTGTCGCAGAATTCTGGAGACTCGTGCCCCCTCTCTTGGGGTATTTGACAAACTGACACCCCTTTAGATCGAGTGTCAACCACAGTCTGTCAAATACTCTAAGAGAAGAGTCTAGATCAGGAAGAGAGATGAGGTGTGTGGATGGACCTGAGAGATGAAGGGAAAAAATGATATTAAATGCAGGTTTGCAGCAGGAAGGTCAGTCAATTTTACTCCTCCCTCTTCCTCCGGCTTTTTTAGTCAGATGAAATTCAAGCAACTGAATAATCAATGGTTCTTAATTTCCTAGAAACCTCTTTCAGGCTGAATACAAAAGCGAGACCTGGAGTGGGAAAACAGCATCTGGCTCAACATGTCAGGTAATTATGATTAAAAGGAAGTTTAAAAAAAGAATATGTTTGTATGAAAGACTTATGCAAAGCTTGAATTCAGTATTTCTCCTCCACCATGCACCTCTTTGCACTTCCTATTTAAATCTAGGTCTTTATTTTACCTTTCTAGCGTGAATGAGATCAGTCAGTTGGGTTCCTTGATTCTCTGGTGGTTGGATCTTCAGGAGTCCTGAAGCGTTGACCCAATGTTCCGTGGAGAGGTGTGGGCTCCGGGGCACGTATGTATCAGGCGCTGATGAGTGTTTGTGTGAGGCGGACAGCATGTGTGTGATCACTAATAAGCCTCCAGCAAAAGGAGGAAGTAAAAGGGGGAAGATAACACGTAGGCTTTAGAGCAGGAAATATCTGGAGGCTAAGAGACAACACTGTGTGTGTGTGTGTTAAAGTAGTTGTGAAATGTAAAAAAAAAAGTTTGCAATACCAGCCACAAACTCTCCCGCCAAATTACTCCACAAACTGTAGCCTTGCACACTTACAAATAGTCGTTCTTTATTGGCATTGATGGTTCCATTTAAGACCCTTCAGCATCCACTGCAAAACGTTTCTGATTCGGATTATAAAAATGCTCTTTATCAAAATAATAGTTTGATTAACCCAAAATGGTTCTTCCATTGCATCACTGCCACTTTTAGACCCGCTTTAAGAACCGATATTTTTAATGATGTGTTGAAAAAACAAAACAGACAACATCTTGGATGAAATTTATAAGTTCCTTTTACTTTGTATTTACAGACATGAAGTCCTTTGACTCTAAAATACAACACAGTGCAACATTTAATTTAAAATATCCCTTCAACTGCCTGCTCTACCAAGTGGTTGACCATATTTTGACTGTTTTAAATAAAGGTTTAAATAAAAATCTTTAAATAAATTGGTTTTACACTTCATATTTTCCGATTTCCATAGTATACGGTATGTATTAATTCCGGTACTTTTACCATAAACCGACATATAAACCATTTGGTAGAGGCTGATATTTTAGAAATTATGGGATGTGTTGGGGAAAAAAAATGCATTGAGTGTGTTAACTAGCGACATTAGGAGTTGAATGCAGTCCAATCCAGAATGCAATCCAATTTTTTTTTTACTTGGTGGGGCAGTTAAAGGGATATAGGTAAAAACACAGCTGAGAAATCAATACAGAAAATTCCTTTGCACTAAGACTAAAATTTCTTGTATTCTTACAGGATTTCTTTAATTGTGCACAATCCTCAGATTTCGGACACTACATGGACTCAAAGTTATACACTATCCATGCTTGAGAGTTAAATATTTGTATAGTCATAAACAATATTTGGTAATAAAGTTTTAATTTAATCATTAAAATATGAGAAACGTGTAACTTTAAAAAAAATTTGGTTGCAAAAAACGTCTACTAAAGTTCATCCTGGAATAAGTGTTTTAGTTTCATTTTCATTTTTTGTTTTTACTATTTAAAGGTATTAGTTACCAGAGAATGTAAATTGTCATAATTTACCCACCCTTCAATAGTTTAAAAACCTATTTGAGTGTATTTCTTGACAAAAGAAGATATTTTGAATAATGCTAGCAGCTTGCACCCTTTGACTTCCGTAGTCATTTTTTCTTAATTCTTTCATAGTGTGAACATCATTAGTTTGAATGTGCTTGAACAGCCACAAAGGACAGCTTCTTTCCAGGACTAATTGTTAAACCCAAAGTGTTCTGTGTCATTTTGCTGCTATCAAAGCAGAATGAACAACTTCTGCTCTCTGTATTGTTTTCTCATTTATCCTTTTCCATTTATATATTTAACTGCATGAGCTTAAAGGGGTAGTTCAACAAGAACTGAAAATGTTGTCATAGTTTTCTCACTCTTCACTTGTTCTAAACCTGTTTGTCTTTCTCTTTCTTCTGTCAAACACAAAAGAAGATCATTTTGGAAAACTGAAACCACTGACTTTCACAGTATTTGTCTTTATACTATGGCAGTCATTAATAGATTCAGATTTCTTCATAACTAGACAGAATACAGAAACTCGCAAAGTTTTAGGACCACTTGAGGGTGAGCAAATAGTGAGCAAATTTTAATTTTTGGCTAAACTGTGCCTTTAATTCCCAATATTACAGTCGATACAGTATATATATATATATATATATATATATATATATATATATATATATATATATATATATATATATATATATATATATATATATATATATATATATATATACACATACATATATATACACCTTTCTAAAGACTCTCTTCTCAAAGATATCAGGACACCAAGATATAATCAAATGACACCATGGTGCAAATGAGCAATATCACACGAGTAGCAGTGCGATATGTGAAGTTTATAAACTAATTTTTAGCACGCGCTTATGATTGATAGCAGCTGATCCTCATTAGCTAATGCACGATTCACCAATCGGAAGATTCCTAATCACTATAAATAACCAGAGTATCTTACCTTAGCCATCTTCGTCTTGAAGAATCCCCCCTTCCACCCCTACTCCTCCCTTTTCCTTGTCAGGGCAGCACGGAGGCCCAATGGTTAGCATCATTGACTCACAGCAAGAATGCCACTGGCACAGATCTTACCTAGCCAAGTCGGCATTTCTGTGTGGAGTTTGCATGTCCTCCCCGTGTTTGCGTGGGTTTTCCCCGGACTCTCCGGTTTCCTTCCACAGACCAAAAACATGTAACATAAGTAAATTGACAAAACTAAATCGACATCATAGACAAGCTCGAATTCATTTACACCCTCCATAGCTCTTACAATCTACATTTACCATTATCAAGCAGGGGGAGCTCTCGAGACCTACCTGAGCTTAGACTCCCCTCTTGCCCTGCAACGGGGGGGAGCCCCGGGCTCGAGGATCTCACGAGCTCAGGGCTATCTCTCGGGACACCATGCCAAATACGCATTATAATCAATCATCAGCAAGGGCGAACTCTTGAAGGCTGTATATCGGCACTGGTGGGAGGCGTGCATTGGCACGAGGCCACAGCCCAAGTGTCTTAGTGTCCCACCAGTGACGTTATACAACCATATTGCGCTGCTATGTGTGTGATATTGCGTTTATGCAACAGTTCGACGGCATAATCGTGTATATATAAAAAAGAAAATCAAACATGGAGAGTCTGAAAATCCTTTTGTAAGAGGAACTACTTCTGCCATTCATTCACATCTGCAGCTGACGTCAGAACAGCAGAAACCATTGCTACTTTACCAACACCACTTTAGAGCTACAGTAGTATTTGCATGATTCTCTAGCGTAATGTCTAAAGTGATGACAAAACAGGTGATTTTGCTCACATTTTTAGATTTTAAGGCTGAACGGCATGCAAATATCATCAGTCTACAGCAATTTCCCAGTATTTCTCTGTTGCAATCAGGATATCACAATAATTAACCTCGAAAAAGCCAAAGCAGCGCAAATACTACCAGATTACTGTTGTGTTTAAGATAAGGAAAAACGCTAAGCACATGCGGGCATTTCTTCTTTCTTTCTTTTTACTGAACTAGTCTGCAGTAACGAAAACAGGAGACTCATAAGAAACAGATGGCCAACCAAAAAGTAACTCAGGGTTATACAAAGAGTGACCAACACAAAATACATACATTCCTGATATGTGAGTCCCATCTCACACTCAATACACTACAATAATATGATATAAATACAGCACTGCAACATACAACAGAGAGGGATTGACTTAGAATGTCACTTACCAGATTTATAATTTGATCAGCTGTAGTTTAAAATTACGCTGATTCCTTCTCCTCTAAGGGCTTATTGTGCAGTGTCGCCATCTTATGGATGGACGATGTCAACCGTTTTTGCTCTGCTACAAAACAACTACATTCTCGCCTGAAAAAGCCTCAAAAGTACATTATGTTGTCCAACAGCTGCTATATTTGTCAAACTGTAGTCCTCTGCTTACCACTCGTGTGAGCGGAGTAATACACAAGTGAAGAGGCTGTACGTGTTATGATATTGCAGATTATCGCACGGCTATCAGCCAATCAGATTCAACAACCAGTCACAACTGTTGTATTAATTGAAACATCTGCATTGCATCAGAAGTTACTCCTAATACTGGATGCAACAACAGGCATTAAGACGCAAACATACTCATTTGGACAAGAAATGGATCATCATCACTCGTACTGTCAGAAATTTTGTTCAGATAAATAAAGGTGGAAAACATTATTGTCATGGACAGCCTGTGGAGCATGGAGAGCCTGGCAGCTTCAAGTGGCATTAGCCCTGTGTGAACGTAAATGGATATATGGACTTCAAATTCAATTAGGCTTTAATGCACTTGAACTACTTCCCTTTATTCTCTCTCACGTGGTTTCAAACCTTGATGAGTTTCATTCTTCTGTTGAACACAAAAGAAGATATTCTGAAAAATGCTGGTCGCTGGGAACTATTAAAAATACTACTATGGAAGCCAATGGGTGCCTGTACTAGTTAGCAGTCTTATATCTTCTTTTGTGTTCAACAGAAGAAACACAGACATGTTTGGAACAGTTGAAGGGTTAATATGGCAGACATAACAGTTCTGTTCTTGACATAAACTTACATTTTCTCTTGTGGATTATATAAATGTTTTATTAGTGAGAACCAATGGTAGATTATTCAAATCACTTAAATCCATAAAAAAAAAAAACACTTTTTGGCATGGGGCTCATATTAAATTGCGGCAGATGAGCTAAATTTGAGGTAAGCAGTTGAGCAAAATCTTCAGGCCCTCCCGCTGGTTGTGAGTCATGGATTATGGTTTGCTGAAGCAAAACGTGTGCATCATGCAAGCGTTGTTTTGAATTAGTAAGAAACTAATTCATTGCCAGTCTAATCAATAAGCTTTGGCTGCAACTCTTCAATAACCTTTTAAACAATTTGAGCATATGGGGAAAAGTTGAAGTTTAAGGTTGGTTTCTGTAGTTCTGCCAGCTGCTGTTTTTAGAGTCCATTTGCAACAGCCAAACTCTTCACAGCCCGCTCTTGTGGTTGATTGGTGTTTTTGTGCTCAGCTGTCATGTGGTAATGTGTGAATTTCTAGTAGGGGATGTTGGATGCTCTGAGGTCTGGTGAGTTTTCACACTCTTTCTTCTCTTGTCGTGACACTGCTGACGATCAACCATGTCAGATGGGGCTCAGTTTGAACCCTACACCTTCTCGTCAGTCAGATGGCCTACAGGTCAGGCTGTAATAACAAAACAGCAAGTCCAGTTGTAGGCTGACATACGTTTGTACTTCAAGTAATGTTTATGATGTTTGTAAAACATAATTATTTGATTGAATGTTACATTGTAGTGATATTAGATGTCAAAATTAGATAAGTTTGTCCTTTTCCTGTCTGTAACGTGAATTATAATGTTAAGTAAACCAGTAAACAATACTAATAACAAAATTAAACTAGTGTTTTAAGTGAGGGGAACACTGTTTTGTGATGGGATTTAAATTCAGGGTGTCCACAGGGTGTCCACTTAAAAATTGTTAAAAGTTGCTAAATCAATGTAGAGAAATTTAAGGCCTTAAAAAGGTATTAAAAAGTCTTAAATGCTATTTTGCAATAACATTTTACATCATTTTTGATAATGCAATGTATGGTTCTGTTTAATATTTTTATTATTAGAAATTTTCGCAGACATTCACTTGAAAATACACTTTTTTTAAACATAAACATAAAACTTGCATTTTAACAATTAGACATTTGAAAATTAAAAGAAAAATAAGATAATAATAATAATAATAAAAACAAACAACAAAACAAAGTCATAGAAATAATAATTAATAAAAAAAAAAATTATAAAATAAACATGCTTTCATTCCCCCAATCAACCACCCACCATATCCAACAATTTATATCCAACAATAAACGTAGGTACTTAAGGCATAGTAAACATATTAATCACAAGTTTGTAAAAAGGAAATAAACCAAATTTTTTCAAATAACAAAACCTTGTCTATTAGGGTATATCTGATTTTTTCCAGATGTAATGTACCGGTTAATGCAATGTATGGTTGTATGCTAAAGTTTTCCTGATTAAATCTGCGAATATCAGGATGCTGTGTAGTTTATAAAATCAATCAAGTCCTGCTGGATTTGACATCATGCTGCTTTGTTTACTGCAGTAAGCAGGGCAACACCATAATATCTGCAGTTCTATAGACCTTTTTCTTAGAACGCAAAATTACCCATTATGCTTTGCGTGTATGCGCGAGGAGAATGCTAAGAACTTCTGGTCGGCAGCTGATGAGTGCAAACGGTCACATTTGGACAGCTTTGAAATGATAGTTTTAATTATTTTATTCGCTTTTAACGTCTATGAACTAATACTGCTGTCGATCAGCGCCACCTCCTGGACTTATTTAAAAAAAAATGCGATTTAATAGGATGGAAAGACACAATGCACTCAAATAGAGCGAGTGACGTCACTGTGAGGGGTAGGGTTAAGGGTGGGGTTAGGTGAGCCCATTAAAAAGCATTGGATGCACTTGATTGCACTGCACTAGGTCTGCATTCAGACCCCTCTCGGCATTTTTCCCTTGTTGTCAGTTGGCATCTTGTGCAATTTAAAGTAAGCCTCATCATCGCTAAAGTCAACATTTTCTCTTTCTTTCAAATATATAACCAACCCAAACAAATGTAATTCACTAAAATGTTTGACACACACACACACACACACACACACACACACACATATAGCCTGTACCCACTAACACATTGATTGAATAAGGGTCACAGAGTGAAAATAAAGTGGCGTTTTGAAATGACAGAAAACACAAACCCTGGTAAATACTACACAACACAAACTAACTAAATGAAACCTAAACGGCTCCCGATTAGCATCAACATGCAAATCAGCCAGCTGCATATCAGTAACGGACTTTTATTGGTCATTTTTGTAAATTGCATGCCTTACACACCTGTTAAGTTTCATGCCAGTAATCTGGTTTGCTGTACAATGTAGTGAAGTATTGCGCGTTTTTGTGTGCTCATATGCTGGTGTGTGTGTGCGTGTGTGTGTGTGTGTGTGCGCGTGTGTGTGCATTGAAGAGCCGCTGAGCTGACAGGTCAGGAACACACACACATTGTATTTCTGATGGCAGACATGTGAACTAGGAGAACGTTTTTCTCTAGCGCTTGAACCACATCTGACAAATTATAATGGCATTATCACACACCTTTCAAATGTGTGTGTCACAAAAACACTCCGTAATCCACTCAAAACGCTCTCTAAACCCATTTTCGGATTGCAAATTACCAGTTGTTAACACTGTAAACAGAAGTTCTAAACATTCTACCGGAAGACGCTGGTCGCTATGGCACCCTCCATGCAGCAGCCAAGAAAAAGGTCTATAGGCGCCAGCCTGCTGAATTAGCTAGATTTAATAAATTGTATTCAGTTTATGCTTAATGTTTTAGTTGTGGATTAGTTTCTTACATTAATATTTAGTAAATATACTGCAAGTTAATCTCGCCAGTGTTTCTGGTTGAAACCTGAACTGGTTATGAGGTCTTAATGTATGGAAAGAGATTTAAAAAAGGTCTTAAAAGGTATTGAATTTAACTCTGATTCCTGTATATACTCTGAAATTGGTCACACTAGTTCTCCAAGCTCTGGATAAGAGGTTTATGGTGAATGGATGGATGGTTCGATAGTTCACCAAGCTGATTGTATAGAAATTGACATCTATGTGAAGTGTTACTGAAATTATGCTCTGACTGCATCTTTCCTGTCATAGAGCCAAACAGGGACATGTCTGACAAACCTGTAGTTAGGATTTACATCACATAAATGCTCTGTCGGATTATTAAACTTAATCAGATCAGGAATGTGGATGTGGATGTAAACCCACTTATATAGGCTCTAAAATGTAGTACTCATGTTGCAATTACTAAGCACTTACACACCAGCAGTGGCGCATTTAGGCACTGGCAATATAGGCAATTGGCGGGGACATCAATTGGCATCTCTCAACCCCCACTCTCCTTCTCATACGTAACACTCACCTCCCTCCCCTCCTGCTCTCCATTTACAACTTACAGGCTGCAATATTTAATTCAATTCAATTCACCTTTATTTCTATAGTGCTTTTACAATGTAGATTGTGTCAAAGCAGCTTCACATAGAAGATTATAGTGAATTGAAATAGTGTCAGTTCAGTTTTCAGTGTTTAAGTTCAGTTCAGTTTAGCTTAATTCAGTGGGGTTTAATAATCACTACTGAGAGTCCAAACACTGAGGAGCAATTCCATCGATGCGCAGCTCTACAGATCCCGAACCATGCAAGCCAGTGGCGACAGCAGCGGGGAAAAAACTTCACTAAGTGTCATAAGTGAAGAATTAAAAAAAAACCTAGAGAGAAACCAGGCTCAGTTTCCTATGGCCAAACGTCTTGTGCAAAGCTGCAGTCTAGGCGCCGGAAGCTGGGGACTGCTGGACCTCAGCGAAGACTCGTCTGTCCTTGGAGCGTCACAGGAATCAGTCTCATGCGCTCCACTCCACCATGGCACCACAGCAGCTGCTCAGGAAGCCGCCTGGTCCAGGATTATGAAAACCTTGGGATCATCTCGTCGCTGGTCTTGGATCGCATCAGTGGTGCTGCATAATCTGAGGGCCACGGGATGAGTATCCCCAGGTGAAAATAGAGAATAAAGAGAATAATTAGCGTAGCTGCTGTTCATAGTGTATATAAACGAGATGCAAAAAACCTGTGTGGGGCACATCATGCGTCATACCGATAAGTGATGCACTGAGTGTATGCTTTGCTATAAAGATAGGTTTTTAATCTAGTTTTGAACTGCGAGAGTGTGTCTGAGCCTCGGACATTATCAGGAAGGCTATTCCAGAGTTTGGGGCCATAAATGAGAAGGCTCGACCTCCTTTACTCGACTTTGCTATTCTAGGTACTACCAGAAGCCCTGAGTTTTGAGATCTTAAAGAGCGGGTTGGATTGTAGCGAGACAGAAGGTTGGTTAGATAAACAGGAGCTAGATAATTTAAGGCTTTATAGGTAAGGAGCAATATTTTATATTCAATACGAAACTTAACAGGCAGCCAGTGTAAGGATTGTAGGGTGGTTCACCCAGGGCGCCATTGAAGGTAGAACCGCCACTATACATTAGTATCCTGAAATGACCATTATGAAATGACAAAATAAATTACCTCATTTACAAGAGTTTATTAAACATCTGGTTATTTGCTTATGTCAAAAATATGCATTTTGCTCCAAGCATTCAATTTCTGCATTTTCATTCATTTTCAAATCAGGAGTTTCTTAGATTTATGCATCTTCTGACTTCCGTGTGCACCCATGCCCACAGGTTTTGAGAAATCGCCGACAAATGCCTGAAATCAGGCACAACCGGGTCGAAAAATAAAAAAAGTTTAAGAGAAATTGCTCCTCTCAAAGCCAGGTGAACAAAATAAGTACATTTTCTACCCCACTAAAGGCGTCTTTCTCAATATGTAGTTAATAACAAGATTTATATTACGTGACCTCGCGTTGTTTCCATGTCTTCTCACGTGTGCTTGTTTATGAAACGTAGTTTAGACAAAGTTGTCGGCGATTCTTCCTGTTTTAAAGTCATGCAGTGTGAACCACCCTGTCACCGATACATCTTGCAGTGAAAACAAAGCACCGACAGAACACTAGCCCAGATAGTCACGCAGTGTGAAAACATCTGTGACACGGCTACTTTGAAAATCACGGAGTCTGAACTCGGCATTAGTTTCTCCTGTCTGACTCTGAACTTTGTGGATGCATGTCAAGAAAAGGCTGAGTTCACACCCACCAATTGCATTGTGTTGGACCAATGGTAGCTTAAAGGTGTTTAGGACCAAAACAAACTCCACCAAAAAGTTTGCTTTGGTGAGCTGTTTCGAACTGCCAAAGCACTCAAAATGAACTTCGGTTTGGCCAGATTTAGTTCAAAATTAAATAATTTCAGCTCTTTTTTTATTTAGTTTGAAGTATACCAGTGCCTTTAATCAGATGTAAAAGACATAGCTCACTCAAAAATGTAAATTCTCCCATCATTTTCTCTTTCTTCACTTGTCACAAACCTTTGCGACTTTCTTTCTTCAACACAAAAGAAGATACTTGGAGGGTTGGAAACTGGTAGCCATTGACTTAAATAGTTTCTGTTTTTCCTACTATTAAGGATGATTGAATCATTAGACAGTTGTATGTCAAGGTAATCCAAACAAGTCAATTAGCATACATTGCCATACTGTAGTTTTAGTGATCAATGTTCGTTCATTCATTCATTCATTTCCCTTCGGCTTAGTCCCTTTATTCATCAATGGTCGCCACAGCGGAATGAACCACCAACTTATCCAGAATACGTTTTACACAGCAGATGCCCTTCCAGCTGGACATATTTACATAAAAAAACTCAACTAGAAAAACAAGTAATCATACAGCACTGTAAAAATGTAGAGTTCCTCACAATTTCTTCATGCTGCCACAACAAATCAATTAAAGTTAACAACCGTTTTAATAAATCAAGGCTAATGTACATTGCTTTAATGCATCTTTGCAAAAATATAATGAATGACCAAACTTGACACATACCCGTTTCATCATTGTGCTAGTTAGCAAACTACACAAATAGCTTTGTGTCTTTGAAAAAAGAAAAGAAGTGACAGTATCTAACCCTGTGAGCCATGAGCTTTTTTTTTTTAATTAATTAGAATTGTTTTTTTTTTTACATCCATGGAATTAAAATCCGCCACCCTGCCAAATGCAAATATAATTTAACCGTGGCAAGCAATCTGGTGGATTATATTCTGTCACTTTGTATGTCTTAGCTGCTACAAGTGTGAGTCATTTTTTTAATGAACTTCAAATGAGATTCTTCAGTAAGCTGAGTTCAGTTTCGCAATGGGTATTAATTTCACAGCTAGTTTGTTTCTACAGTATCTGCAAACAGCTAGTGTTTTTATATTTATTATTGTTATATGTGGGAGCGATACATTTTAGTTTGGAATAAATTGAGGAGGAGTAAAGGTTTATTTTTCTGTGGGTGAACTAGCCTTTTAAATGTTTTTTTTTTATGTTGCCTTAAATAGTAGTCTAAATCCACATGAATTATATGCATGAAAAATATCATTTCTGCTGCTTGTATACGCTACTTAATTAAAATAAGCTTAAAGCACACTTTTTGGTGACCACTTAGTTATTTTAAGTTCAATTCACTTAAATTTGTTAAAACAATTAAGTTAACTTTAATGATTTGTGTTGTGGCAACATGAAGGAATTGTGAGGAACTCTGCATTTTTATAGTGCTGTATGATTTAGTTTTTTTTTAGTTGAGTTTTTTTAAATGTATATACAGTGCATCCAGAAAGTATTCATAGCGCTTGACTTTTTCCACATTTTTTTGTTACAGCCTCATTCCAAAATGGATTAAATTCATTTATTTCTTCAAAATTCTACATACAATACCCCATAATGACAATGTGAAAAAAGATTTTTTGAAATTAAAAAACTGGAAAAAGTGAAACTCTATGAATACTTTCCGGATGCACTGTATGTCCTGTCTGAACTGAAAATAGTTTAAATTGAAAATATGTACTGTTATAGTCGGGATAAAACTGCAGCTTTTCACTGAGCCAGTATTGTCAGTACACCTATGTATTTTACTGACTTAAGTACTGACTATTAATGTCAATAGAAGCATATTGATTCTTTTAAGCATGTGAATTAGTACATTAGACATGCATACTATAGGATAATATTACTGCTTTATTGTGCTAATATGCACCGTTTAGAAGTACGTAGATCAGGCACAAAGCATAGTAGTGACATGAAAAGGGTACAATTTTTGCAAAAATGTCAGCATTTAATATTCCATAGTGCTTTCCTTATGTAGATGACTCACTGTGCAACATTCGACATCAGTGACACAACGTGCGGCTACCAGCTTGAGAGTCTGCCACACACAGCTGAGCCAACGCGGGTGAGAAACAAGAGCCCTCATATCTCCATTGCTCGATTGTTGCTGCCTGCAGTGACTAGAACAGTGGCACAAACAGAGATGCATGACATTTATTTGAGTACTTTCAAGGATCTCCAAGAAACATGCCAAACGGTGCTTATTTTAAAAATGTTTCTACAATTTACGCTTTAGGTTAACACATCTGGGTAATATATACAATTATACACAGTCTATTATTTTTGTGCCAATTTTAGCTTTATTGCAATGTGCGTTCATCACAGCATTGTTTTGCTGTCTTGTGTCACAACGTTTATTTAGTTTCTAAAGATCTGCATTCATTTTTGTTAGAGATGTTGTGCTGACAATGGGAGTACGTTCACTATCTGACCCTAAAGAGGATCAGAGGGTCACATATCAGACACATATTAATCACTATAGATCCAACCATAAGCTGAACTGAAATGTAAAAGTGCATGTACACTGCTTAACAATAAGGTGAGGTCTGGCAGATGTTTCTAAAGTGCTGGAGTGACCGTGTTAAATAGCAGGTTTTCACAGTTGATTTATTTCTATTTGTTTTCAGAGTGGTTTAAAAGCAGCTTTTCTTTATTAGTGGTAGAATTTTCATATAAAGTTCAGCCCAAAATGAAAGTTAACTCACTATTTCCTCACCTTCAAGTGATTATAAACCTTTATGAGTTGCTTTTCATCTCTTGAACACAAAAAAAAACATTTTGAAGAAAGCTCAAACTATCTCCTTTTGTGTTTAACAGAAGAAGGAAATTCATACAGGTCTTTGACAAGTGAAGGGAGAGTGAATGATTACAATTTTCATTTTTTGGGCGACAGGACTACAATTGGACTACATTTGCGCATGTGCCCAAAACCGAATATTTCACTTTACAAGACCTCAATGTGTCGGCAAGAGCCATGGCTATTGTTTTAGGCCCCGTTTACACTAATACGTTTTAGTTTTAAAACGAATAAGTTTTGCTACGATTACGCCTTCCATCCACACTACTCCGGAGTTTTAAAACCCCAAAAACTGAGCTGTTTGGAAACGACGAAGAGGTCGTTTTCATTTTAAAATGCTGCTGCTTCATGTCCGTGTAGATGGGGGGTAAATGGAGGCATCTAAAAACAAAGTCATGGCTGCAGACATTTGCCTATCTGATTGGGGCTTTTTCTCAATATTAAGTGCACAAAGTTCAGTCTTGCATTCCTTTCTTGTAAGTTTAGACTTTGCAACTTTGATTTGGAAAACAAACTCCCGAATACACATCTGGTAAATCTTCAAAGGGAACAGTGCACTTTATAACGTCATTCGCATCACCCTGGCTACGTTGTTTCACTTTCTTAACAATAAAATAAAAACTTGGAACTGCCTATTTTCAACTTGATATTAACTTAACAGACACCAAAAATGTTGAGGCATCGTGTAGCTACATATTTATATGACCGTCATCTTCACTGTATGCATATTTATAACAAAACGGAGCCATAACATAACTGCCTCCTTTCATTTTCATTGAAAAATGCAATATATAATACAATATAAAAGAATATCAGTTTTAATAATCAATAATGGCCATTATAAAAGTATAACGTACAATCATTTTATACAATATAGGAAATAAAGGCAAGCAATCAGTCAAATGTGCAGAATCAGTGTTTGTGGTTACATAAATGAATATATAAATTTATCTTTGTGCTCAGCCAAAACACGTTACCTGGGAACAAGTAATAGATTCAAAAGACCAAAGAGTCGTTAGATAAACACAAGATTAATTATATATCAGGTAGTCTATCAGGTATACAGAAAATTCTGATACGATTTGAGCTATGGATACGTTGGAATATTTGAAGTATGCGACCGGCCGATTTTCACATGTGATGTATTGCTGTGTTGTCCAAGCAGGTCTGTGCACGTGAGATGATAAATACTAGTTTTTTCATTATTTTTTGAATAAAAAAAAGTCTATATTAAAAAAAAAATCATTTCTATTCATAAATACTATTTTTTATGTTTTCTCCACATTCCCTCCCAATTTTTTTGCAGTCCATGAGTTTCTAGTATTGCATTCATTCAGGCATATTTAAGATCATTCATCATTTATAATGTTCTTTAGACCTGTAATGCACTTCAGAATCTGACAGATTGATTAGCTGTAGTCTATAAAACAGTCATCTGAAACGTTGTCATGCAGTGTTCTGCCTGGATTTCATCAATAGCCTTGCATTTACTAACACAGACTATATCTGAAGTGTTTGGAAGTAATTCGGGGTTTCCTCCTGTAGTAAAAACATCATAAGAACAGGGTTTAGTGGCTCAATGTGTTACAACAATGTTTTTAAAAGTCTAAACACTTTATTGATATAGTGTACAACCAAGCACATGTGGTCAGAACACAAACGAGTCGCAGGTAATGAAGTATTCAGCGTTTCTCCCATAGGAAAGCCCATCTAAGCTAAATGCTAGCAGCCGTCTGCTCCGCTCATGCTCTGTCTCTTTGCCCTTGTTTTGTATCCCCCGGTTGGTGCGATGACGCACGAACAAAATGGCGATGGTTGGCCATGCCTACTGGTAGCTTCTTCAGAAACCTATGGGTGATGTCACAGATACTACGTCCATATCTTTTACGGTCTATGGGTGCACGACAAAACTGAAAATTCGGTGCGACTGCCACAAGGGGGCGTATTCCGATAGTCGTGTTTAAATGTCGTGTGCAGTGGAAAGGCGGCTTGTATGGTCACGTGATGTGTGTTTTTAGCGGTATAGTGTGGACGAAGATCTTTTCAGAAACGCTAGATGAAACACCAGTGTGGACATGGATCGTTTTCGTTTTAAAATGCTGGCCCTAGACTCGTTTACTTTTAATCTCAGAGGACTGTCACCATTGACTGCCATTATAAAAGTCACCAAGAAACATGGATTCAGCTAAACATCTTTAATGTTCTTCTAAAGAAAGAAAAGCACCTACATGTTCTTAAATGACCTGTGGGGGAATAAATGAACAGGAAATGTAAATTTTTTGGTGAACTGTTCCTTTAACTCTTGCTATGCATCGAAGATGGGTGTTAATAGGGATGATTTTGGCTTCTGTGAACCACAACATCTTGCCGTTTAGTTTTTTTTAGGGTCATCTGAGTTTAATTTCATTCGTGAAAATATTCTCCGGTCGAAAAGGAGCTTGATTTTACTACAAAGGATAGCAATCATGATAATGCAGTGTGTTATTGAATGGAGGCAAGTAGTTGTGTTCCAGATGGAGGATTATTATTTTGTTAATATGCAGTTGCGTTCATATTGTGACTTGGAGCACACACAAAAAAATGGATGCTAAGAAAAACAGCAGATGGAGAAATTACCATACAAACACACGGAGCATTACTCACACCCTCCCGTTTATTTCAATGGAACAAGTTCACAATATGCATGGCGATGCAGATGAATTTCTCTCTTTAAGGCATTCAGTAAAGGCTGTGTTCAGTGATCTCTGACTCACAACCACCACCGCTCCACCCTCCACACTGCGGCTCACAGCGTGTCACAAAAGCAGCAACATCTAAGGCCTGACACTCATAGAGTGCGTTTGAGACAGACAGAGAGAGAGAGAGAGAAAGAAAATAGAAGGAAACTACAGTTACACCTTCACAACTCCAGTGACACCTCTTCGCTGGTTTCTGCTCATCATGCATTAAGCTGTACTAGCCGAAAAACCAAAACAAGGCATGAGAGAATAAGAGAAAGGAGGTATAAGCTTAATCAGAGGCTTGGTTTTGGAGGGATCAGTGTTTAGTCTGTGCTGGTTTTAGTTCTGGTTTGGATCTGATCTTGACTGCAGCTTTTGAGAGTGACTAAATGGAGATACAGATCAGCAAAATGTTTAAACCACACAAGTCATGATGACTCACATTCACTCATATCACACTCTCACACTCACACAGATGTGTTCTTATCTGCTCATATCAAAGCATCAGAAATAAAATGAACATTTATATGGCTAGTTTGCTACTTTCAATATATTCATAATGATACTACTGAATGTGCAGCTCTGTTTGTGTAGTAGTAGTAGTGTGTGTCCTAGTTTGCACTACTAGTTTGATGCATAGGTGTATGTGTGTTTGTGTAGCATGGATGTAGATTATATTTAAACACTGTTCAAGAATTTCCATGCAGAAATTGCAAGTCAATTTGGCAAACAATTACAGAAGTGGTAAACTAAATACTCAACTGGATTAAGCATGTACATTAAGTAGAAGTTCTGCTTGCTTGATATAACTTATAGTAGACAAAACCGAAGTTCTCTTTGCTCATTGTGAGATTTTGTGTTTGCATACTGTATGTTTGCGTGGGTCTGTGGTGTGAGTTTTCAGTATCTCTGTAAATAATCAGATGTGTGTGCAATCATCATTTCAACACTCAACCGGTTAAAGTTGTCACCCAACTCTTAAAGGGGAAGTACTCATATTCAGTTTGTCTTAAAGGAGAAGTTGGTTTTGTTACTTCATGATGCATCTTAGGCAAGTGTTTTCATCAGCCTCTTCTGCGCTGCCTTCTTAGTGCAAAGTGGAACATTATTTCTATGTTAATAAGGGGAGAAACTTGAAAAGAGTTTGAATGTAAATGTGTACTTTGTGTAGGTTGAATTCTTCAGTCGCTGCATGAGGTTAAGCTCTTGATTGTCTAATTCTGGACCATTCTAGCTGTGTACCAGGGCCTCACATACATACCTAGAATTACACTTCACATGGACGCCTTAACACACACTGAAAATAAAACATAATGTGTATAAATTACATTACAACAATTAGAATTTATTTTTTGATGGTGATAAATTATTAGTACGTTAATGTGCTTTTGTCATTTATTGCTGACCAAGACCCAAAGAGTTTTTTTTGTTCCAAAGCTTATTTGATGGAGATTTGCTAAAGCATTGTTGAAATTGGTTGGCACACATGCAGTCTACTAATACTATTCATAAAATATCTACAGTCAGAAACTTGTAATTAAAACTGAGTAATAATAAATTGAGGGGTAGCTTTAAATAGCAATAGAAATATTAAAAAGTAAAATAAAAACAAGCTTGCAAATTTTGTGTATTAATAAAGCCCCGGTCTGATCACATGATTTTTATTGTCGGTTAGGAAAGTCACTAGGCCAGATTATGCGATTTTCTTTTATTTATTTATTTATTTTATTTATTTATATATTTAATTTTTTCTTCATTTTTTTCTTGATACAATCTCAACTTGTCGTGGAAAACAAATGTGCCAGACTACACGTTCCTTCACGATCAGTCATCATGTGATGTCTACGACGAACGTTATTTCCCAAAGCAGTGACAAGTGTTGCTATAACAATATTTCTTATGTCAATTTCAATTTTTCCTATCTTATGTCAAACACTCATGCTTGCAAAAAACTAATAACTACATTATTTAAGGGCATTCATTACGACATCAAAACTTATGATTCCTTTTTAATAGTAAAATATTTTCCTTGAAATCTAAATGTACATTTTCCTGCCAGGATTGCTTATTAAACACTCCCTTGCCTGAACTTGCCACGAGTGAGACAGAGAAAATGAAAGCACACCAGCACCAAGGAAAAATCAGATGCTTAAAATAATGACGCATTTAAAAAAATAGCTAATATATAACTGAGGTTTGTGATACAGCAATTCATGAAGCATTCATTACATTCTTTTTTTCCTCAGAGTGAAACAAATCATCCACCCACACAGTTGAGTAGTGGACGGGCACAAGCAAAAGTATAATTTGTATATCTTTCTTGAAAAAAAATATCTTTTTCAAACGAATTCCTTTTGCTATAATTTTTAACTTAATTTTAATGTATCTCAGTTATTTATAAACAAGAATAACGAATAACATTTGAGGTGATGCTCCTCAAAATAAGTCTGCTATATGTACCAAAACACAAATTGCTGTGAGATTGTGTTGATTTGTTAAATAAAATAATAGTCTAGCCTATAATTAAAGTGAAATATTCACTGTTTCAGCGAAGCTTATATTAAACTGTTTTCACTATTTATGACAAATTTGAATAAGCAGGAAATGCTTTTGCAATGTATACTCAGCACTGAACATGTTCCCAGATTACCTCGGAAAAACAAACTCTGTTGGAAGGATGAGAGAACTCAGAAACTCATTGTGATAATGGAGATGTCTGCATATGTGTGCCAATCTGTGAGATAAAATTGCTTAAAACACCTTAATATGTTAGAAAAGATAGTTAAAGTTTGCAGAACCAATGATTGATCTTATCCACCTGTGACCCAGCCATAAGTAAATATGCAGCCTATTTTTTATTTACCTGAGCTGCGCATTAACAGCAGCACCCACTGAGAGAACCGAGAAATTATGTGCTCCTATTGCACAGTGTCACCCATGTGACGGAACTCGTCGGGAAGAATGAGGAAAAAATGAAACATTCCGTGATGGTGTTGTGAGACGTCACAGACATGGCATTGGTTGTCATAACTATGCCGCATTACATGAGAAAAAATTATTGAATCTTGATGCCCATTTGTTGTTTACGAATCCCCACAACACCATTTGTCAAGGAAATCGTGAAAAATTCATGTGATCTGACCAGGGCTGAACAATAAGCATATGTTCGATATAAACAATAATTATAAACGCTAAAAATAAAATTATGATTTTGCCGGACTATTAGAGGTGGCGTTGTAAGCAAAGATTCCTTCACATTGCTGCAGCAGCATCTTCTAGCCACGAATTGCAAGCAGCAAACAGTTAATATGATAAATTGAGTTTTATCCTTCCCTAATGCTGTTGTAAACTTAGCAAGTATGGCAGAATTGGAGATAATTAAATTAACTCGGAGTAAATTAGAAAATATTAGAATTACCTGATTGCTGTCACATTTCTGACACTGAAGTCAAAGTCAAAAAATCATCAGGCACACTTCCACTTTAGCTCTCAGATTTATTATAACAATGTTTCAATCTACATGGCCTTCACATGGTTAAACGTTGTCATAATAAATCCCCATGGACAAGCTGATGAGAGCTGATGAAAAAAAAATGTTTTTTTTTCTATTGTGTTTGGCTTAATCGAGCACCCACCCTCAAGAATCTCCTAGATGTGCGCACACTGAAGTTTTTCTTTCTACATTTTTGACACTGACGTTTTTTCATGTTTTATTCAAAAAAGGCCATAAATGGTGATAGCATTTAACTAATTCTAATATACAAACCCAGATCAGAAAATGTTTTCCAAATTTACTTTTGACTTGTATCTAATTGCTGACAATACAACAAACATTATTTAATGTGTTCCTCGTGATTTTTATTATTTAGTTTTTCAAAATAAACTCATATTCCAGTTTTGGTTCTTGCAACACAAAAAAAAAAAATTGGCACAGGAGCAATTTAGGGCTTGTAATCAGGTAAATTGGTTAAATAATTACGTGATTTGAAACAGGTATTGTCAACATGTGATTGTAATTATGATTTGGTACAAAAGCAGCATCCAAGAAAGGTCTAGTCCTTTAGTTGCAAAGATGGGCTGAGGATCACCAGTCTGCCAACAATGAGTTCAGTTTTATAAAAATGTATGACTTTAAAAAGGAGGGGTGGCACCCAACCCTACCCTTAAACCCAACTGTCATTGGGGGGGATAAGCAAATCTTACTAAATTATGTAAATGAGATGTATTCATATGAATTAGCCACTAAATCAAAAAGTTATGAAATTGCAGTGAGATAGTGTTGGTTACACACTGCATGGACGGTAATTTTCAAAAACCTACTCCTTAATGGGGGCTCTTTAATGCTGAAAAGTACATAGAGATTTTGAAGCACACAATGCTACCTTCCAGAAGACATCTTTTCCAGGGACGCCCATGCATATTTCAACAAGACAATGCAAAACCAAATTCTGCACACATCATAAAGTCCTGGCTGCAGAGGAAGAGGATACAGGTACTTGACTGGCCTGCCTGCAGTCCCGACCTATATCAGACCCGTACTGTTGCCCACCTTAAGACTTGTTTGCAGGAAGAAATGGACAGAATTACACCTGAAACACTTCATCACTTGGTGTCTTCAGTTCCTAAATGTCTTTTAAGTGTTAAAAAATAAAAAAGGAATGGCAACATTAAAAAGTGGTAAATGCTTTACTGTTCCAACTTTTTACATTTTTTTTTGTTTATTTGTGTTTGTGTTTATTTGTTTTTGAATAAGTGTTTATTTTGAAAAAAAAAACTCAAAAAATCCTGAGGAACACATTAAATAATGTGCTGTTGTATTGTCTGCAATGAAATGAAAGGTTCAGATGCAAAAATTTCTAAGCACCATCTAAAATTTTCTTCTAAAATTAACAAATTTAACAAAATTAAAGAAAAAGTCCTCTTCCTGGCCTTTAAAGTGAAATATCTCAACATAAACATAGGAGGCTGAGAAAAATGTTCATTTTCGATGGAAATTTCAGACAGCACTTCAGCATCTGAACTCTTTAAATGCAAGTCAAAGTCAATTCAGAAATCACTACTTTTTTTATTTTTGTTTTCCATACTGCCCCAACCTTTTCAGATTTGGGGCTATAGATCAGTGGTTTAGCATGTTCTTAAGTCATTAACTTGAGAAAATGTAAAGAAGCAGTTTGAACAGAAAAGTGTGTAGGTATACAGTAGTGTGTTCACAGTAATTTCGGGGTAATATAAGCACAACAACTCTCTTTTAAAAAATTTCCTTACAAATTGGATCCAAATTCCAGGGATTTTGAGACCCACCACAATGTGATGTAGCAATGCGGATTTCCACCCTCTCTGATGTTGGTACACATAACAGGATTTGCAAAGAAACTAGCATTAAACTCTCCCTAAACCAACTCATGCAATACGTGGTACACATTGTATTTTTATAGCATTTTGAACTACACTTTTTAAGCTATGTAATTCATAACTGCTGAAATCACAACAGCTGCATAGTGTATACCAGCGGTAATCAATTAAAATTTCAATGGATCCAGTTACTAAAATGTCTTCCACAACAAGGACCGAACCTTATGAAATCTCATGCATCCCACATCAACATTAACACTGTATATTTCATTTTGATTTCAATATTTATTTTTATGTTCACATTATGAAACATTTGACAAACAGGGACAACTTCAGGCCTGTATTACAACAAATGTAAATATTTCTTAATAATAATAAAACCAAAAGTGCTTTGTCTTGAAAAAGTGCAAAAAAAATATTTTTTTCTTATTCTCTTCTTTACTGTCCTAATACAGTTTAAACAACAATAGTATTTTTTTTTAAACGGCTAAAGAGGCATTTGATGCCAACTTTTCAATAAACATAACGTGCAAATTAAAGCTTCATTTCAAGTAATAATGGAAGAAGAAGCTTCTTGGTAACATAAAAACAAGCCTTTTAAACATATGCACTCTCTTTAACAGTCAGTTTTTACATTCTTTTTGAGGTTCAGATTTGTTTTCTTAGTGAGAGAAATGTGCATGTGACTGCTCTGTCAGCAGCTTGAATCTGGGTTTGAATGTGGTTAGTGCCATTCTCAAACACATGTGAAGATGTTCGTTGGTCAGCTTGGAACGGTGCTTGTTTTTTAAATTGTTCATGACGGAGAATGCTGACTTACAGTTATAAGTCGATCCAAACATGGTCAAGGTGTGCAGGGCTACCTTGGTAAGATCATGGTAAGCAGCCTCAGGCACAATTTGTTGCCAGAAAGTAGCAGGGTCACTTGCTTCGAAATGCTCCCCAAGTGCTACATCTGCTTGCAGATCAGTGAGCTGATTAAATGTCTGTGTTGCCTCCTGTATAATAACAAACAATTAAATATATGAAAAACAGACCTAATTTATAAAAATGAAAATCGAAATGTAAATAAAACTTACTTTTGAAAATTCCCTGACATCTCTGATGAGGTATGGGTTCTGGATCAGCAAGAGGTGGTGTTCTCCCAGGGTGAAGCTGTCATATCTTTGACTGAAGTTTCTCATCAACTTTTCGATGAAGTCAGTGTAAAGAAACTTGTCTCTGTCATCTTGAATCTGCTCCTTTACTCTTGGAAAGCGTGTGCACTCTTCTTGAAGATCAACTTTGCAAAATTCCAGCTTTTTCTGGAAGGAGCGGACTGCTGCCATCAGATCAGAGATTAAGTTGTTTGGTCCCTGAAGCTTCAAGTTAAGCTCATTAAGGTGTGCTATGATGTCGACCATAAATGCCACCATGTCTTTATTGTGCTCATCTTGCAAAAACATTAAAAACTTTGTGGCCCTCTGACTCGTCAGCTGTTGTAAAAACATTTTTATTTCATTCCAAATGGACCAGAAGCGAGCTAATGTATTCCCCTTACTCCGCCATCTTACTGTACATTGTTGTGTAACAGGAGGTCGTTTGTATTTGCCTCAACTTCTCTCAGAAAATCTTTCAGGAGGCGATGTTGATAAGACAAAGATGCTCGGAGGAAGTTGATTATTTTCATCATGGTGCTTGTTACCTTATCAAACTCTTCCTTCAGAGACACGCACAGAACAGTCTGATGGATTATACAGTGGTATGCAATGAGATCTGGGTTGTCTTTTTTCATTCGGGTTACAGCCCTCTTCTCTCCTCCTACCATGGCTGGGGCACCGTCTGTAGTGATTGAGATCACCTTTTTCGGATCAATACCCCTCTTTATCAGCATCTGGCGTCATATAGGTCTTCTCCTCTTGTGTGTGTCTCAAGTCCTCACAGATCTCTTTGTTTTGTTTGTGAAAAAATCTCACATAGACCAAAAGTTGCGCATTATCTGTGACATCTGTGGACTCATCCATGGCTAATGATATACATTCTGCACTCTGCATAGCTTCCTCAAGCTGTGACGAGACATCATCTGCTAATATTTCAGGTTTCCTGATTGTGGTTGTAGCTGACATTGAAATTTGTTTGATTTTGTCACATAGTTCGTCTTTTTGTTTACCTTCAAGCAGCGTCTCTGCAGAGGCACTCAAACACTCTTACCATGTCACATCATTGTAGCATTTTTTATGCTGTCCCAAAATCCATGCAATGGATAAGTCTGTTCAAAAAGCTTGTGTTTGGTTTCGTAGTGACGCTTAATATTGCCTCTTTTGATTAATGCCACCATTTCACAGCATATGAAACATAAAGGTTTTACACTACCAGTTGGAAGGATAAATCCATACCAATCTGTCCATTCACTTTCTAAAGTTCTATTTTCTGCATCAACTTTTCTCACCTTTGAGCATGCCATATCTACAGTACTCATCTCTAGCTGTTTTTAATTTTCCAGACTACTTTTCAAACTGATTTAGCATAACATGGTTGGCAACTGTCGTAATCACTGGTTTAGCTGTTGTGACCGCCGTCCAGTCATTGATCAAACAGTGCTTTGGGATTATGTATTTTGGGGCATTTCTCTATTACAAATGACTGGTCCGGACAAAAGCTTAACTTGGTCCAGATCAGGACAGAGGTCCGCCGTTTGGTGATATCTGGTGTACACAAATGAGGACACTTCAATCACGTTAAACGTTAAATCAGGTTTATTTTGTACAGTAACTTAGCTATAATGAATCTTAACAGCAGCGTATTTACCTATTTGATGGGTATCCTGTCACATTTGCCAGGAGTAGATGAGCAAAAACAACACAATGTGTTAGACGCACACGTGTGTTTTTTTTGTGTGCGGCTCGTTGATCTTTGTGACTGTGTGTCTCTGTTTTGTCGTGTTTGATTTTCTGTCTGTCATTTTGTTTTGTTTTTTTATCCTGACATCTGACCTTGGTAATACTTTTCCTGATATGAATGCCTTGAGAGTGGGCTGGTCGAAATGATTTTCATTTAAAGGCACAGGCAAAAACAGCTACAATTCCCTCTGACACCAAAATTGACACTTTCAACAGGGTATAATAAGTGATCTGATGGGTATTTTGACCTGAAACTTCACAGACACATCCTTGCTTTTATTTGTACTCAATTTTATGCAACCTAGTAACAATAGCAGAGATATCAAACATTGTTGGTCTTGGTGCTTTCAAATATCATTGTTTGACATAAAAAAATCACGTATTACCCCTTTAAGAAAAAAAAATCATGCAGGGTCAATTTGTCCTAATATACATTAGGTGTAAGATAATAAAATGTAGCCGTGTAATCTGTTTTGATTTAGTTTGAATAAAATAAGTACAGGAATGGGATTGTCAGGAATGCACTCAGGACCATTGCCTGAGACTGGATTAAAGACTAATGTTGGAAATGATGTTCATTTCATTGCACAGACGGGTTGATTCATTTCATAAGACCCCTGTGTCTTGTCAGGAACCACAGGTATTAATTTAGCTTTGCGTGTACATGCTTTTCACTCTCAAACAGATGATAACAATTGACTTGCTTTTTATATATCACCAAGAATCATGATTTCAGCTGATAATCTTCTTTAATGTTGAACTGAAGAAAAAAGTCCCGACCCGACCTGACTTTTGGGTGAACTATAGTTTTAAATAACTACTAACTAGTGTATTTAGACTGATAAAGTGCCGTTTGTGATTCATATTTGTCAGACAGCTTTTTTTTTTGCATTGGTTGGCAGATTTTCAACCCCAGATCTAATGACACCCAAATTAAAACGGTCAAAATCTGAAAAGATTTTTTTATTTTTTGTCATTTCCTTCTACTTTTAGCTTCTGCTTGACAGCTTCCTATTCAACCACTGGCTATTTTAGCTGCCATTTCCAGGTGAGATTTGCTCACCACTGTGAAACTCCATTTGAGCCATTAGTTCTGCTCTGAATGTTCATTGTGAAGCTGGACTGTTAACACAGTCGCCACAAGCTATTTCAAAGCTGCTTTTAAAATACTGAATTGCTGTTGATTGCAAAGCAGCACTTATAATTTCTGTAGTGACGATAGCATCCAGCGGGGGGCCTTCAGTGAATGTGGAACACTGGACCTACATATCCTTATTTAGAGAGAGAGTGAGACTGAAAGAATGTGTGTGAGACAGAGAGAGAAGGAAAAACAGGGATAGAAATGAGAAAGACCTTGCCAAGGAGGGAGGGCAAAAGGAAGAGGACAGTAATGAAAATCAAAGGGAAAAGAAAAACTTGTGGGGGGCGGGAGATGGGTCGTGTGGCTAAGGTTCTTCACACCAAGTTATAGACAAGTTCTCTTCTGGGTGATAAAGTCAAATCCCTTTATGATTGGAGAAAGAGAGTATAATACTTTCAAAATACAATCCAATGTTCTTTTTTTTTTTGTGGGAACTGATGCATGTGCTCTGTTTTTTGTGATTGGGAAGATTAAGAGCAGCCTTGCCGAGGATAATTGAAGGAGATGGATAAAAATGAGTCCACATCAGAGGGTCTCGAACAGCGCTGACCTTCAAACTACCAGAGGTGGAGTGGGAACCAGGCCTGCAGAGGAAAAGGTGAATTTACAGCAGTGAGTGGTGTTTGAGCATGGGTGTGTGTGCTTAACAGCTGAATGAACATGAGGTCTCCTGCAATTAACCTTAAATCTGAGTGTAAGTAAAATGTAGGTGACGATTACTTAAACCACTAAATGCATTTATTGGTCGTGCATGCTTTTAAAATTATCTGCTAATATTTTCAAGCCTGTTAGTTAAAAATAGCCTCTGGTTTCTGGAGGTAACTGCATATGTCAGTGTTAAAGATTTACATAAAGAGCTTCCATCAGAGTGATTTGAGAGAAGACTCGTCTGCAGTTCAGAAATATTATTTCAATTTACATTGAAAATGGTGGAAAAGTCTTTTAATAAATCTTCTTTTTTTAAAAACACATATTGGGAATTAATAAAATAAGGTTTAATAAATCTTCAATTGAAAAATACGTCCCAGTGGCGCAGTGGGTAGCACGATTTCCTCATAGCAGGAAGGTCGCTGGTTCGAGCCCTGGCTGGGTTAGTTGGCATTTCTCTGTGGAGTTTGCATGTTCTCCCCATGTTCGCGTGGGTTTCCTTCGGGTGCTCCAGTTTCCCCACAAGTCCAAAGACATGCTGTACTGGTGAATTGAAGAAGCTAATATGGCCATGGTGTATGTGTGCTATTGAGAGTGTTTGGGTGTCTCCCAGTGTTGGGGCTGGAACATATGCTGGATAAGTTGGTGGTTCATTCCGCTGTGGCGACCCCTGATTAATAAAGGGACTAAGCCGAAAAGAAAATGAATGAATGAATGAAATCCACAATTATCTGACAAAATACCTATTTCTAAATGGATAAATGTATTAGTTGATTATGCTGGAGTTTGGTTTTAAAGAAGTGGTCAGTCTGCTATTTGTTTATGTGCTGCACATTCATGTGTTTATACTTTGTTTTTATTTGTGTCACATATTTTACTTTTATTCAACGCTGTTACTGTCGTCTGTTGTGGACATAAAGGAATACAGGCATGACAAGAACTTGACGTCCAGGTTCTTTGAAGCCCTTACCTCAGAAATATGCAGTGGGCTCTTGATTGGTCAGCTAGCCTACTGTGTTCTGTTTCACTTACTGTCTAGTGCACATTATCCAGAAATGACATACCTGCATTCTCTTATGTAAATATTAGGGTTTGTGATGTCACAAACCCAGTAAGACAACCATTGTAGTCAAAACCAGTTGTTTGTTGTAGGACTTAAAGTGGAAGTGAAGCAGTCTGTCAAGTTTTGATTTCCACTTTAATGAAAATATATATAACAAACTCGATTAATGAAACCAATAAACAGAAAATGGCATGTTTTACTATCGTTTTTAGACCTAGGTCGCTGCCATCTTGGAATATCTTGGAATATGTCTGACGTCACAGGGTTGGTTCCCTTCCCTCAGCTGAACAGATACAGTGGAAGTAATGGACTGAACAGGGAGACTGCAAAGCCTAATTTAACACAATGTGTGAAGTTGTGGGTTTGGAGCTGGTGCAAATACAAGCATCAGATGTGGGTCTAATATATAAAAACGTATATATTCTTTTTTTCTCTCTCTTTTAATTACCAATTGTTTGATGCGCTTTCGTCCACTCTCTGTATTACGCTGCCTGACTGCATGTCTGGGTTTCAACCATGGTTTCAACAAGGTCCGATACTCACATAATGCACACCTCTGTTCGTGTTCAAACCAAACTAAGATCGGTGTGATTTTTATTTTTTTACGTCCTGCATGCATGTTGAGAGATCGAGTTGATCGACTTGATAAGAGAATATGTTTTGACAATTCACAAAGACGTGACTTAGTAAAGTGTGAAGTCATGTATCATGTTAGTTCCATTAGTCTGAATGTAAATCCCCTTGTCAGGCAGCGCTGGAGCAGCGTGAGAGAGTGGACCGAATTGCATCCAACAAAAGGTATTTAAAAAGAGAAAAATAGAAAATGTTTAAATATTTTTGTATATATTGGACACAACTTTGAAGCTTGTATTTGCACCAGCTCTGCGATGCACATCCACAACTTCACACATTGGGTTAAATTAGGCTTTGCAGTCTCCGTGTTCAGTCCACTACTTCCAGCGTATCTGTTCAGCTGAGGGAACGGAACCAACCTGGTGACATCAGACCAATGACTGTATAAAATATGGACAATGCAATAGCGCCATTTTCCATTAAACGCTGTGAAGGAAAAGATGCTTTGTGATGGGCACAAACTGTCACAAAAGACTGCTGAAATTGGAGCCTGGGCATGCGCAGACGGCCTGCCTGATGGAGCCAGAGGAGGAGCTGCGGAATCGAACTTCCAACCAAACGCTTGTACATGAAATCAACCACCTCCCCCGAACTTCTCACTTGACCACTGGTGTCTGCACTATAACAAAGGCTCGCTAATGTACACTTTGCGTTTACATAGTAGCCTGCATTTGCTGTTTAATCAACACAAATGGTTGTGAGGTGAGGTTTTATATAATGAAGATTTAATCGCGCCACACTACAGCGCACACTCACGGAACGATTGCAGCTCGGATGCGGCAGCGTTGGCTCGCTAACGGCCGGCGCATCTGGCCCAATTGACTCGGGCCGGATGCCTATGGACTCACTGCTCGATTCCGGACCGAGTCAATCGGGCCAGATGCGCCGGCTGTTAGCAAGCCGAGTAGGTACAGCAGACGGAGTAGGGCCGAGGGATACGTCTCCGGCAGGCGAGAGTCTAGCCGGAACTGGCCCGAGTGTATTTTGCTATCTGGGTGGTTAGGTGTGTATCAGCAAACTGATAAGGCCCTGACCTTACCGAATAAACAGTGTTCCACCAGATCCCGTATGTCAGAAACTATAGTTTACTGCTGAGCAGCTCATTTTATCATGGTAAAATAACACCGAAATCGAATAATAACATTTCAGTCTCTTGCCGAAGCTCCGACGTCTGCTTTGAGAAACTGTCAATCACAGCTGTCAATCACGATGACACGCCCAGCATTAAATTACTGCTCAAAACATACTCTTTACAAAAATGAAGATCTGCACCTATATCAGCACGATAACCAGTGCCTTAACCATCTTTCGGAACATTTTATTGCAAGTGTAATTAATTTTTTTATTTGGTCTCATGTCTCCTTCATTAACATGGAGGAGGCGGGCTTTATGACCTGTACTGCAGCCAGCCCCCAGGGGGCGATCTAATGGCTGAGACCTTCATTCAAAAGCAGGCTTGGATCAGACACAGCGGTATTGGAAGATGGTGGCGCCCTAGGTCCAAAAACTATAGTAAAACATGCCCCTTTCTTCAGAATGGTTACATTAATTGATTTGTTTAATATATTTTCATTAAAGTGGAAACCAATTTACAAAATAATGCAAACTTGACTGAGTGCTTCACTTCCACTTTAAAAAGCAAATTCTATAAAGGAAAATATTTCCCTTTGCATGACTGTACTTTGAACATCGTAACTTTGAAGATGCTGTTTTATCTTCAAACAGCATCATTACACTTTAGTGAAATCATATTAGGCGCCTTCAATATCTGGCATGTGTCCTAATGTGAGGAGAAACAACATTGCATTTTGGAACTCTTTTTTTTTTTTTTTTTTTTTGTGCTTCCAAACGTTGAAAGACAGAAAGGACATATTCACCTTATTTACATACGAGCGGGTGCAGCCATTTAAATCTTTTTGGCTTGAGACTTCCGGTCTCATTCACTTCCATTCATTTTTAGACATTAAAAACAGCTCGTTATGCTGCTTGATGTTGCAAACTGATATTTTCTTATTATATTATTCTGCTTTGTCTGTACAGTCATGCAAACACTTGTTTGTAGAGCAATTTGTTTGACCATTTTCTGACGTTAATTATTCTTAGTCTTTTCTCCCATAGGTGACTAAATCGGAATTTTTTAAAACATTTGCAAAAACGAGCGCACTTCCACATTGAAGAATACGCTCAATAGACCTAGATGGCCTAACAGTAAATACTACTACTTTGCTGTTTAAGCTAATAAAGGTGGTAATGTTAAAGTTCACTTCAAAATGGAAATTGTATTCGTTTGCTTATCCTATGTCATTCCAAACCCATACAATTTCTTTTGTTCGCACACAATGTATGATGTTTTTTAATGGAATCAGAGATTTCTGATCGTCCACTGAAAGACTATGATCATGAACTTGGACATAAACAGAAGAAAATATACAGTATGGAACAAAATTAATGCCAAAAGTATTGAATTAAAAAGCTTGTTGAACAGCACAAGGTGAAAAAACAATAATACACCGAATTAACAAGTTCTTGCATTTTAATGACTTGAATTCCAGGGTTTGTGATTTTAGGTCCTGAAATTTAACATAGCTGTTTATTTAAGTTGTGAATATTTCAGCTAAAAATATTTCAAACACGTTTTCATACTTATAAATTCAATAATTCATATTCAATTTCCAGATTTCACTTACAAAATATTCAATACCCTTTAAAAATGTGATTTATAATATTCAAAAGGTAATTTTCAGTTCATTTTATTTCAGTTCAAATATTCGCTTCCATAAATTCAGTGGTTCAAATTCGACGGTTAAAATTCGACACTACATCCGAGAACTGCAGGAAAAGCAATAGATTGCAGATTGAAGATCGCCAGCTGCTTTTTTTACCAGCAGGTGGAGATGGAATAATTTAAGATTTTTAACCCAATAAATAGGCGAGAAAAAGTAGCATTGGACTTATAATGTCCAAGACATTGATATTAACATTAAATATTAAGTAATAAAATAAGTATGAGTCAAATGAGTAAATGATCTTTTGGACATTTATATTTGCCATTATGTAACGGAAGCCAGCTGGTGATTGCGTAAACCGTAAACCTCACTCCTCGGATCTCAAGAGGTGATCCAGCGACAGACTTTGTTCTGCAATCTTTAGCCTCCTCCTTAGAGCATTTGTCTCCCATGCTGGTATCGCCGGTTCGCGTCCTGTTCCGACCAGTGGGGTTACATGCACATAAATCGTCTTTTGACAAATATGATGGTACATTCCTTACTACAATTCATTCTCTTTATTAACTCATTCTTCCATAGACGTAAAGTATTATATTGACTGCTAAATGAAATAAACGTAAGAGAAACAGGAGAGGAAATAATATAATATACAGCTGGCTTATTTATTTTACTTATTACTTGTAATGTCCAAGGCATTGATATTAATATTATATGCTACTTTTTCTCACCTATTTACTGGGTTAAAAATCTTAAATTATTCCATCTCCACCTGCTGGTGAAAAAGCAGCTGGCGATCTTCAATCTATTGCTTTTCCTGCAGTTCCCGGATGTAGTGTAGAATTTTAACAGTTGAAAATGAACCACTGAATTTATGAAAGCCAATATTTAAACTGAAATAAAATGAACTGAAACTTACCTTTTGAATATTATACATTGTATTTTTAAAGGGTATTGGATTTTGTACGTCTCATATGAAAGACGGCGCCCACTGACAGTATAGTGTCCCCTTCACTTTTACTGGGGCATTAGGACTCACACAGACCACAGGTTGAGCGCCCCCTGCTGGCCTCTCTAACGCCACTTCCAAAAATGCAAGCACTTGTTAATTCGATGTACTTTTTTTTTTCAGTTTGTGCTATTCAACAAGCTTTTTAATTCAATACTTTTGGCATTGATTTTGTTCCATAATAATACCTGCCTTATGCTGAATAAACTTTACTGGTTCTCGTATCAAGCAAGCATTATTTTGCAGTGCATATATGGGAGCATTCCGACATCTGATTGACATTTGCAGTAAGATCTCAAAACATAAGTTCACATAGAAAGTATATGTTAACAAAGTATATGTATTCAAAACAAATCACCACACAGTTTTGGAGTCAGAAAATATCATCTGTAAACATTTTTTATATTTTAAATGTGGGAAATAAACATGCGTCATGGACATTTTTACATTTATGAGGGAAAAGCTTCGTTGTGGATGCGACTCCTCTGGAACAGATGGATGGGACAGATTTGAAATCAACCAAAAATAATTGTTTGAAAACATTGACAGATATTTTTGAGTATTTTTACAGTACTGTAAAATACAAGCATACTCAAAAAAAACTCAGAAAGGCTTTCACTTTTTTTGGTGAAATTTTTTTTTTCATGGCAGGGTTGACAATTGCATGGAATTGCTCATGGGTCACTAACAAGATTAAACTAATAAACCATCACTATTAAATAGATATAGAATCTTTGTGACACATAAGAAGACATGGATAAAGCTTCTTAATCCATAGGATTCATAAAGGGACCATTTTGTTTGAATGTAGAATAACAAACACACAAATGTATTCTCCCAGTTTTCCTCTGCCACAAGGCCTGTGCTTTCTATGCATATCCATTTCATGTTTTGTTATTCTTGTTTAAAGAGCATCTGTTCATCTGCAGTATGTCTCCAAACTGTTCCCTGCCATCATTAGAATTCAGTGCATTTCAGATATTTAACAGATGTCTTGGTGATGCAGTATGTACAGTATGTTACTGGGATACCATGTCTGATACAGACTCAACACTTGGTGAAGTTTGGGAAATCTTTTTTATTATTATTATTGGACATTATGAGATAATATGATGTTTAGTTTGAGCTCCTTATGGATTTGTTCAAAGTCATGAAATAATTAGTTAGTTATTCTGGATAGGGATGAATTGTGCCATCCAGAACGATAGACTACATTGTCTAATCTACATTGGATTTAAAAGAAATAAATCTTATCTGCTACTAAGATAATGGTAGTATACCCCGGCAGACCTGCTGAGGAAAATGTGAGACACGATGAAATGTTTTTTTTTTATATATACTGTGGAGAAGTGCACATGTAGGATTCCTAAAATGTGTATTGAATTCCAATATTTACCTGAATAGGTTTCCATTAAAATCCTCTGTAAGGGGTCAAACATAATAGTGAACAATACTAAATTTTTATTGAAGTTCTGTTTAGAATCCTATAATGGATGCAAATTGGAATCCTGTAGGTATATTTGACATGGGTAGTGAGGAATTGTTGCAGTATATATATATTTTTTTACTTGTTTCTGGCCACAACTGGACTAGACTTTCAGCTATGTTCTGCAAAGGCTTAAATGTGCTGGATGGATGGCCAGACAGAAGAGCACTGCAGTAATCCAGTCTAGTGATTAGAAGTGCTTGGAGGAGTAGCTCTGCTGTGTATTGTGTTAGGAAGGAGTGGGTTTTTACAATGCACTACCATTCACAGCAGTGCTGTTGTTGAAATGCTTGTCTAACATTTGCACCAGGTTTCTTAGAGTTTTAGCAAGAGGAGCACAATGCTTCTTCCATGCACAGTGATGCCTAATGGTTCAAAACACAGACTTGTAATCTGAAGGCAGGGGCGGATTTAGTGATTTGGGGGCAATTCCAGGTATGGGGCCTAAAAATTTGTACTTTAATTTATTCTTAATTGATTTATTGTGCTGTTTTTTTTCTTCTTATGTCACTCAATCTCTTTTTCTACACTGTGTATTAGCGGAAAATAATAAGATATAAAGCATTTTGTGAAACTTTTTAAATGATTTGTTTCATCATTTCACAACTAAAATAATATATAAACTATTTTTGATAATTTTAGTTACATTTTATTTAAATATTTACTTATTTTTATTACATTTTTAAAACTAAATCTTTACCTAATTGTCATACAAAATATGATAGAAAATGATGTTATATATATAATTTATAGGTATAATTTGTACTTCTAAGTAGGGCTGTGCGATTTGGGGAAAATATCTAATTGGGATTTTTCTGACAGATAAAGATTCGCGATTTTGCGATTTGATTTACGGTTTCATTTTGTAGTCTAGCTTCAGGTCAATAATCTATAAGCCGTGGCAACAATTCTGCGACAGCTCTTAAAAATGACCTGTTTTAGTTTGGGGTCTGTGACTTTGAAACCAAAATATTCCCGTATTACCGATGTCCTGTTTTTCTTTAATATTAATTTGTCATCAGACACCATTATCCCAATTGTTTAAGCTTTCCTGTTTGTTTTTTTAAATTGATTTTATTTTGTTGTGGGCGTTCCTCATAGTTCGGTTGCACAAATCTGATTGGGCAGAACGAAAGTGAGCTCACTCAATTGGCTAGTAAGACTATCACACAGAGATGGCAATCACACATATGCTCTGGGTGGGGGAAATGAAATAATACATATATTTTTCATGTCACAGCCTCTGCGATTAGCTAATGCGATTAGCTAATCGCAAGATTTCTAATTGCAATTGTGATTCGATTTCGATTATTCAAACAGCCCTATTTCTAGGTATTTATTTGGGGGCCCTCAGATTTCCGCCCCTGCCCCTGCCTGAAGGTTGGGGGTTTGAGTGTCAGATCCGGCAGGGATTGTAGGTGGAGGTAACCTGTTCTCTCTTTCACACTCCATATCAATATCTTGAGCAAGGCTACAAACCCCCAACTCCTCCCCTGGTGCTGCAGTACTGTATATGTGGCTGCCCACTCGCCTGAGTGTATGTGCACTATTGTGTGTGCATTTAGATTTAGATTATTTTAAGTTAAATGCAAAGCACAGCTTCCCAGTATGGGTGACCATACTTGTCCACATATCATGTCACTTCATATCGTGGTCTTGCATGCGCAATGGGGTTATGGTCAAATAATGGGTTTGCAGGGATTAGAAGGAGCTCTGTCTTTACAAACTGAGCTGCATATGATGTTTCTTATTCAAAGCAGAGACAGGCAGAGATACAAACTGAGACTAAAAGCATATGAGCTGGTTAAAATGTATTGTTGGTTCAAAATGGTTTATTATGCATGTATATGTTGTCCTACCATCTTTCTAATGTGTTTGCCATTTTTAAGAGCACCTGTTCTTCAGCAGTATGTCTGCAGATTGTGTCTGGCCACAATAGGATGGAAGTGCTTTTCAGATTTTTATGTTGTGATGACATAAGTGTGCTTACTAGGATAAAATGTAGGGGTAACACTTTATTTTGATGGTCCATTTGAGTATTAGTAGACTGTCTGCTTAATATCTGTTGATACTGACATTTAACAGTCCTTCAACAGACATTTAACTGACTATAAGAAACTTTGCAAGTACATGTCAACTTACCCTAACCCCAACCCTAACCCCAACCCAACAGTCTACTTATAATCTAATGAGAATTAATTGACATGTAGATGCATTGTAACTTATATTCAACAAACGGACCATCGAAATAAAGTGTGACCAATGTAGGATACAGACTCAACAGAGGCAGATATGTGACCTGAGAGAGTGTGTTCATCAGGTGCTGTCTAAATAAAAGATTTGTATAATTTTTATAGCAATGGTAAGAGAAACCATGTGCCTTTATGATATTGCCCAGTGAGGTTGTGTGAATAAAAAAGAAGGGATACACGCACAGAACCTTGCTGTACCCAGATGATTAGCTCAGTATTTCCCAGCCCTGTTTGTGTGTGCAGACTATCAGCGGTGCTCTTTTTTTTTTTTTTTTTGGATGTCTTCCTTATCTCTCCTAATCATTTTAGGTCCTGCCAAGCTGATTAATAGAATCAGGCTGTCTTTGATTAGGATCAAGGTTTGAAAAGGTGTTTTTATGTGGCTCGAGGAACAGGTTTGGAAAACATTGGATTTATTAGATTGGATTGTGACTCAGACACCCCTCCTCTCCATGAAACCTTGAGATCCTCCAATAAGGATGGATTCAAGTCACAGAATTGCCATACATGTGATGACCAAACTAAGGGTTTTGAAAATAATGAACAAACTAACAAATAAATAAAAATGTTGAATGACAAGCTCTGCCACCTCCTCCTCCATGAACTGATGGAAAGGTCAGGGAGGCTTTCACACCAGATGTCATGAGAAAGAAGATTATCTGAAAGATATGAATAGTTTTCCTCTGGACTGATGGTTGCTATAGCTACAGCTTAAATGTTATTTTTCATCTGTCATTTATTACGTTGTTTCTTCTGATGTGTGGGTTTGGTAATTTTCAGTTATTTTATTATGTGTAAATGTAATTTGTGTGCAATTGTGTTTGTTTTATTTGTAGAAGATGAAATCTACAATTCCAAGAAGAAAAACGGCCGTTATTAAAGCTTTCAGCAAAACCAAACAAAGGTACATGCACAAAACATACAGAAAAACACACACAGGCGTCATATCAGGAGTATTTGGTTATTTTCTTTATGCAGAGGTTATTTTGGTATTTATATTAAATGGCCTTAACTACTATGCATTAACATTGCATTAACAGTAAGTCCAATGTGCTTATTGTGTTCATAATGTATTGAGCGAGGTTTAAGGGATTGGTCAACAGTGTAATTACGAATGTAATTAGATCTAGAAAGGAATTACAGATGTAATTACATCTAGATCAAATTTAAAATGAAGGTACATCGTAAAACATACATGTGTGTATATATTACCCCCCCCCCCCCCCCAATAGCACATACACACAAACATGCGCTTAGTATCTTATTATTCTTTTCCTGTTCCACTGGTTTCTTCTTCAATTGCCTCCAGACTGAAAAATCAAAAATCTATCGCCTGCTTTTTTTTCTCCCCTTGTTAGGCTAAGGTGCAGTGTCCACATAACTGAATGGGTGTGTGTCTAGCTCATTTAAATTTATAGTAAATGGCAATTTTATTTACAGAAATTTCCCTTTGTGTTTGTATGTGTGTATCCGAGGTCTGTAGGGTCAAATAATAATCCAGTTGCCACTTGCCTAGTTATTTGCAGGGCTCATTCAATAAGAGCATTTAATCAGAGAGTCAAAAGATGTTTCAGACTCTGTGGGAAGAAGTCTACACACCACTGTCTCGCCTGTAAATGCTGACATTTCAAAGAACGGGATAATTTTTTGATGTCTAGTTGCATCTGTGTGCTTGTCTGATCAATACGATTCTAGGAAAAGAACTGTCTGAGGTTTCTCTTTAGTTATTTGTCTAGTTTTTCTTACTCTCACATATTGCAGATGTTTTTTTAGCCTTACAGTATGTCATACCAAACTTTATAACTTGGTTTCTTCTGTGACTGTGTGACTTGGTTTCTTACATGCCTTAATAATTATCCTTTGCTTGTTCTCTATGCTTATCTCTCTTCTGTGTTATACAAAAGAAAATATTTTGAAGAATGTTGGTAACTAAACCATTACGGTTATGGAAAAAAAACAAGGAAATACATAACAAAAAGATGTCTCAGTGGTCACCCACATTCTTCTACATATTTTCTTTTGTGTTACATGGAAGATTATAAGACAACACAAAACAATGTGCAGTAGAAGATTGCTGGAAGCCAGGCTATTTGGAGACCATGCAAAATTGGCAACCTGCAAAATTGTTGTAGTTTTCAACTTATCTTGTTTGTTTAAATTCAGCCTAAATAAATTGTTTACAGCCACTCATCTTAAAAAACGGAGTAAATCCGATGAATCATCTTTGAATAATTTTTTTCATCTTCAAATAGCATATGTTTGTTCCACAGAAGAACATAGACTATACAGTGTGTAGGTATGGCATAAGAGTGAGTATTCAGAAAGACATAGTGTTATGGCCCATTTCCGCTGAGTGGTACAGTACGGTACGGTACAGGTCACCTTTATCAGGCTTGCGTTTCCAACAATGGTACTCTTTTGGTGGGCGTGGTGTACGACAGAAAGTCTCAGTCAACATCATTTTTGCTCAAGAAAATGTCTAAGTAAAGCTGTACGGGTCGTTTACATATGACATGAGAAGCTCTTCTCACAAAACAGATGCTTTAAACACATAAATACTTGTGTATAAATGTTCAGTACTAACCTTTCTCTGAACATGATTTGATTATAACTGCAGATCAATGCAAAGTAGTCTACTGTAACGTCTGCGGTTACATAAAATAAAAAATAAATAAATGCAACATATATGAACACATACACCCCCTAACAGTCTCCCATATGTTACCAATTACAGAAAAACTGCACACAGCATACATTTAGTCCTTATATAAACAACACACAACATATAGCCCAGTCAGTGCAAACCTCTCATCTGAATCTTTAATCTTCACCAGCACATGTAACCTATTGTTAGAAAGTAATTTTGTCAATCCGAGTTCATAATAGTCCAAATGTGATGATAAGGTTTTAGGTTGCTTAAAGAATCATTTGCTCATTCCGGCCTCTCCTTAGTTTTTTCGCACATGACTCTCGCGTTTGTCCATTTCTGACAGGATTGGATATCAGAAGCGCTTCAATAATCATGCGTGCGTTGTTATTGTCAGCTCAAGAAGTTTGTTATTTCAAATATAGACGTGTGACAAGCGCAAGCAAGAAAGTGAAACCACTCGTGCTTTAGACGGCCTTGTAAACAACTGCTGGGCACAGGGCAGATTCTTCTCTTCTTCTTGGCTTTGTGGCTGTTCATCAAGACGATGACAAGGTATGTTTGAGCTCAGCTCGACCATCGCTAGTTATTATATGTATATATTATTACAGTGTAATGTCTCGGCTGTGTATTTAAAACATGGTGGTTCCTTTGTTTTCGTTCTGGCTTGCTGCAAGAGCGAGTGACGCATCTCTGTAAACCAATAGTGTTCAGTTGCGCGTCTAGCTCCGCCTTTTTCAAAGGGTACCCAAAAAGTGGTACAGTACGGTTCGATTTTAGGGGACCTTTTGACAGTGGAAACGGCCATAGAAGCGTACTGAACAGAACTGTACCTTACTGTACCACTCAGTGGAAACGGGCCATTACTGTATCTTTAATATTTTTTTTATTTTGCAGTCTGTGGATTGTTTTTTGGTTTTGACCATTACCAATATCATTGTTTAAAAACCCATTCCATAGGTTTCCATTGTTTATATAGTGTAGGGGAGAGCGGGGACAAAAGTAACGTGGGACGAAAGTAACAAAGCGATTTTCTCAAAGCCCTGACAACATTAGCTTTCTAGGATATAACAGCACATTCAGCATGCAACCCTTGATGGAGCTGCCATATATCAGCTGATTCCAGGACTGTGTCCCGTGGTTGGGTCTGAATTTAATTTTTTAAGTTCAGAAAGTAAATTATTGTAGGTTCTTTTTTCTAACTACAAGTTGTGTTTCTCTTTTCATGCTTTACATTAATGATCATTCTGCAAGCTATTTAGTGCAATAACACATCCTTAAAGGTGCAGTATGTGATCTGCCAAAATGCTAACCGGTTAGCATAATATCTTTGAAACACAGTCCCACCCCTGCCGTCCAAAGGCATGCCCCCTGAAATCACAAACGTGCTCATTAAAGATGACAGCAAACAACCCACTAGATCATGTCATTCGCTAGTTAGACCACTTTATAATACTTAATAATACTACAATTCTGAATGAAAAACTGTATTTTATCTAGCACGTTTTCAGTTGTGTAGCAAGCAAAACTTGTCATAACGTGCATTATGTCATGCTTAGTGGTTGGCCAGCGGCGTGCAGGAATTACACTTATTACTAAGCCATACTTACATGTGTTGGGAGTAATGCGTTACAAAAGTAATGTATTACAGTAACGTATTACATTTTCTTCGAGATCCGGGGCTATTGGCTCAGCCCGGTTCGCAGTAACATTAAGCACTAACGTGGAACGGAAAAGCGACAAATGCAGTAGATGAAAATGTCAGATGACAGTACATTCGAGAGATGGACGTAACGTGCATATGGCGTTATTTTACTGACAAATGTCGTAAAAGCAGTATTACAAATCGAGAGCACAATCATGTAATACGAGCGAGCGAACACTCCGGTTTCCTCTGTTCATGGACAAAACTCCTCGCGTGCACTCAAAACACTCGCTGCTCACGTGCAAATGATCTGCTCTCGCTCCGTCAGATGATGCAGACTCACAATTTGTGCCTTGTGTTTCCTCCTCTTTTCATGCTTTTGCTCTCAGAGATCCTCCTGTTAAATTGTTATCCCAAGAATGTTGATATGGTTTATATATTGCTACACTATTTACCTACAGGTTAAGGTAAGTTATAATAAATACTAGTGTTTTTGAGTGTTAGGTATACTGCCTATGTTTTAGGCTAGTATTATTTACAACTTGTTAATGAATGCTTCAGCATACTGTAGTGTTAAGAATAGTGAACTTATAAAATGAAATACAAAGTGTAGTTTATTTTTACTACAGTAAATTGTGGTGAGTTGTAGTATAATATACCCTATATTGTAAAAAAAACTACAGCATTGGGTCATTTGTTTATATTACACTTGTTGTGTTACCATAGCAACTATAGTATTACCACAACAGATTAACTGAAGTACTGTACTTTACTATAGCACTGTTTAAAACACAGTACATGCCAATATGTGTGTTAAGGGGCCCTGTGGAACAGCTTTTCCTCAAAATGAAGAGGATGACAGGGAAAATGTCCTCCACAATCTCAACAATGTGGAAGACAACAGAGACTTGTTCACTTTATTTTAGTGGCCATGATAAAATGAGATTGATAGTGAGATTTATTTGAAGAGTGAATAGTACAGTATGCTTTAATACCATATCAAGTTTTTCCCTAATTTCTATAACAGTTACATTTCTGCTTGCGTTTGTTATATTTTAGTTTAAATGTTTTTGATTTGATTAGTATGGTACACATTTTAGATGTTTAATAAATGTTTTAAAATAAAACGTATTCTTTACATCCAACGTCTATTCTCTGTGTCTTTAAATGTTTGAAACTGGAAATATCTCATCATATAACACAGCCAAAAATGTTATGGTTTATTAGACTAAAAATTATAAGTCTATTTTAGTATTTTGGTTATTGTTAATAAATACCAATATAAATCATATCCAAAAGCACGAAAGGAAGAGGGAACGTAAGACACAAATTGTGAGTCTGCATATAATCTCACTGAGCGAGTGTACTGAGAGCGCGCAAGAAAATGTGTCTGCGAGCAGTGCATATTTGCAAGAACGTGAGAAAATTTGCACGCAAGCAGCGTATATTTGAGAGCTCGCAAGCAGTTTTGTCCACAAACAGAGAAAATTGGTGCATGAGCATTATATTGAGAAAGCTGTTCATCATGCTCACTTTGTGCGTGACAGTTTTGTGTTGTGAGCCACTTGAATTTAAAGTGAATACAATAATGGCAACAATAAGAAGAGAAAAGAAATCTGCATCTTGTCATGGCATTGGAGTTTACATATAGGCCTGTTGTGTCTAATATGAATATAGTCAAGCTATTCACAGATATTGCCAGATAATCACTTTACCTCTAACATACTTTTAACAGATCATTTCTGAATCTGACTGTCATCCTTTCTTGCATTGTCTTGAGTCTTCACGTTGCCAAATATATACTATATTGTTAGTAGCCTGGATAGGTCACCGTCATTCTGCTACATCATATCGCTTTCTACTGGATGTAAAATGCTCTGCAGTACATTTGGTCGTTTTAGAATGTAAAGTTCTAATTCTGTAGTTATTTTAGTGAAAGTAACTAAAAAGTAATATAAGAGTAATGTAACATATTACAATTCTGAGACAGTAATATTGGAATGTAAGGGATTACTTTTAAATAACAGTAATAACAAGTAATCTGTAATATGTTACAGTTTGGAAGTAACTTGCACAACACTGGTTACATGCTATTTCAGACCGAATATTCAGAGTAGCATGGTAAACAATATAGGGAGCGCGTCACAGGTCGTCATTGTTCAAAAATGAACCAATGTGATGTGATTATAAAACCAACTTCACCTCAGTAAAGCAGACTAAGTGGAATAGCACTATTGACTTATGTTCTGTTGTTAAACAATATAAAAAGCTACATTATCAATGTTGTAAAAGGTCCCTTATGAACTGAAATAGTAATCTTTCGCCGGTAGATTTTAGTGGCTGAACAACACTTCTGTGCATACAGTATAACCTATTCATAAAACAACACTCTACATCAGCTTTGTGTGACTAAAATAGTTTTAAAACATAACATTACCTGTTCCTCCAGGTGTAAAAGTAGCTCCAATATTGATTCAGGATTTTAAAAAAGTTTTGATTCAGCATTTGATTTTACCGTGACTGTGTCTCATGTGCGTGAACAGAGATGCACAGTTGTACAAATCTACATTTGCTGACAAACAGTTTGGGCTACTTATCAGAACTATGGGAACCTGACAATATTTAATTGGAAAAACATTTTTTAGTCTTATGTCTTACCCAGAATATAAAAATTCATATAAATACAGTTAGATCATTTACTTTAATCATTAGTATTGGAATGTGAAGAGACTTTCGACCAGCAAAACAAAAATGTTTCTGAAGACAATCACCTACTGCACCTTTAAGCCTCCAATTTCTGAGTTTTTCAGTTTAAAAGTAAATCAGGTTTAAATGGCAAGAGTTCCTGAGGGGACGAAAGAAACCTTTATTATGAAAGCATTAAATTATTTATATCCGACTGCTAATAGACAAACCTTATTTTTCACTTCCACATTAGAGTTTTCAGTGTTTTGATTCAGATGTTTTATTAAATTAAGGCACCTGCTAATAATAATAAAAATATTTTTAAAATGTAGAAAATTTTTAACATATTGTATTGTTGGATTGCTTTTGAAACATTCGGTAGTACTGAAATTTGAAATAAAAATGCAGTTTAATATTTTTTTGCAAAAATAAATGACAAAATATGTCTGCAGTTAACATTAACAAGGTCATAGTCAGATAAATTTTAAATAAACAAGATTAAGCTAATAAATCTAGCAAATATTGTTGTATTACTTTTGACCCACCTTTGTGTTAATTTTGTCCCTACTGACGGGGTCAAAAGTAACATTGTGCAATTTATGTTTAAAGTGAAATTATTTTGAAGTTGTTCTACATTTTTTAAAAACACCACCCGATATTAAGTTAGTAAACACAGCAAAAATATATTTCTTAAACATTATCTTTTTAAATTATGTTAACAAACTGTAGGTTCTATTGCCATGCTCTACACCTAACACTACCCCTTACAGAAAACCATGAACAGTTTTATTTTCTGGAAAAAAGAAAACTAGTTCTTTATGATTTATAAGCCTTTTGATAAATGGGGATATCAGCAATGTCATCATAAGTCAACTTCTCCATGTAAGACACATTTGTTTCTTGATATGTCACAAAACACACACACACACACACACACACACGCAACCACACACACACAAACACACACACAGCTTCTATCTGATCAGTCCCTTGGTACTAGCTAGAAGACACTCTGCCTTATATAGGCAGGAATGCAACACACACACATACACATAACAAGAAAGCTGGCAACATGCGTCATTCAGATTAAGAGCAAGAAGAGAGAGAGAGACAGGCTAGATGCCAAGGCACAATGATCACTAAATACAGCGGAAAACATTAATCCGGTGGAAAAATGTGTATTTAGTTTGAGTATTCATGCTATTTTAGTTTTATGTGTTTACTGTACATGGGTATTTTTAATAACTTGTACAGCACAGAATGAATATTTACATTTATGTTGCATCTACTCCCACATTTACACTCACCGGCATCTTTATTAGGTACACCTTACTAGTACCGGGTTGGACCTTGTTTTGCCTTCAGAACTGCCTTAATCCTTCGTGGCAATAGATTCAACAAGGTACTGGAATTATTCCTCAAGGAGTTTGGTCCATATTGACATGATAGCATCACATCATGTTGCTGCAGATTTATCAGCTGAACATCCATGATGCGAATCTCCTGTTCCATCACATCTCAAAGGTGCTCTATTGGATTGAGTTTGGTGACTGTGGAGGCCATTTGGGTACAGTCAACTCATTGTCATGTTCAAGGAACCAGTCTGAGATGATTCGCGCTTTATGACATGGTGCGTTATCCTGCTTGAAGTAGCCATCAAAAGATGGGTACACTGTGGTCATAAAGGGATGGACATGGTCAGTAACAATACTCCAGTATGCTGTGGCATTGACGTGACGTTCAATCATGTCTAATAGGTACTAAATGGCCCAAAGAGTGCCAAGAAAATATCCCCCACACCATTACACCACCACCAGCAGCCTGAACCATTGATACTAGGCAGGATGGACCCATGCTTTCATGTTGTTGACGGCAAATTCTGCCCCTACCATCTCAATGTTGCAGCAGAAATCGACACTCATCAAACCAGGCAATATTTTTGGAATCTTCTATTGTCCAATTTTGGTGAGCCTTTGCGAATTGCAGCCTCCGTTTCCTGTTCTTAGCTGACAGAAGTGGCACCCGGTGTGGTCTTCTGCTGCTGTAGCCCATCTGACTCAAGGTTGGATGTGTTGTGCATTCAGAGATGCATGTTTTACATGTTTTACACTCATAATAAGCCATTTTGTTTCACAGCAAGATGAGGTCTCATATTGATTTTGAATCTTTAAAGCGATAGTTCACACAAAACAGAAAAATATGTTAACGTTTACTCACTTTTCACTTGTCACAAACCTTTATAAATTAATTTATTTAGTTGAAAACTTAAGAAGATATTTTGTAAAATGCGGAATAGCTGTTTTTTCTACTATGGATGTCAATGGTTACAGGTTTCTAACATTTTTCAAAAGATCTTTTGTGTTGAACAGAAAAAAGAAACTCATAAAGGTTTGAAACCACTTGAGGGTGAGTAAATAGCCATTCAATTTTCATTTGTGAGTGAACTATTAGTTTTAAATTTTGTAAATGTTTCCTGTAGTAGAAGATATAAGCTCACTGTAAGCAAGAACACAAATGCAGAAACAGGTGTTTTCTTCACTAGTGTAACCTTGAGCCTGTTGTTGTGGCAATGACGCAGGTTACACAAAGAAGACTACAGCCTCTAGTAAAACTTACTACATTATGTGTAGTGTCAAAAACATAGCTGAATGTTTTGTGCTCAGACGTAAAACCTTGACTCATGAAGTCCATTTACCCTGCATGGTTTCTGTTTTGAATATAGACATTCAAGTCATTCAAGTGAATCAACGTAAGTCATCAGTATATTTCCATGTTTTATACGTTGCTGTTATCTAAGTCTTTTTAAATCCAATGTTATGCGAAATGTATTATTTGTAAATGGGGTAGATCAAGGAAACAGAGCAGATCTTGCCAACAGCTAGAATGTTCATTTATATCTATTATGGTAAATGTAAACGTATGGGGTGAAGAAGTCTCATATATTTTCTTATTAAAGGAAATGGCTCGTGCATGAGAATAGTTCCTATTGTTAATGTAACAACAAGCATTCCAAATGAGTTTTACAGAGATTAACACCTTACTGAAGCTGACACTAGTGAAGAAAAACTTTGTAAAAAATGTATTAGTAAGGAGAGACTTACTTTTTTCACAAAACAACTATTTTGAGGTTACTGCTTTGACTTTGTTATCGTTTTTAAGGCATAAAGATTTACTCCAAATCTGTGATTTCTTAGAATGCTACGTCTTTAAATTGTACAGTGTCACTCATACAAGTATAAAAGTCTGGTCGTCCACGAAAGACAAATGCTGAAGAGGATAGGATAATGTGAAGAATACAGCCCGATCTCATGAGAAAACAAATATTTTCCTTATTGTTCGAAAAGTCACTAATACATGTGAATGTATTTCTGAAATAACAAATAGGTCCCTAATCAAAAAGTTATGAATTGCTGTGAGATTGCATTGAAAGAATCTCAATGGGCAATCAGTTCAACATCAATGAGCAGGATTCGCTTGTGTTGCTGATCAGGGTAATGCCGAGTTCAGACTGCATGATTTTAGCCCTGATTTTAACTCGCCGACAGGTTTTGAGAAATCGCAGACAAATGCCTGAAATCACAGGCAAATCGGTGCTCGTTCGTGTGAGTGACAATCACACAGTATGAACTATCAAGGACGCGATATGAGAGAATCGCCGATGAGTCACCGACACCCGTGAGATATTTGGCATGCTAAATATCTGGATCTGTCGGTGATTCAAATCATGACGTGTGAAATGAGTTCTGATTGAAAATAACATTGGCGATCACCTACAGCCAATGAGAGAGCAGCATCCACTTGTACAGGTACCTGCAGGCCAGCGGGAGGCTGGGGGAGAAGTTAAAAGCGCTCATTTTCAGTTTATTTGGACCCAAGAAATGGAGGAAAAACTAGTGTACATTTGGCAGGAGCACTGTGTCTGTTTGACGTGTCATCTGATCAATATCACAATCAGGTCGAAAAGTAAAAAAAAAAAGTTAAAGAGAGATTGTTAATTCTCTTCAAAAGCCAGGTGAGCAACACAAGTTTCTAAAGCTAAAGCCTTCTGTATACATTATGTAGTTAATAACGAAAAATATATCACGTGACCTCGCGTTTTTTCCATGTCACTTCTTGCGTTTGTTTGGTTGTGAGACATAGTTTATACAAAGTTGTCTGTGATTCTTCCTATTTTAAAGGTGCAGTATGTAAGTTTGACACCCAGTGGTTGAACTAGGTATTGCACTCCTAGATCAAAATAAACGCACGCGTGGGATGCCAGATTGAGTACAGGAGCGAGTGATTTAAACCTGTGTTCTAAATAAAATCAACGACACGCGATAGAGGAAATATTTTCCATATTAAAAGGAGTTTTAGTTCTAACCAACACCTCGAATTGAGATATTAGAAACGGCTTCTATTTCTCACAGCTGAACATGTGAAACCTATGACAGTGCACCTCAGGTAAGCCTCGTGTGTTTTATTCAGTGCTAAATGCTAACAATGTGAGTTTGAATGGATTCTAAACCTTACCGTTTCGTGAGTGAGTGCATATTCTGTGCTTCTGAAAGGCTGTATTTACATTTCTGTCATGTTTTGTCTGGTGCAAACAGCTAAACTGCTGTTTGCGTGTTGTTAGGACACGAGATTACAAAGTAACCTGCTCACCTAATGTTTACGTTCGTAATATTTATATAATTTGCTAAGTAATAACCTCATGTGGAATCTGTCTCATTTCGACGTCTGATACTGTCCCTTTCGGTCACGGGCGCATGCTTTCAGAGCCTTTCTGAATAAATGAATGAAATACGCTGTTTTCCAACAAGGCAACCCGGAGTGCTGAATTATAATTGGCTAAACTGGCATTCTGCAGGTTAACTTTACCTAAACAAAGACAGCGTTCCGGCACGGAAAAACCATTTTCAAAGCAGAATATCTGACTTCAGCATTGTTTTTCAGTTAAACATGTATGTTCACTTGGGATGTTTCTTAAATATCTGCAAACATATTATGGTATTTTTATGCTTTAGAACAGTCAAAAACTTACATACAGCACCTATAAAGTCATGCAGTGTGAACTCTCCTATCGCCGATCCATCCTACAGTGTAAACACCGCACCGACAGAATGGTACCCCAGATAGGCATGCAGTGTGAAAACATCCGTGACACGACTACTTTGAAAATCATGCAGTCTGAACTCGGCATAAAGATCTGTGTCTGTCTCTGCATGCAGTGTCTTAAAGACAATTGAGCTGAATGCCCAGTCTGCAGTGACAAAACCTCTCATCAGCAGAAAGATTTGAAAGGCTAGTCTTTTCTGAGGAGCATGTTGTGTGGTCAGAGAACTGGTTCAGAATGAACTTTTAATGATAAAAGTAAGTTTAATTTATTTGATACACGTTTGTCGTCAAACTGGGGAAAGACTAATGCAAAGTACAGTATGTCAAGAAGTCAGTAGCTATGTTTTCATTTGCCTGTTTTTATGCGCATATTGAACAATTGGATAAGAAATGCTTAATTGAAGCATTGAGATGCATATCAATTAAAAGAAAGGGCATTAAAAACTTGTATGCGCTGAATAGGATAAACTTTTTATCCAATAAGAAAGAATGTGTGTTACCAAGTTACAATGCTAACACATTTATGGAATAAATTCCAGCATGTGCCACAAAAAAGTATTGTGAAGATGGGCACGATGGAATGGCATTAATAAACAAACCGTATCCAGTTTCAGTATCATTACCTCCCACTCTTGAGCGGCTGCACTCTTAAAGAGGGGTCTCGTGCTTTCAAAAGCCAGTTATGGCTGTGTTCATTGCTTCTGAGGTGTAAGTAATTTATTATGTAAGAAAAAAGGCCCACAGTGGCTTCTCTTAATGCTGCCAATTTTTTTATTATTATTATTTGGCACCAGTTTATCATGAAGTGACAGTTTTGTTCTTTTTGGAAACAATAGCTGCGTCCCAAATGGCACACTATGCACTTATGCACTATGTACTTATGCAATCGTTACACTCAACAGCATAGTATATCTATGTAGTGTCATCACAATGTCACAGTCACCAGAACACACAGATGACAGAGAATTACAAATCCACCATTTTATGGACTACAGTTCCTGTCATGCAACACACACACACACACACACACACACACACACACACACACACACACACACACACACACACACACACACACACACACACACACACACACACACACACACACACACACACACACACACACACCGGTTCCTGATCCTGACTGATTGCAAACACACAGCTGTGGACTGATTACATGACTATTTAAACTGCACACACATACACATCATGGCTGAGTCTTGTTGAACTGTTAGTGAACATTACAATGCGTTTTCCTTGCCTGCAGTGTTAGACTTTTGCTTCACGTTACTCACAAATGGAACACTAGCAGTTTTATTACTAAGCGGAAATTCAAACCTTTTCCCAGATGATGTTTGACAGTTGCCAAATTAGCGAAATAAATGACCAAACTACCAAATAATACCTGCCTTGAGTATGACGCATTCACCATCGGGAGGCGCTATAATCATTCTCGTAGGAGAATTTTGCTTTCACAATCCAAAAAAATAATCAAACATCAGTGCCTGAAAGCTCCACCTCTTCCGGTACATGAGCAGAACTGCGGCCGTTGAATGTGAGAAGTGTCCATCATTCCATGCTTCATTTTAATAATTCCAATTTTTTGAACATGAGTTTAATTTGCATCTTTGGATGAAAACATAGCTAGTGAAAAAGGTTAAGTAAATATTAAAAGCAAATATTTTGGTTTGGGGGAAGTTGGGCCTCTCATAAAGCTACATGGCAGAGTGAATGTAAAATGTTAATCAGAAGCTCCAGCAACATGTGGTTCCTTCTCTGTGCCCATCGTCCCATCAACCAGCAATTTTCATGTGATGAGGTCTTGTCACACAGCAAAATCAACTCCTTAAAGATGAAAACAGTAAAATAATGAAATGGCCAGCACAGTGTCCTGATTAAACCTGACTGAAAATAACAAAGTTATGGCTAAGAAACTCACTGCAGTCATTAAACTGTGTAAAGGCTGATTTATACTTTCGTCTGGCTCTGCGTGGTGGACCTCTGTTGACTGCACGCGCACCTCACGAAATGGACAAGGCTTTTATACTTGAGGCGTTCGCCGTTGTGATATTATTTAAAACAACAGTGGGCAGTCAAAAAAAACCCCACCATGAAATCAGACAGATAAACATAAAAGTAGGAAGCTTCCGGAACTACGTCATATCATTAATATTATTGAAGATTTTTAAACTATTTATTTTTATCATTGATTTTAATGATTACAAATCACAACCATATAAGATTTTTTTTTTAATCAAGCTTTCATAACTTGGAGAGTTATACCTATTAAGGTTAAATATCAATGACAACAGAACATGGGTTGCTCTACAAATACATTTTGTGTTATGGCAAAAAAAAAAGCCAAAAAGTAAACTTACTAAAAAATACTGATGTCTTTTTTTATAGATTTAGCCAGCTCCACAATTGACACATTACTGTCTGGCTAGTTTGTGTCCTCTGCTTATGCCAAGGCGATAATGGTCCAACATTCCTGACAATTATCACCAATAAAACCTAGAAAAATAGGCCATCAGTATATCGTAAACCGAGAGGCTCAAATATTCTTTTCCAGTTATCAAAGAAAGAATTTTGTTACTTCATTTTAGTTTTGTAACTATTAAATTGTTTTAAATTCAAAATTGTAATATTTACATCAGTGTAAAACCAATGAACGCACATATTTCTGTAATTGTTTATTAAAACCACCTGGGTCTCCACTTTTGCCATGTCCTCTCTTTTTGGTTTTAACAAACTTTTCCCTTAAGTTTTTCTAAACTTTTTAACAAAAACTTAAAAAATAAACCTGGATTGTTGTTGTTTGATTAATGACATTTGTTGTTAATGTTTTTCAACCATTTAATTAAAAACATAAAAAAACTAGCGAACGCATAGAGGATAAATCAGGCTTTAGTTGAGATGAAGAAGAGCTGATCATAAGGTTCACAACAGAGCATGGTTGAGAGAGCAGTTATGTTCTTTGGCTGCAGATATACTAAAGTCATTCACAGCAAGGGCCTTTACAGACTTTTTTGCTCAACAACTTTTTCTCTGATCAAAATTTGGATTGTATGTTTATCACGAAATCCTGGGTTAAGGTAGGAGACCTCACTCCTTTCTCTGACTTACTCCAGATTGACTGCTCTTTTTTTAATACGCCACATCTAAACGGCCGCGGGGGCGGACTAGTAACTGTTTTTAAAAACTCTTTATCATCTCGCTGTCGGCTGCTTCCAGATTTAAGTTTCAATAGCTTCAAAGTCCAACTACTTCATTTAGACTGGAATGGCCCGCTATGTATAGGTGTGATCTATCGCCTACCTCACTCCACAAAAGATTTCCCCAAGCACTTTATTGAACTGATCGGCAACATGACTATTTCCTATGACCGTTTCATATTAGTAGGCGATTTTAATATCCACATTTGCTGTCAATCTAACTCTTTTGCTCAAGATTTCATTAATCTGTTGGATGACTTTGGTATCACAATGGATACATGAACCCACCCACACTCTGGGCCACACACTGGATCTCCTTTTATCTTTTGGCATTGAGCTGTCTGACATTGTACTCTCCGAATTTTTGATGTTCGATCACATGCCTATTCTATTTACGTCGTCCCTCCTGAAGATTGCTTATTGCCCTAATACGCCCACCATGCTGTCAAGAATCTACTCTCCCAATTTTAGCTCGGATTTTAACCAGTGTTTCACCGATTTCTACGTTAAATCACACCTAGATCTCCCCTTATCAGATCTGGATGCTGAACAACATCTTGATCTGTTGTACTCGGTCTGTCAAATGGCTGCTAACAAATCTGCACCCCTAAAATTGTGCAGACGGAAAATAAAAGCTGAACCTTGGAAAACGTCAGAGACATGCACCTTAAAACAAAAATATAGACAAGCTGAACGTAAATGGAAAAAGGACAGACTTAACATCTCCCTTCAACTTTTCAGATCTGCTTTGCTTTCTTATCAGTCAGCTATGAAACAAGCAAAAGCTGCTTATTTTGCCAATTTAATTGAGTCAAATCACTCTAAACCTAAAACATTTTTGCTGTTATTCAGTCTGTTGTAAATCCTTCAGTGAATGTGCTATCGGACGCTTCTTTCTCTCTGAGTGAGAGTGAGAAGTGAGAGCTTCTTGAACTACTTCAGTGACAAAATTACAATTTTAGGTCAAAATTGAGCTTATCTGCGGTCTCAGTGGATCTCTCAAACTGCCCTTTCCCTGTATCTGTTTTTACTACTTTTTCTTCTGTTACCTTAGCGAATCTGGGGTCTGTAATTTCAAAGTTAAAACCCACTTCTGGCCCTGGCGAAATTTTCCACCCTCGATTTTATACTTCGCTTTTTGTATCTATGGGTCCGGTCTTGCTCACTGTTATTAACAAGTGCCTTACAACCGGTACATTGCCGGCCAGTCTAAAGACCGCTACTGTCACACCTCTGCTCAAGAAGGCCTCACTAAATCCATCTGATCTCTTTTAGACCCATTTCCTTCTTACCTTTCATCTCAAAAATTGTGGAAAAATTTGTACTTAATCAGTTACAAAGTTTTCTATCCCAGAATGGTATCGCTGAGCCTTTTCAATCTGGCTTTAGGCCGGCTCATAGCACTGAATCCGCTCTATTAAGAGTTCTGAATGACATCTATCTCCTCACTGATGTTGGTATTTATGTGGCCTTAATTTTGCTGGATTTATCTGCAGCCTTCGATACCATTGACCACTCTGTGTTATTATCTCGGCTAGAGTCCTGGGTTGGGCTGAGGGGCACAGTGCTGAAATGATTTAAATCATACAGTACATCTCCAACAGGAAGTTATCTGTCAAAATTGAAAACTTTTCCTCCTCCACGGCATCGTTAATGTGTGATCTTCCCCAAGGCTCGATTTTAGCACCTTCACTCTTCTCTCTCTATTAGCTCCCATTTGGTTCTATTTTCAGGAAATATGGCCTGCACGTTCATCTTTATGCAGATGACACACAAATCTATTTGTCACTCAAAAAGTAAAATGAGTCCTCTGCTGTGAACTCCCTGTCACTGTGCCTGGAGGAGGTAAAAGCATGGCTTTCTGAGAATTTTTTATTTTTAAATGAGGAGAAAACTGAGGTTATTATATTTGGGCCCAATGATTTATCAGATTGTAAACGCGCCAGGTTGGGCAACCTGGAAGAGTTCAGATCACCCCAGGTACTTAACCTGGGCATAACATTAGACCAGAACTTAAACTTTGACAAACATATCTCAAATGTGGTTGGAAACAGTTTCTACCAACTCCGCCTTCTTTCTAAATTGAAATCCTCTCTTCCTTCACACTCTCTGGAAATTGCCATACACGCGCTTATAACCTCCCGGTTGGACTATTGTAACTCTTTCTATTTTGGGCTGTCTAAGTCTCAGATTGCTCGTCTACAGCTAGTGCAAAACTCAGCAGTTAGAGTTTTAACAAAAAGCCTGAAACATGCACAAAATCAAAACGGTCTTGCTCTTAATCTTGTCACTGTGGTAGCATTTTTTTAATTAGGCAAAAAAAATATTTTTTGCTCTTTTATGACATGCTTTCTATGCTCTCTTCTATTATGTGTCTATTACTGTTGCTGTTTTTTATGCTCATACCGTTTGTTTATTTTTTCTCTCTCTCTGTAAAGCACTTTGTGCAGAAACGTGCTATTTAAATAAATCGAACTTGAACTTGAATTTTACGCTTCCTTCTCATTTCTGCCTGTTGTAACATTTTTAGATATATATTTTTTTAGATATTTGTTTGTGGCACAATCATTTATTGCCATTTCTGCTGTTCTGAATGGTAGTAGTGAAATAATGAAGACACATTATACAGTTGAAGTCAGAATTATTAAACCCCCTGAATTATTAGCCCCCTGTTTATTTTTTCCCCAATTTTCTGTTTAATAGAGAGAAGATTTTTTCAACACATTTCTAAACATAATAGTTTTAATAACTCACTTCTAATAACTGACTTATTTTATCTTTGTCATGATGACCGTAAATAATATTTGACTAGACATTTTTTTCAAGACACTTCTATACAGCTTAAAGTGACATTTAAAGGCTTAACTAGGTTAATTTGGTTAACTTGGCAGGTTAGGGTAATTAGGCAAGTTATTGTATAACAATGCTTTGTTCTGTAGACTATCGAAAAGAAATTAGCTTAAAGGGGCTAATAATATTGACCTTAAAATGGCTTTTAAAAACTTAAAAATTGCTTTTATTCCAGCTGAAATAAAACAAATAACACTTTCTCTAGAAGAAAAAAACATTATCAGACATACTGTGAAAAATTCCTTGCTCTGTTCAACATCATTTGGGAAATATTTTAAAGATTTTTAAAAAAATTCAAAGAGGTTTAATTATTTTGATTTCAACTGTAAGTACTTTATAAAATTGAGCACAAATTAGTCTTTTACACAAAATATATGTCTATATATATGTCTATTAATGGCACATCCAAAGAAACCAACATAACTTTAACATATCTTTGAATTTCTTTCCCTAGAGCTGTATCTAGTTGACCCTTGAAGTTGCCAGGTCCCTGATCGTTAACCATTTCAATATGATGAAAATGAACGTTATCCTTAATGCATTATGATTTTAACCTCCTACTATTTCTACAGCAATGACTATGGGCCATGCAAAATATCCCAAGATGCAGTGCTGTTGATGGAAGCCCACGCTCACCTTACCAGCGGCTTGCAGTCAAAAGAGAGACTTCTGCTGCTTTTCACAGATTCGCTTATCATCGCCAAAACTAAGTATGTAAATGTATCAGTGGGTGTGAGTATGTGTATTCATCTGTTAGAATTCGCTAAGGGTGCATTGTGTGTATTGCTTGTTACAGGTCTCTGTATCTAAAACTGAAGGCTCAGGTTAGTCTCTCAGACATATGGCTGGCATCCTGTATCCACAGCATCACAGACAGGAAGCTCACCTCCAAGAATTCGTTCGTGATTGGCTGGCCGACCACCAATTACGTTGTCACTTTCAGGTAGGGTTTGAAAAACTCTTTCAAAATCTCAAATATCAGACCAGACTGATGCGTTTGGGAGATTTTTTTTCTACTTAAGATGAAGAAGCAGTCCTTGAAAGAGTGATATTCTAGTTGGAAAGTTTTAAAGCTTTAGGTGTTTCAGATGTGCTCAGAAGAACTGAGATCCACCCACACTGCTACTGATTTGATCATACAATACAGTGATGAGGGGCAGCAAAGTTCTCATATAAAGTTCACATTTTCTGGCATAAATATACTGTACATGGACACACACTCTTCCAAGCTCAGCACGACTCTGTTCTTCACAGAGCTAATTATGGTTTTTTTTAATACTGTTTAGCAGTTATACAGGTCAAGACCAACACAAGGTAGAATACATAATACACCACCAATTACAGGAATAAAATAATAATAATATTTAAAAAAATAACAAGTTCAGTAGACATATTCTTGCGCATTTGTCTATTGAGAGTAGGTCAAAACCCATGAAATTAATTTGCCATTAATTATAAGACAGACTTTACAACACTGAAAATGCTGTAAGTAATTTAATATCAGACAGAGTGAAGGAGTGACCTTTTCATTCCTCTAATGTATATTGTGTTCAAAACTATATATGGCATAGTGAGAAAATGATGTAGTGGTAAAAGGAAGTTGATTTCAGAGTTTCTTCTTTTTAAAGGGGTGGTCCAGAGTGTATTTTTAAGCCTTGGTTGTGTTTATATGAAGCTTGAGCACACATTGCTTTGCTTCTTTTGTAAAAAAAATCATGTTATTTTTTCATATATATTACTTTGATTATATACAACATGAAAAAGACTGTCATATTTCATAGTTCCTTCGAAAAGCCCGCCCTCAAGAGGCTCTAGCTAACATAATTTGCTGTGATTCGCAAATCGGCTACACGTCACCAGGAAAAGCATCACGCGTCTAATAGCACGCACTTTTGGGCTGTGTAAATACTGTCAGTCAGAGTAGCTGTTAGCCGTATCAGTTTGAGCCTGAATAAGACAGAAAATAAAAAGGACACAGCTAAACTTCACGCCTGCTCTCTAAAATAAAATCTGACAAGTGTCTTTCATATATATTCAGAATAAGCATGTGTAAGTAATATGAAACGTTCACATATCTTTTGCGAGTTTGTTATTTGAGATGTAGAATGCACGGAATGCGACCGCATAGAGAGAGACACTGCAGCGCTGCTGAAGATTGTAGGTGTTTACAGCTGTTTAATGGATAAATACGAATGTTTAGCTAAATTGTAGCTAAATAGCTCACAATCCACAGCTTCGTCTATTATGGTTGGAGCTGCTCCTTCTTTGAGGTGTTGAGCTGAATCCAGCACTGAACTGGGAGAGATTCTGGAAGCTGTCCTTTGTCAAATGCTAGCTATATATATATTTTTTATAATTGTCTGTAACGTAATTAAAACTAAATTGTAAGCACTTCTGTCTTTGTGTCTTGTCCTTTGGAAGGCCACATACATAAACAGATGATGTATTATGATGATGTATTATTTTATAGTCCCCAAACTTCGATCACTGTAGGCTTTGCTAAGCTAACTCTGTAAAAGCCAATGTCTCCCTTTGCATTGAACTATGAGCGTATTACATTCAGAGATGTTGTTTATGTTTACACAGCTACATTACACATCAACTGAAGCTTAAAATGTGATATTGTAGTGGACCACTCCTTTAAAAAAACTCTGTAACATGTATTTAAATTGACACATTTTAATATTTTGAGCAGTATATTATGAGGGAAAAAAGTGAGAAAGATGAAAGTTTTGAAAAAGTCTCATGTGCATTTGTCTGACAGATGAAACACTTTTTAAGGAAATGAAGGAAAGGGTTTGTGTCTTTTATCTGCTCTAGCTCATGAATACGAGATCTGCATCTGAATGTAGTGGGATAATTTACAACGTCATGTTCACTTTTGTGAGTGGCTAGAATACAAAATGGAATATATAATTACAAAAGCTTTTTTACACTCTTTAAGAGCATTTTGGGAATGGAACACTCTTTGTACAAGAGTTTCAAATCAAAATGAACAACAGAATCTTTTCACAAAAGCCTTGCCCAGACTCTCAATCCAAAGTCACTTCATATGCTTATCTGTCCAGAATATTTAGCGAGTTTAAAAAGCAAAAACAGGGCGACACGGTGGTGCAGTGCGTAGCAAAATCACCTCACAGCAAGAAGGTTGCTGCTTCAAGCTGGATAAGTTGATTAAATAAAGGGACTAAGCCAAAAAGAAAATAAAGGAATAAATGAAAAAAGCAAAAACATAAAAAAAAAAAAAATTAGTTTTAAGCTACATTTGTTGATGGTTTGAAATGATAATGAAATTGCATTTCTGGACAATACCTTTGCGTAGATTTGAATGTCACTTGGTCATTTACTTTACTTACTTTATTTTAAAAGCGCAACCCACACTTTGGGTTATAAATTATCAAAAAAATAAACAACAGCAGGTAAAACAAGATACAGTACAACCAACATAGCACAAAACATCGAAGATAGGCACAATAAGATCAATTTCATCCCAATTTAAAAGCTTTTTCTAAGAGATGTAGTTTGAGTTTCCCTTTGAACAAAGATTCATTAGAGATTGTTCCGAAAGACATAGGTAGCCCATTCAACAATTTTGGGACCTACTACAGAAAAAACTTGGTCTCCTTTTTTCTTTAGTTTGGATCTGGGGACTTTTAACATTTTCTGTTTCGACGACCTTAAACATCTGAAATTTTAACAATAATAATGTTAGAAAGATAAGATGGTGCCTGACCGTTTAATGTACTCCGTAAACCGCACTCAGTAAAATGTTAAACTCTATTCTAAAACATATCCGCAAACAGTTTATGGAGCACAGGATAATGGTAATGTGTTTAAACTTACGGGTGCCAGTAAGAAGCCTAGCGGCTGCATTTTGGTCCACTTGTAGGCGATTTATATAGGATTGGCCAATACCTACACTACCGGTCAATAGTTTGGGGTCAGTAAGATTTTTAAATGTTTTAAAATAAGCTTATCCTGCTCACCAAGGCTGCATTTATTTCATCAATAATACAGTACAAATTGTACAATTGTGAAATGTTATTGCACTATAAAATAACTCAAAAGTTGTTTACTTAATTTAATCATGCATTCCAGTGATTTTAATGATGAATTTTGAGCTTCATTACTCCAGTCTTCAGAGTCACATGATCCTTCAGAAATCACTCTAATATTAATTATTATTGTTATTATTATTATTACTCTTATTCATATTAATATTATTAATGGTAATAGTAATAAAAGCAATAATGACTAATAATTTTATTTGAAACTATGTTCAATAAGTAATAAATAAATATTTAATAAATAAGTATTTAACAATTGAACAATTGGTTTACATTTAATAAATGAACAGAATATTTTCCTTTAAAAAAAAAACATGAAAAAACAAAAAAAAAACGACCCCAAACTTTTGACCGTTATTGTTTATAAATTGAGTTACAATAGTCCAAGCATGATGATATAAATGCATGAATTAATCTCTCAAATTCCGCAAGGGTTAAAAATCACTTTTGGCTAATAATCTCAACTGGACAAAACAAGATTTAACTGCTGCACCTGTTTGTCAAATAGAAGGGCAGGATCAAGGATGAAACCTAGATTTCTTTCAGATGGTTTAATGTAATCGGATAGATTGTCCAGCATTTGAGTCCGCTTATTAGGGCTATGTGATACGGTCAAAAGAAACCCATCACGATTTTCTTAAACAATATTGCGATTTCGATTTTAGTCATGATTTTGTAACAGACAGACTGTTTACAGCGTGAATCTGAAACATATTTCAGTAGGAAAACAATTAGATTTTTACCAAAGACCTGTAACATGTTTCTAAAACAGATATAAAATATAAAATCATCTACTGTAGTAAAGATGTAACAAACTGTCTCTAGAACAGACCTATGGCAAAACAAATGTGTGTGTGTGTGTATGTTCTGTATGTTTGTTTTGTCAGGCATAGATCATAGACCTCTTTTTGACCCTGCCGTGAGATCACAAGTCCATTATTTCCAATGTAGGCTCATGGATTGCGTGCACATATTGAGAGTGGCACGCGCACGTATGCCAGGTGCACCCAGCTGAAACCATCTCTTTTCAGACAAACTTTAAATGTTACTTTTCAGAGTCACGCAAGTCACTTAACAAGAACTGACAGATCAGCTTCATACTTTGTATGGAATATACACATTTCGGCTACCTCAGACAAACACAGGACACGTGAACACCGAGTGCTTTTTATTTCTCTCCATGGATAAAACTTGTATCGGAATTGCAGATATATTTTGTTAGGTTGTCATCCTCTAAGAAAACGGTTGATGGTCACAGAGCAACGACAAAGAAGCGACCACAAAGCACTTTGAAAATGTTGAAGTAAGCGGCTCGCTCACACTTTCCACACGCTTTTAGATGCAATATATGACTGACTTACAAATGACCTGGTTCTGCCATACATCAACCTTCCTCTACCCAAAGCAACTTAATTCCACACCACAGATGTTGACTTTTTTGGCACCAAGTCCTCCTGTGCTGAACTCCTCATCCCTGTATATACACAGGCTGTTCAGTCTCCTGTTCCCGCGCTTTGTTTATGCGCGCTGCGTTATGATTGGTTCAAATATCAAGAAAAATCTTGCTGTAAGGCAGAAAGAATTGCAATTTCCATTTTCACAGCCCTACAGCTTACCAAAGCCGGCTAATGGTCCATAGACAATTGCCTCAGCCTTCTTCTCATTCATTCATTCATTTTCTTGACGGCTTTGTCCCTTGCGGGGTCGCCACAGCGGAATGAACCGCCAACTTATCCAGCACGATTTTACGCAGCGGATGCCCTTCCAGCCGCAACCCATCTCTGGGAACTTCCACACACACATTCACACTCATACACTATGGACAATTTTAGCTTACCCAATTCACCTGTACTGCATGTCTTTGGACTGTGGGGGAAACCGGAGCACCCGGAGGAAACCCACGCGAACGCAGGGAGAACATGCAAACTCCACACAGAAACGCCAACTGACCCAGCCCAGCCGAGGTTCGAACCTGCGACCCAGCGACGTTCTTGCTGTGAGGCAACAGCACTACCTACTGCGCCACTGCGTTGCCCCTAGCCTTCTTCTCATTTAGTTTTAATAAATTCTTCATTCTTCATTGTCATGTTGCTTAAAACTTAATAACATCAGATGCTGTTTGTATCCTTGTATAACATCAGGATCCTTAATGTCTTTTGCAAGTTGCATGTTTTCGCAAAGTACAAATCAAGCAGAAATTCACACTGTAATTCTAATGGATTCAAGTACACACCTTCTTTGAATGTTAAGACTACCGGAGACAGCACTTACATACCTGCCACTGTCTCTTGAGTAAGACATGCTAATAATCTAGCGCAACCGCTTCTGTTTTTCAGCCTGAAAAATCTATGCAACATCAATGCCATAATGCAGATATTTTACATACATGTTTTATAGGTAAAAAAAAAAGATAGAACTAAGGGGGCGGTTAGCACAGTTACCACACAGCAAGAAGTTAGCTGTATATAGTGTGTGAATTGGAGAGTGTTTGGGTGTTTTCCATCACTGTGGGTTGTATACTGTCAGTGCTGAGTTGCAGCAGGAAGGGCATCCGCTAGTAAAACCTATGCCAGAGTAATTGGCGGATCATTTCACTGTAACGATCCCTGATAAAGCAGCGAATGAGCAGAAGGAGAATGAGTGAATAATACAAATAAATTGTGTCTTCATGACAAATAAGGTAGCAAGTTGGTACACTATAAAACCTAACAGTAAAAATCACAAATGAAATAAGTTAGTTTAACTTATAAATTTTTTAAAAGTTACTTTAACTTAATGAAAAAGAGATATGGTAACTGATTATATTAAGCAGAACTCTAATCGAATGAGTTATGAATGAATTAATTATATTTTTTGTGTTACCTTCACTCTAATGCTAGAAGGAATACTAAACCATTTGAGTAGCTTCATAGTTGTTTGGACTTCATTAAAGTTAATTGAACTAATAGTGATTTGATAACTGAACTTAATGTTTAAGTTACTAATACTCTAAAAGTTGGATGATATCAACACATACATGTATGTGACACAATATATAAGTTTACAGTACTCAAACCATTTTGTTTCAAAACTTAAATGGTTTGCCGCAATCGGTTTCCTCAAACAGTTTGAGTTAACTTATTGGTTTTACAGTGTTGTGTAAAGGGAACACACACAATATATCTTATAAAAAATATTAATCACAGAATGCATGTGTTATTACAACCTCTTTGTTAACAATAATGAGAGATTAATTTAATTAAAAAAAGAGAATGGGATGATAAATGCTACTCTGCATTGTTATGGTGTTTCAGATGTAGGTAATTAAACTAATCTTTGTTATTCATTTCTACATTTACTAAGTACATTTTGAGAGAAACTTGCCTAGCTTGTTTATCAGTGCCTGTTTTGAAAGCTCTGCCCTTTAGGGTGAGTATAGCAAAACATGTTTATTTCCCACTGGAATTTGTGCATCCATTCACAAATGCACAAATTGATTTCAGAGGCACTTCATTTACAAACCCAGGTGCTGGAAAATGCACAAAATGACTATTTAATCATAATCCACAATATGATGAACAAATACATACTATGACATATTATTCTTTTCCCTCAAGATATCTGTTAAAGTCTCAATAAAGCATATCATTTGTTTGAAATAGCTATTTAAACCTCTTGATTTCAGCGGATGCTTAAATTATTAACATTGTCCTTTTATTGATAGACATACAAATTATCAGGAAACTATAACTCAACCAAATATTACATTATTTATGTCGCACAAACGAAGTAAGTAACATATACATAAACATGAGTAAAAAAATTATATATACAATATTTTACTTTTATCTATCTGTTATTTTTTTATACTGGCTAATTACTGTACAATCAAGTAAGTAAAAAGTAAATAAATAAATAAATTAGACACCATTTTAAAAACCATCCCAGTTCTCAGAGGTAATATACTGTACTGTAGGCAGGGCCGGCCCTGTACATTTGGGGGCCCTAAGCAGAATTATTTTGGGGCCCTTCCTTGCTCTAAATAGTGGAGTATTGCCATTGAAAACTGGCTGACAATGATTTTACTGCTTATTAAATACAATCAATGAAACAGAAAAGTAAAGCTTGATTTCCTCTACTTAATACCTTTCTATATGACTTGGACATTTTAAAACAACACCATTTCTGTCAACTAGCAGCTTCAAAAATGAAGAATTAAACTATCTTTAATAAAGGGACCAGTGATTCCTACTTTGCGTCCTTCTGGAGAGTTTAAAACAAATTCTATTAATTTGGCAAACAGATTGAAGATTCTATAAACGATTCTAGGTTGAGTTTTTTTTATAAATTCCAAAAGCAAAAGCCCTGCAAGGAAACGACACTGAACAATAATTAATTAAATGCATTACTTAGTAATAAAATACACATTCTGAATATAAGGTAAATATGAAAAATGTTCATATAAAAAACATATAAGAAAAAGGAAAGCAACAAATACTGGGTTAATGTTAATACCCAAACACAAAGTTTATTATTCCCGTCAGTCTCCTTCCCTGTTCCTTACATTTAAGATGCAGGGTCCAGAACTTATATTAAACTGTGAGTAATTCAATTAGGACATAACTTTTATAAACATGTCTCAGGAAAAATATTACCAGTGTGCAAAATATGTCAGTGAAAGACACTTCAGTATTGCATTTCTGTAAAATGCGTTTTAGACTAAAAAACTGGTCTGTAAAACCAGGAAAAATAAAATATTTCATATAAGTAGACAACGTTTACTAATCTGTAATTGCCTATTTTCAAATACGTGCTACTAGATTATGTCTTTAACATCATCATTAGCACTTAAAATGCTAAAAAAGATTTTGTGCTTTTCTCTTCTCGTCGTCATTTTCTCCCTCAGTTTTTCTACGTCTGAAGAATAATGTCAGTTTCGTTTATTTTCGTAGTCCAATTTCCAAAATAAATCAGGTATATAATGGGGCAGGCAATGAAGCAAAGGCCATGGCTGTGTCCGTGCATGGGCTCATGTATTTTTGTTGACCGGTCACCGGTCGGTCTTGTAGGTTACCTTGGAAGTACAAACTCGAACCACGAGAACACAGAACGCATATGAGAAATGAGATGCTGCGAGCTTCCTGTTGATTACATGACCTTCACGCGAAAACAATTTTAACTTTAATAAAATTGTGATTTTTTTTTTTATTTATTTTTTTTATTCTTTTCAGTGAAAATGTCTAAATATTTAAGTACTAAAGCACTGTCAATGAAGGTAATTGTAAAATGCAAATAAAAACGATTTCAGCAATTAAATGGCTCGCACTACTAGCGGGTTATGGGGGGCCCCTAGGTGCGGCAGGGCCCTAAGTGTGTGTGTGTGTATATATATATATATATATATATATATATATATATATATATATATATATATATATATATATATATATATATATATATATATATATATATATATATATATATATATATATATATATACAGTTGAAGTCAGAATTTATAGCCCAAGATAATTTGTCTCTGTTTTTCTTTTTAAAATAGTTTTTTTATTTAGCAAAATGTTAATAAAAGGATCTAAATATATATATATATATATATATATATATATATATATATATATATATATATATATATATATATATATATATATATATATATATATATATATATATATATATATATATATATATATATATAATTGAGTGATATTATGAAGTGCTTTGAAGGGAGAATGCACTTACAGTGCTGGAAAAGCCAAGTGAGGTGAGGGATAAAAAGACTGCACTTATGTTTTATGGCAGATTCACTTGCTTTCTAAAGAAAATAATAAACAACAAGCACAGGTTCATGCAGGCTCAAACCTGCTTTTAAGATTGTACGAGAAGAGTGTTGCTTTCTGCCCGTCGGTATTCAGAAAAGTGTCTTCAGGTTTTGTCCTTGCCAGTCTGGTCTGGTCTTTTTTTTTTGCTTTGTTTAATGTAAAGTTTTATCTATGTGCTCTTTAGTATTAAATACTATATACACTGTAAAAAAAAATCTGTTATTTTACATTTTTTTTCGGCAGCTGAACATAAAATAACACATACAAACATAAAATAACAGACGTTAAATTACAAAAATTTTCTTAAATTTAAAATTGTGGTGAATTTCTGTAATTTACCATCTGTTATTTTACAGTAAATGTCTGTAATTTAACGGCTGTTCTTTTACGTTTTTTTTTTTCCGGCACCCCAGCTGCTGGAAAAAAAACGTGATATAACACATTTTTTAGTGTAGTCTTTATACTCTCCAGTAACGTTTGACATAATTATTGTCTGAATATTTGTTGCCACTTTGATCAGTTTGATAAAAGTGTTAAAATATATTACAAGCTCAAGACTAGATACACAGTTAGTAAAATTAGAATTGTCATAGTGTTATTGAAAATGAGAATTACCCCATAATTCACTCACCCTTAAGCCATCCATCATGTATATGACTTTTTTCTATTAGACGAACACAATCTGAGTAGTTTTAAATTTTACTTGGCTCTTCCATGCAGTGTGATGATGTTGGTTAATGGCTCTTTTTTTGAAGCCTTCAAAAGTGCATAAATACATTGTCAAACTAATTCATATGATGCGAGCGGGTTAACGGATGCCTTATGAAGCAAATAGATGTGTCTTTGTAATAAAAATATTTCTTAATTTTAAATTGTGACTGCACCTTCTCAACAACTTCTTGGCTGACCTTTGACTCAAAGTATAATGCATGATATAGAAATGCACATTCGGTACGCATTGATTACTTCAGTTTCATGATTTAATTCAATTCAATTCATCTTTATTTGTATAGCGCTTATACAATGTAAATTGTGTCAAAGCAGCTTCACATAGAAGATTATAGTAAATTGAAACAGTGTCAGTTCAGTTTTCAGAGATTTAGTTCAATTCAGATCAGTGATATAATAACGTTAGCGCTTTCCACAGCTAGAATAAATAAGGCTAGAGCCATGGAAACTGACAGAAAATCTTAAAGGTGGCAGAACTAAATGTGCTATAACCTGCATTTTTAATCTCCAATGACTTGGGTGCATCTCTATTTACTTTTTTGTGATTTGCTGGCTTATTATACTAATGCTATTATATGTTTTATACCATATTTATATGTATTTATTTTTATGTTTATTTATGTATATACTGTATTTTATGTTAGGGGACGCAGTGGCACAGTAGGTAGTGCTGTCGCCTCACAGCAAGAAGGTCGCTGGTTCGAGCCTCAGCTGGGTCAGTTGGCGTTTCTGTGTGGAGTTTGCATGTTCTCCCTGTGTTCATGTGGGTTTCCTCAAAGTGCTCAGGTTTCCCCCACAGTTCAAAGACATGTGGTACAGGTGAATTGGGTAGGCTAAATTGTCCGTACTGTATGAGTGTGAATGAGTGTGTATGGATGTTTCCCAGAGATGGGTTGCAGCTGGAAGGGCATTCGCTGCGTAAAACATGTGCTGAATAAGTTGGCGGTTCAATCCGCTGTGGCGACCCCGGATAAATAAAGGGACTAAGCTGAAAAGAAAATGGATGGATAGATATTTTATGCTAGTATTTTGTCTTGATTTGCGATTAGTCTTGATTGCAATGTTATTTGTAAGATGGCATAGACTATGGACACCACTGGAGAGGGGAGGGGTGGGGGGGTGGGTTTGGGTGGCTGGGGCCATCATGTTGTCAAAAGGGGCCAAGATGTGCTCTGTTTATTGTAAAGAAGATTTGAATATTTTGTGAGACCACTTCTTTGTAAAATCAATGAAAAATTGTGCATTTGGTAGTGTTGTGGCAATTTCAAATAAAGAGACTCTTACTGATCAAGAAACAAAGTCTTACATGGTTTACTTCCAAAAAGATTTTATTCTTTGCAAAGAATAGGTCTGACAGTCATACTGGAACACTGGTTGCTGCGGAGCGTGACACATTTAAACCAGACACTATCGACACCCAGTTCTCTTTAGAGCATTAGATTTTAGAGACAGGATTTACACTTATTGAATGCATATGTTTAAAAGCAGATGACCACCTTCTGAATGACCCTTCTTATAATATTTTGTAATATCATATATTAAGAAACATAAATCTTCCTAAAGATTGTTTATAGTAAGAAAGAGAAGTTTAATATAAATCAATGTTTTAATAATAATAAGGGAGCTACCCCAAATCAGTAATTTCAGTTTATAATTAAAGGTGCTGTATGTAAGTTTTTGACTCTTCTAAAGCATAAAAATACCATAATATGTTTGCAGATATTTAAGAAACATGGCAAGTGAACATTCTTGTTTATCTGAAAAACAATGCTAAAGTCAGATAGTCTGCTTTGAAAATGTGTTTTCCGTGCCCGAACGGCTGTCTTTCTTTTTGTCATTTTAACCCACCCACTGCCAGATTAGCCAAATATATTTCAGCACCCCAGATTGCCTTGGTGGAAAACGGAGTACTCGTTCGTTCATTCAGAAAGGCTCTGAAAGCACGCGTCCGTGACCGAAATGAGACCTCGGGTGGACAGTAGCAGACTCCGAAATTAGACAAATTAAGTTTCACATGAGGTTATTAATATTATGATATGAATATTATGAACATAAACATTAGGTGAGCAGGTTACAAAAACTCCTTTTAATATGGAAAATATTCCTTCTATCGCGTGCCGTTGCTTTTATTTAGAACACAATTTAAATCACTCGCTCCTGTCCTTAATCTAGCAACCTGCTCTTGCGTTTGTTTTGATCCATAATATATGTTAAGTATTTTTATTACAATTTGATTTGCTTCATGAAACATGCGTGAACTCCCTGTGGGGGTTATTTTTATGATGGATTTGTGCGCTTTTCTAAGCTTCAAAAAAGGCCCATTAAGCAACATCATTATACAGCATAGAAGAGCCAGAATAAAATGGAAATTGAACTGGGGGGTTGAGGATGGTGTGAGGGTAAATTATGGGGTAATTTTCATTTTTGGGTGAAGGATTTACTTTAATGATATTCTAATAGTTCTGATATTACTAATTTTGCTTCTAGTCTTGGGATTCTTAGTAATATTTTAGTATTAAAAGATGTGTTTAGTAAAGTATGTATTTTGGGGCAGTTGACATTTTTGCCGAATTGTTCCTTTAAGATGCATCTGTCTAATGAATGGAATGAATGGAAAACTGAAACTAAATCTAACATTTTCTTTTTATCTCTCTCTGCTTGTGCTTTTAAATTTAAGCTCATCAGAAACAAAAGAGAAGTGGTTACATGCTCTTCATTGGTAAGAAAAAAACTATTCAAAGGCTCGCACACATATCATAAATGTATCAAATGTAGATTCTTTTTAAATTGGAAACATTCCTTCTGTGATGTTGCATATTGTGATATTGTTTGACTCCTTTTGTGTTTGTGTAACTTTCTAATTTGTTGCTATTTGTTTGAAATATCTCATTCTTCAGGCACACCTGCAGCGCCAGACAAGGAATCCTGCCAAATGCTATTCTTCTCTATGTCCTGCTGATTTGCCAGCCTGATGACAACAGTTCAGCGGTACGCAAGTGCCTGTTGGTTTAATTTGGACCCGAGCCACACCCGGCCCTCGGGAAGCTCAATTCAAGTCTTTGTTTATAAGAGGAGCTTACTTGTACTCAAGCCTGACGCTTTTCCTTGAGTTGATGGTCAATGTTGTTGTTTGTTTTCATGTTACTGGATGTGAAGACTGTTGCTGTGGCAGTGGATGTGAGCACGACTGCCGAAAATGTGGTTCAGTACATCATGCAGCAGTGCAAACTACTAGTAAGTGATGCCGCTTAGCCTTTGTCACGAGTGCAGTGCATGACAGATTAGTCTTTTTAAAGCACTGTCGAGTAACTGATCCAAATGAGAGAGGCTCACTCGCTTTTTATTGCACCTGTAAGTTGTATTAGTAAAGTATTTTGGTGGATATGACTTCCATCGCATGTAATGTTGTGCATGTCTTTCTGTGGCTCTCTGATGACCAGTAACTACATTGTGCCAAGTTTGTCCACTGGCATTTCCTATGTTTGATAATAGCCACTTCCTGTTTCCTGTCTCTTTCCAAAACATAATGACCACTTCCTATGTGCAGGGTGAGGTCTCGAACTACCAGCTGTGTGTGAATTATGAAAAAGAAGAGGAAGCATACCCCCTCATTGGTAACACATACACTTACATTTACTTGGCTTGTATTTTTTTTGTAAACAATTAGTTAAACATATATAAATGTGAGCCTAACCCAAACTATAAAATGAGTAAGTCTCTAAAAAGTAGGTTTTTTTGGAAGATTATGTAATGCTTTGTTAGTTTGTGGCCAAATATTTTCTCGAATTTAGATGGGTATGTAGATAGTAGCGCTGTTTGATTAATTGTATAAGATTTCAATCTCAGTTTAATAACCTACACAGTTTTATTGCTAAATGACCATGTTTCATCTGTGTTTATTAAACCTTTGACAAGTATAATCAGAGGCAAACATGCAAACTTCAACTGTTAAAAATATTATATACACTACCGGTCAAAAGTTGGGGGTCAGTAGGATTTTTATGTTTAAATTTTTCATTGTGAAAAAACAAACACTATTTCAGTACGAATAGTTACATTTCATTAGCTTTTGTTGTTGTTTTTTTTAAAGAAGAAAAAATTATGATAATAATAAGGGGAAAAAATGGAAACGAGTAATAAAAGTGCACAGAAAATTACCGCCAACTGAATGCAGACATTTAGCAATCACAATCCGATGTTCAGATACATTGTCAATGCTCAAAGTAAATGTTTACAATTAAACACTATAAGATAATAATAGTTAAAAACAAACGAAAGTTAAATTACTTTGAAATAAATCAATTAAAAAGGAAGGAGAGTACATCTATTAAATGGAAAGCAAGATGTTAAGAGAGTTAAAGTAAGTTATGAAACATTGCCACTTTTTAAAGAAATTTATTTTCCCAGAGCATCTAACCTTTTCCAACTTTAGAAAATGCATGGAGTCAGTAGGATTTTCAAATGTTTTAAAATAAGCATCTCCTGCTCACCAAGGCTGCATTTAGTTTTAATGATGAATATTCAGCTTTATTACTCTTCAGAGTCACATGGTCCTTCAGAAATCAGTCTAATATTAATTATTGTTGTTATTATTATTATTATTATTATTGCTATTATTAATATTATTATTATTGATGGTAATAGTAATCAAAAGCAATAATGACTTGAGTAATAATTTCATTTAAAACGACATACAATAAGAAAGCAGTTATTTCAATTTGTCATAAATATTTAACAATATAAATAAAAAAAATTTTTTTTTTACATTTAATAATCGCTGCCTTGATGAACAGATTCATAAATTTAAAAAAAAACATGAAAAAAAATGAAAACTGACCCCAAACTTTTGACCGGTAGTGTATATATTTTTTGTTGTTAACAAGTCATCTGCACCACAGAGTGGTGATGATAAAGGAGTTTTAACACCTCTATAAATTGCAGTTCATAGTAAATGCATTGCAGTTTGGCAGTCTGAAGTGCTCTATAGTGGAAATTCCCCATTTGACAAGATGACTGGGTGTCATATAGTGGCCAGCATAAATGAGTAATTATACTCATTATTTGCAAATATATATTAGATTAGATTAGTCAGCATCAAAGCCAAAACTGTAACTAATCTAACAAAATAACTTAAGATCACAGTGCAAAAATGAGTACAGCCCAATGATTATTTAAGGAAATATATTAAATTAACTTTTAACCTCTTAAGGCCCAAGCTGTTTTTTACATGCATTTTTTTACTTCTCTTTGCTATTTGGGCTTATTGGAACCTAATTAGAATAAAACCTAAGTATCATCTCTTGATATGATGTACTTCTAGAGAAAAATAATGTCCATATATGTGGACTCATGGTCTGAATTTCCATAAAACACAATAAAGTCACCTTTGTGTAATAGAATGAAAAACTCTTTATTTCTGCCTTGAACACAGCGGTTTTTCCTGACTGTTTTTTATGCATTAATAACACATACACATATATTTTTGAACATGTTTTGACTATCAGTAAAAACAAATTTTTTTGCCCATTTTGGACAGTTAAAACAGTTGCAGGATGTCACTGTATGTCTGTAACAAAAAGACATAAGAGCTAAAATGTGCTGTCTATGTTTGTGGCCACTAAGCCCTAGGAGGTTAATAAAGAGGACAATTCAAGAGAGACATAAACATATTGCATTTAGTTGAAATGGTCACACTTTATTTTGAGGGTCCGTTTGACTGTCTGCGTAATATCTGTTGATATGCTCCTTCAACAGACATTTAACTGACTATAGGAAACTTTGCAAGTGCATGTCAACTTACACTAACCCTAACCTAACAGTTTACTTATAATCTAATGAGAATTAGTTGGCATGTAGATGCAATGTAACTTAAATTCAACAAACGGACCATTAAAATAAAGTGTGACCTAAATATGTAAAAGCACTAGTCAAGAAGTATTGATGCGAGAGAAAATAGATTGGTCTTTAAAACGGACTTAAATAGAGGGGGAAAGTCTAATGTGAATTGGAAGAGTGCTCTAGAGTTTAGGACCAGCAATTGCAAAAGCTCTATCACCTCGATTTTAAGATGGAGTTACTGACTCATGCTTGCAGGTGCCAGAGAATAGTGTAGCAGCTGTGTTTTGTACTAACTCTTTTTTTTTTTTTTTTTTTAAAGCAGAACCTTTTTCAATAACATAGAAAATGTAAATAATAAAAGAATATTCTTTAAAAAAAATAATACTGAGAAGAAACTGCTGTTTTTTGTGTACAACTTTAATAGCTTGAATGTCTAAACAAAACATCAGCACAAAGCCTAATCTAAGAAAAACACAATTGTTTTTTTATTAAAAGCATACTTATGTAAGTCATCAATCACATGTACTACAGTGTTTTGGAAAAATAAACTATAAGACCATGAGAATATCTTGACAAACTTTGCTTTTATGGTTAAAAATGGACAGTTTTGTGAAATCTTTTTATTTTTTATATTTTCCAGTGTACCTCTGAGTTGCTGTTATTGCCTAAAAAAAGCTTCACCAACCTTAAAAGAACTAGAATGAGCTATTAATCTAGTTTCAGTTACGGATGTCATGCATAATGAAGAGAATATTCTTCCACAACTGGGAACGTGAGATATTTCTATTTAAAATTTTATGTTAGGATATTTTCTTTTTTATTAATCTTAAGATTCTGGTACAACCTTAAGCATTCTCTATGTTCTTGCAAGTGACTTAAATATTTTACCTTTTATTTTTTGGTGTACTCATGTATCACTCAGATATAAATTCGGACTTTTATACACTACTTGTTTTTTTTTTTCATACTAAGAACTGGCTGAACTCCACCAAGGGCGATGATTCAGTCATTAAATATTCTCAGCTATGAAAGATGAAACTCTTTTTTTCTCTCTCTCCACACAATGACAGCTCTGTGATGAAAGCCAAGGCATGATAGAACAAACTTCATGATTACAACGAGAGACACAAAACAATCTATAGGATTTTCTCCTGAAATGCTGTCTGCATTTGCACAGTCCCCCAGGTCTTATGTATGCAAGTAAGGTTTACTCTATGAGACAACAGGATATGAGAGGCTTCGTTTTAAATAACAGAGGTTTAGCTTTAGAAAACTCTGTTGAACTTGAAATCCCTTTGTCTGTCTGGTTGTTTCTCTATATTACACTGGGCGACCTTGAGATAATTCTGTACAAATGCCAGCTGCAAACATTCACACACACACACACACACAGTCTGGTCTTTACTGCCTCGATTAATTCAAGGTTCAAGTTGGATTTTCAGTATAAAAGTGCACAAATCCATAGGTCAAATCAAGTCACATTTAGTCATTTCTACAACACTTTACAATGTGGATACGGTAGGTGTGATATTTAACAACAGACTGGGTTGTAGTGTCAGCTTTTAAAGTAAATGACAGGTTGGAAATTGGTCTGTAATTTGCCAAATTAGATGAATCAGCCCCAGGTTTATTTAGTACTTGCTTAATTGCATAGATATTTACATTAGATGTCGCCTACGCTATTGTTGTCTGTTGGAAGGAATGCGTCAATAGAGCTGACATTTTAGTACAGGGTAGAGCTCCTTTAAAATGAATTTCAAATATTTTTTAAATTATCTCCTTATCTGTAAATTTGATCTAATCCGTGTCTTGAAACACACCCCCTCTACTGCTTTCACTTCTCAAATGTGTCCAGGCACATTTGACCCACATTTCTCAATTAGTTTGAAAAGTGTGAGTGCTCTGAATCTAGCTCAGGCACGGTTCAGTTGGCGGGCCTGGGCCCATTTGAAAGAGATGTGCCAGAGCACGGTTCGGTTGGGCTTTGGCATGGTACGCTTATAGTGTAAATGCAAAACACGCCTGAGCGCGAAACCGAAGACCAACGTCACTTTTAAGGGACTGCTTCATATGGATTTATTAATCATTCTTACTTTTCAATAAAATATATTTATATATTATTTGTCATACAATGTTGTCCTTTAATACAAGCAGTCAGATGTATGTTCTGTACCTTTAATTTTACCTGCTCAAAGAAAACACCCTTTATGATTGTATCAATCAAAATTAAAGTACATGCACAGAACAACATGAGCTTTTATAGCAAATAAACTAATGTAAATATTATCCAGCCTGTTTTTTGAGCGTTGTTAAGCGAGTTCGTAAACGCCTATGATTGATCACGTTCTCAACGGTCAACGCGGCTCTGGTGCTGTTCAGCAAACAATGACACGGACACTGATGTTAAACGGCCGCTGCGATCAGCTGATCCAATATAGACAGCGACACTGAGGAGAAAACTCGCTCTGCAGACACAAGTAGCGTTATTGTTGTAACGGAGACAGGAGATAAAATGTTACCTCACGAACATGCCAGCAGGTCAAAGGGGCCACAGAGAGAGTTACAGCTTTCATTTTTTTTCCTAGCTGGGTTCTGATGTACTTACCTGTCAGTGAAAGACTGTCCAGCAAACTCACAAACAGTGAACTGTGCACAGTTATCTGGTTTTTAAGTAGTTGGAGCATTTGAATTACTAGCTGTCTCCTCTCTTGCCATAGTAAGCTATCCCCATAAAACGCATATGTGATTAATGACTTAGCCAGTTATGATTATTACTGAACTGATACTAAATTGTTCACATCTGCATCACGGTAAAAAGAAGAAACAATTCATTTTGACACCCCTAAACCCCTCGCTGCACAACAGCTGCCACCTTCAGCAAACCTCCTAATACCTGCAGCATGATGACTTTCATGAATATCTATGCGCGTCAAAAGTGATGGGTCTGTTCAGCAAAGGATTTGACTGTGTGCCACTGCATATTAAACTACTTAAAATAAAACAAAACAACATATCTAAAGCAATCCCTATTGTATGGAGCAACAGCGCTTCTCTTCTGTTAAACTGAACTGCCGCATCATCGATGATGTAAGCGTGCTCAGGCTTGGAAGGGAAAAAATGCAATGTGAGTGCGGGCCGAGGGGGAGAAGGGAGGGGGGACAATCGTGCCTGAGCATGGTTCAAGACAACCATGCCTAGTGTCAGTACACCCTAAGTGAAGATTGGACAGATCTAGAATCCGGTGCGGTTGGAAAAATGTTTGTAATCAGTGTGATAGGAAAAGGATCAAGCGGACAGGTGGTGGTTTTTAATTTATGAACATGACCCAGTATTTCAGAAGGCAATTCCTACCATCAAAAGAGGGCACAGACGCAAGCACTTATAGAGAAGGAAATACTGTATGTTGGCAATAAAATAAGCACAATAGTATGCTTTTTGGCCCCTGCACTTTTCCTGCAACCCAAGATACCAATTTTCTAGCTCTCATTTCTTTTCTCTCCCAGGCCATGAGCTCCCATTCTTCATTCTCTATCACTCCTTGAGAAGTCAGCAAGACCATCTGAACATGCCCAGCGAGCCCCTGCAGGAGGCCTTTATTTCTGGCCAGCAGACAGATGCCTCTCCCAAGACTCCTCACTTCACCCTAAAAACCAGAACACACACTCCTAGGGGTGAGTGCACTTTTCATCAACAGAGCACACACATGGCCTATTCGGTACAAAAAAATTCATTAAAAGCGTAGCAAGAGTAGTGCCTTTCCTAAAGGTTTTCTTCACTGTGTGTGGCTGAGTGTCAGGCCAGTGTGACTTTCACTGCATTTTCTCTATTGTGGAATTCTGTGAAATGTAAATGTGTCAAATGGAGCCATAGTACTCTTATTGGTAGCTGAAGCCTGAATATTTCATCAATTGTAAGGGTCAGGGGACATGTAGAGCTTTGTGACTGATGCAAGGATTAATTATACCAAGGTTTCTGCTGAGGTCTGTAGGTCCGCAGAGTCAGTATGCGAGGGTAGAGGGAGCCCTGTGTTATCTGTAATTGTTGTTTTAATGATGAGCGAGAAGATGACATTATTAGTATGTCACCCACTTGGCAACAAACAAGAAATGTGCCCAGAAGCATTCATTGCATGGTGGAGTCTATTTAAAATACAGTTTAAAAAGCCCCTGCAATTCTGGATTTGTGTTTTTATATCTGTAATATCTAATATAAAAGCAGCACGGTGGCTCAGAGGGTAGTACATCAAGCATATTTTCCCAACGTTCTCATGTCTCTCCCACAGTCCAAAGACATGTAGAATAGCTAAATTGAATTTTAAAAATTGCTGTGGTGAGTGTGCTCCCTCTGATAAAGCAGGAAGTACTACGAAAGCGAGTGAGTGAGTGAGTGAATGAGTTAATAAGATCTGATATAGTAAGATCACAACGCAAGAGTCCTGTTTTCCTGATTATCAGCATACAAGCACTGCAAACCTTAGCCCAGACTCCCTGGAAATATGTGCCTCAGTCTACATTTTTGCAAATTGTAAAATATGTTGCTCTTGGTACATTTTGTTCAGGTTTCACATAATAAATCCACTAGAGGGTGCTGTTTACATTTCTGCAAATCTGAAATACGTTATGGTTCCCAAAATGGGGCTCGGGACCCCCTGGGGAGTCGCGGGACAATGACAGGGGGTCGCTTGGTGATTTCCAAAAGTTAAATACATTTTATTAAACTATCAGAATTACCATATTTTATCCGTAACCCACAGAAGATAAAAATAGCAGTTAATAGTTACATAACAACATCATGCAAATGAAAAGCCATCAGCCTTTCCCAAGGATTGGTGTGTTTACGTTAGATTAACAACAGTGCAATGGCGTCAGCTGCAGCAGATTAATTTTATAGCACCAGGTTAAACTTTCTGACACCTTTATGGCAATCAAACACATTGCAAATAAATACAGGCCACAACTGAACATTAAGGATGATCTCTGATTGGTGGTCTCCAAAACATTGTGGTGCTGAAAACATTGTGCCCAGCAGTCTCTTTTGGTGAGGTTAATATTAAATTAAACAAATGATTAAATCCCTATAAAATATAAAATAGACTGTTTTCTGTGTTGTCAATATGCTTGTGTTTATGTAAGTGTTTATATTGTGTGCGCAATGTTTGTGTATTATAACCACCTCAGAGGAATTTGGGGGTCGTGAGTAGCGGGCTGAAAAGTTTGGGAACCCCTGACTTAGGGTGCTTTCACATATGTGGTTCGGTTCATTTAGTCCGGACCAAAGGCAGCAAATGATACATTGTAGCATTTTTCTGCCGTTTTGGGTCCCTTTCACACCACACTGATTGCTTTGGTCCGAACCAGTTGAAACGAATCAAAATGCAGTCATGTGACAAAATCTACATCACTCATTGGCCAGATGTTATTGAACGTATTTCCTAAACTGCTTTTCAATTGGTCAGAATTCACGTGGAACTACCGCAAATAAACAAACCGGCAGACACACAATGTCGCTGCGCTGGCTGACGCAGTATCCCTGGTCATAGTATACTATGTAGTTTGTATGCCTCACTTTAGACAAACTATACATTTCGAAAATGAAGCGCGGCTGTGGCTGGAAAACAATGTTTTTAATGCATTGCATTTGGCGAAAGCATTAGGAGAAGGCGTGAAATAATTTAGCTAAACTGCGACATGGTCATCTTTCGGAAATATCACCAATGATCCATCAGGTAATGTTTCTCCCTCCCTCTCTCTCTCTCTCTCTCTCTCTCTCTCTCTCTCTGTTTAAAACTGTTGGTAAAGCGCTGTCAACAAATATTTTTCCTCTAAACCCCATAAGAAAGACAGCGCATAGCACTACGGCAGCTGGATTAGTCCAAAAAGGCGCAGTACTTTTTGCGGTTGGGTCGGTTTTAGTTTGGATCATGTTCTCACCACAAACGATCCGCTCCAGGGTTCGTTTGAAAGCGTACCGAGACCACCTCTTCAAGCAGGTCTCGGTATGCTTTTTTGGTACGCTTTTGGTGCGCACCCGAGTGCGATTGCTACGTTCTCACCTGCCCAAACGAACCGCACCAAGAGGGAAAACGAACTCTAGTGCGATTCAACCAAACTAAATAAGGCAGGTGTGAAAGCACCCTTAGAATACGTTTTGTCACAGATTTCAGATGCATTTCCATCTTGTACATATCCTTCATGTCCTGGAGAAGGCGGGCTTGTGGTACAGATACTAATTTACTGAACAGTTCCAAAAATAATAAATCAATAATGATTGAGTTAAATTTTTGATTCATTTAAATGTTTTTTTTTGTATGTTGGGTTAACAAAAATGAGTCCAGTCAAAACAGGAGATGGCTATTCATTTATAAAACATTTATGCATCTCTGATGTTTTGTTCTTAAATGAGTATGCTTTTGAACTAATCGATTGGTCTCATTAAGACCTAATCCCAATTTTATTTTATATCCCTACCCATACGCCTACCCCTTTGCCTTTTCCTTGGCCCTTGAAACATAGTCTGAAGGGATAGGGGTAGAAATATCCACTTAAGAAATAAGACAGCACTACTACACACGCACACATCATCATGTCGTAAGTAGCGTGGACCAAGCATTTAAATTAATTCATAAGGAAGTTGAGCTTTAAATGCACTGTGAGAGCATTGACGCTAATGTTTGAAAAAAAGACAACATCACATTTTCTACGTTGCGAGCTCTAGCACCAATACTGTTGATACAGTGGTTGCCTAGTGACAAAAGTCAGAACAAAAGGCTGTGAGATGCAACCACCATGTGAGCCTCTGGGTTTGGCAAGATGCACAAAACTATACTTTGTATTTACAGTGCTCATAATCATGAAAGTTACCACAAGAAAACAACATACTGTACCAGACGTCATGTAAAAAGCGTTTTCACAGCCACCAGACTTTTCTGATAGACTGGCCTATTCTGTCAAGTCATCGGGTAAGGTTACTCCCAGCAGGCACAGGACGTCAACATGACATCAGATTGTTGTTGTACCCCAACGTCGTGGGGATGTTACATTTCATTTGGAAATGAAAATCGGGTTCACATCAGAACCCAACTTTAGGTTGACGTCAATGTTCAACGTAAAATCACTTAAATATCAACGTCTAATGATGTTACAGCTTGACATTGTGTGGGCCACTATGACGTCTATCAAATGTTGGATTTTGGTTGCCTTACCTGACGAATAAATGTCAGTATTTGACGTCAAAATGACGTTAGTAAAAGATGTTGGCTTGACGTTGGATTTTGGTCACTTTCCAACACAACCTAAAATCAACCAAATACCAACATCATTTGACGCCGCTATTGGACACCAAGATAACATTGTCCTTAACACTGGCTAGACATTAAATTTTGGTCACCTGACGTCACGACCTAAATCTAACGTAATGTTAACGTCTCCTAATATTGTGTGCCTGCTGGGCTGAATTTAAAATATGTTTTCTAATATTTTGCAGTGGTCATTAAGAGACTGTTGTTAACAAAATTTAGCAGGGTTTTGTTTCAAAACGAAATGATCTTTAAAGATCATGACCATAACACATTTAACATGTAACAAATCAGATGCTTGTTTGTAGTAAAAGTTGTTATAAATGTTTATTTATACTCTCATACCCCTTTATTTGTAGTGTGGTCCTGAAAAATCTCAGTTTGAAGGGCTTTATGGCTATTCCCCTTACCCATACGCCTCCAAACTAAAGAAAATTGGGAAACCCCTTCATGTGAACATGCGAAACGATGGGTAGGATTAAGAGGAAGGGCTGAGGGGTAGGATTGGGATTGAGGTTTAGTTACTCAAATACTCAAACTTACTCATTAAGATAAGGGTTAGGGGTTAGGGTGAGCACCTACTGGTGCTTTTGCTGTCATGTTAATTTATCGATGACAGGCCTAAACCAGCTAAGGTATCACCAAAAAACACACTAACTTACAATAGCAAAACTATTGTTATTGAATGAATGAATCTCCAAAAACTAAATGTAATTGTTTTATTCTTTGTCAGTATTACACAGGCTTGGATGGAAGGCATATAGAGTAGTCATTTATTAAAAACGATAAGTTTTAAAAAACAATGAATAAATGGCAGCTTAAGATTTTGTATGTTTCCTTGTTTATTAAAAGTATAAATATTTATATTATATTATATATATATATATATATATATATATATATATATATATATATATATATATATATATATATATATATATATATAATTATTATTTTTTTTTTAAATAAACAAGGAAACATACAAAATCTCAAGCTGCCATTTATGCTCAAGATAGTGGCTGTCGACTGATATGTTTAAAACGTTTGATTTACCTTGACGGCAGTGCAACGCAGAATGGGAACTTCTTGTCCTTGATTGTTTACAGTGCAGTGCAGTGAGAGCTGTAGTCCTGGAGGAGAACGACAGTAATCTTACACACTCAAAGGTTTTCAAGGAGGTTGTTGAGTCAGGTGGTTGTTGTCATAGTTGACTTGCTTTTTAGTATTTTAAGAACTTTGAACTCAAAATCCATTTATTCCTTTATGTGCAACCTGAGAAGACTGCATTTCTCACATTCATGTTGAAAAGCCAATAACTGTGGGGCGTAAGAGTTATCAGATGAGGCGCTGAGGTAAAGGAAGTGTAATCTGCATGTATGTTAGATTTTATTTTGAAGAAGAAGCTTTTCATTGTCTGATTGAATGTAGCATTTTGAAACATTAAGATATTTACACTTTTTTTGTTAGGAATTTGACATTTCCCTGAAAATGCCATGTGCCCTAAGGATTGTTAACCTGAATTGTAGTAGAGGTACTAAAAGCGCCTCTTTGTAAAAATTCTCCTAAGCGTTAATTAACATCCTTACATGCATAAAGGTAATGGCATTTCTCTCTCTGCAAATGTCATGAAATTGTTTCTTAGATTTTTTTTCCTTCTATTTTTCATAAGTTTCACAGGAAGACATATGATAAGGTCAGCCTAATCTCATGAAAAAACGTAACTATTTTGCATTTTGTCAGTTAAGTGGCTAATTCATACAAATTCATACAATTTGAGTCATGAAAGTGTACGATTTTTAAAAGGAGGCATGACACCAAACTGTAAACCCTACTGTTATTGGGGGACGAGCAAATCTTACTAAATTACATGAATGAGATGGTCCAAATTAATGCAAATTAGCTATTAAATCAAAAAGTTTTAAATTAGCTTGAGATTGTGTTGGATAAAGTACTACATTTACATTTCCCAGAAGTGGAGAAGCACATGTGAAGGAGGCCAGCTAGTGAAGTCCTATGCAGGTAAATCTCACTCATCTGAACTCAAAAAGTGCTCAAGTGAAAGACGCTAGGGGCCATTTTCTTTAGCCTCCTTGTTAGAGCAACATAGCCAGTTCGATCCTAGCTCAGATCGGGTTGGGTGCAGTAGGACCAGCAAGTTACACATGGGGGCTCGTCCGGTATGGGAGTTAGGTTTACGAGGGTGAGTGTAACGGAGGCCAGCTAGCAAAGTGCTATGCAGGAAAACCTCACTCCGCTGTTCTCTAATGGTGCTCTAGCAACAGACACTAAAAGTCATGGTCTTTAACCTCCTTGTTAGAGCAACCGACTGCCTTACAAGTGGTCACCAGTTCGATCCCAGCTCAGACCGGGTTGGGTGCAGTAGGATCAGCTGGTCACATGTGGGGGCTCGTCCGGGATGGGAGTGAGGTTTACTGGGGTGAGTGTAACAGAGGCTAGCTTATGAAGTGCTATGCAGGTAAACCTCACTCCTCTGACCTCAAAAAGTACTCTAGCGACAGATGCTAGGGGCCATGATCTTTAGCCTCCCTGTTAGAGCAACCAGTTCCCTTACAAGGAATCGCTGGTTCGATCCCAGCTCAGACCGGGTTGGGTGCAGTAGGATATATTCAAGATATTAAAAACACTTTTGGAGGCTGTTTACTCCTGGTCACTTAATGTGCGATCAGAAAAAAAACAGCAATGCCAAAGATGATTGTTTGGTATGTTGTTTCATTTTATTTAATTTTACTTTTTTCTTCATTCATTTTCTTCAAACAATAAAATTACAGCGTTAATGGAGAGTAGAAATCTGTGGATGGGGAGGAAAAATAAAAGAAAAAATTAGCATTTCTTTTGATTACAAAGGCAGAAGGTTTTGTTTTTGGGAAAGTAGGTTATACACAAATTAATGCACACCCTTTACAGTTAATGAGATATGTATCTGCAACAGAATCTGTAATAATAAATCTGCAAAAATAGTATAATTTAGCCTATAATGATAGTAATCGCAGAGCCTGTCTTGCACACTCTTAAAAATAAATGTTTTTAAAAGGTTCTTTGTTGGTGGGGATAGTTATTTGAAGAACCTTAAACATCCACAGAACCTTTTCAACGCACAAAAGGTTCTTTGTAGCACCAAATGGTTCTTTGTAGTATAAAATGGTTCTTTACGTGATAGCATGCTTGTGATGATGTTTTACTGGAACATGTGAAGTACAAAACCTCATGTAGCCTACATAAAAAGTCATTTGTATGCTACGTAAGATATGTAGCTTGCATTTCTGAAAATGATAATTGAACAAAACAGTGTATCTGCTGCTTTAGTTGGCGTAACCTAGTTAAATTTGTATGATAGCGCAGGATTTGGAGATTGCATTTAGCGGAGAGCCTTTTATGTGGCCAAATGCAAATGTAATGGTTTTCACAAATCACATAGCTGTCTGTTCAGATAAAATGCATGAAATGACAGAGTGTAAACAGGCCCTTTGATGCCTAGTTATTGGTGGAAATCTGGCACCTGATGGAAATTTTCTTCATTATCCGACAAACTCTTTTTAAAGGGCTAGTTCACCCAAAAGTTTCCTTGCCATTTACTCTCACTCAATTGTTTACAAACCTGTTTGAGTTTTTTTCTTTTGCTGAACACAAAAAAACAACAACATTTTTTTTAAGACTGTTCAAAATTGACTATGGTAGTCAACGGCTACAGGATTTGAACATTCTTCAAACTATCTTCTTTTGTGTTAAGTTGAAGAAAGAAAGTCAAGTGGGTTTGGAACAAGTGAAGGTTGAGTGAATGATAGGATTTTAATTTTGGAGTGAACTGTCCCTTTATCTGGCAGTCCAAGTGTTCACTGATTTCGCAAGATGTTGAGCAGTACAGAAGTGGCAGGAACTTTCCGACAGCAGGTTGTCCATATGAAGACAAAAGTGAAGGGAGAAAAAGTAAAGCCATTCAACAACACCTTAATTAACGTCCCAAGGGGGCAATTATTTCTGCTATTATTATTCTTGCTATTTTTTCTTTTCTTTTTAACATAAATGTGCAAAGGTTTCCAACTAACTTCTGTCATGTTGTCATTATTGTTTTTAAAAAAAATTAAGGAAATAACTAATTTAATCCATTTTAGGATAAGGCTGTAATGTCAAACCTTATGCTATTATACAAATAAAACATGAGGGACATATACAGTCAGTAAATTTACAGTTTACAGTTACAGTCAATTTTCACAGTCAGTCAAAATGAGGGAAGAGAGAATAACATTTATTTGTAGCGCGACTTGATGTGATTTATTTCTGAACTTTACTAAAGTGAGGATGCTTTGTAATCAAAGCACAGCATACTCTCTAAGAAAAGAGTGGACAGACACAATGGCACTGCAAGAAAATTAAGGACATTCAAAGCATTTTATCAGACATATTGATTTAGGCTGAATAGATGAGACTTGAGAAGGCTAAGTGGTGGTATTTTGAAGAATTTCATAGAAAGTGCGCACAGTTATTCTTTTTTGTTTACATAAAGTAGGTTCACCTAGAGATTTGCTCAGCATAACAGTGTTTTCTTCCAGTAATGCAACGATTGGTCTGTTGTGTATGATTGACAGGTGCGTTGCTGAAACACAAAAGAAAGAGGTCTCTGATTGATTGGGCTTTGAGGAGGGGACATTATAATCAGTCTGATGGTCAAACTGTCTCTCACAAGCTATTCGGACAGTCTCTTTCCTCCATTTGTTCTGATGGAAATCTGCCAAAGCCAATCATGGTAAGGACTGCATTGGCTCTAGGTTTTTAGTTTTAGTCTACACAAGACACACACACACACACACTAATGTTTTAATTACATGAAATTACTTCTGTCATCATTTACTAATTTCAACCTCACCAGTTTCTTTCTTCTATTAAACACAAAGGAAAATATAATGCAGAATAATGAAAACTGCTAGCCGTTGACTTCCATAGAAGTTTATTTGTTTCTACTATGGGTGTACAGTAGGTGTCTATTTTCCCCCAACAATATTCAGAATACCTTCCTTTGTGTTCACCAGAAGATCTAAATTCATAAAAGTTTAGAATCACTTGAGTATGAGTAAACATTGAGGTAGTGTTTGGGTGTACTAACCCTTTAATTCAAATATGGCATAGCATATACGTGGTGTAAAACCTGATCTAAAATAGAAGCCAGTTTGTTCAAAGCATTATAAAAATATGTAGATCATTTTAGAACCACTGTTCTTATAGCATCACAAATATGTTAGCTGTATAATTAATATCAGCTGCCAGTGCAGAGCATAGCTGGCTTCATATTTGACCCTTTCAAGATGGGGTCAAATCCTTAATGGCTTATTCCACAGCGAGAATCACTATCAAAAGTGGTTACAGTTGCATCATAAATTGGTCATTATTATTCTGTTTTAAAATGATCATTAATTTCACGGTCGCGAAAGGTCAAGTTGAGCATCTGTCCATCACAGGTTTAATCATTTTGTATGTGTGTGTGTGTATGTGAACATAGGACCTGCTTTATTTGCTGTTCTGCGAGGGTCCAGAAACCTGTGGAATCTTCCGACGTTCAGCAAATGCCAAAAACTGTAGGATCCTGAAGGAGAGAATGAATTCTGGGCAAAGTATTTCAATGCATGAGCAATCAGTATTCGTCTCTGCATCTCTAATTACAGTGAGAACACAATCATTTCAGCTACATAGTGATACACTCTGGAGAAAATTTCACACAGATTGTTTTTTTTTATCTACAATCGTGAGCTTCTTATAAGTTCAGTGGTTTGAGAATACTCTGTGCCCTACAGCATGTTGAAAAATTTATTCATTAGGCTTTTCGTTCTTTATTAAATTGCGTGCATAGGAATTCTTGCGAAAGCTGCCTGGTGGTGTTTTGTGCTGTGAATTATATGAGGACTGGATGGAAGTGCTGCAGACTGAAGATCAACAGGAAAGACTTAACAGAGTCAAAAGGTGAGAACGGTACACAAATGTACACATCTACATATGCTTGCACATACAAGCACACTATATACTGTAGTGTGGGAAATAAGTATTCAACACATCACAATTTTTCTCAGTAAACGTATTTCTAAAGCGTCTGTTGATTTGAAATTTTCACCAGATGTTGGTATCAACCAAAGAAATCCATATACTGTATGCAAAGAACACAACATTAATCAGTTTACAAATTAAGCTATGTGTAATAAAATGAAATGGCACTGGAAAGAAGACATGAAGAAAGGGAGGTGTAAAAAAGCAGTGAAAGCCCAGACAGCAGCTGAAATCTTTTAGTAGGTATTCAGCAACCCTCTGCCTTTGTTAGTGTAAATTAATATTCGCTGCTTCAGTCCAACATCTACAGTAGCAGGATGATGATGAAATCAGAATTTCAGCAAGACAATGATCTAAAACACAGCTAAGGAAACTCTCAAATGCTTTCAGAGAAAGAAAATCAAGCTGTAGAATGCCCCAGGCAATCACCTGACTTGAATCCAATAGAAAATAACAAATAAAGATCAGATTTGATAAACAAGACCCACAGAATCATCAGGATTTTTACACTCTGTTGAAGTGGAGCAGGCGGCGCAGTAGGTAGTGCTGTCGCCTCACAGCAAGAAGGTCACTGGTTCGAGCCTCGGCTGGGTCAGTTGGTGTTTCTGTGTGGAGTTTGCATGTTCTCCCTGCGTTCGCGTGGGTTTCCCCCACAGTCCAAAGACATGCGGTACAGGTGAATTGGGTTGGCTAAATTGTCCGTAGTGAATGAGTGTGTGTGTGGATGTTTCCCAGAGATGGGTTGCGGCTGGAAAATGTGCTGGATAAGTTGGCGGTTCATTCCGCTGTGGTGACCCCAGATTAATAAAGGGACTAAGCCGAAAAGAAAATGAATGAATGAATGAATGAATGAAGTGGAGCAGAGGGAGGAGTGGGCGTGGCCGGCAGAGCAGGGGAAAAAGAGGGGAGCGAACAACTGTTGTCAGTCGGCTCACAAAATGAGACACAAACCGTAAGGAGACCCATGATTTTATAATTTACAAAGTTAAAATACAAAGAAATAAACAGTAATTTAAAGCCCTGCTACATTTGTTATTCATAATTTCATATACACATAACCACAATTTGTTAAATGATCATAAAGATAATCGTGTTTATATAAACATTATAAATGTGGAGAACTTCTCTCCTCCTCAATCCCCGGGTCTGAATGCAGACACAGTGGATAGCAGTACACCAGGTCTCTTGCCCTGTCTATTCCAACAGTTAGCCCTACCGATAATCTGTCTGATCTTATCTTATCTCCAATACATAATGTATATTAAGACAAGATGGCGGCGCGTACACATCGTGAGGCTTGGCGTCTCTCCAGTTTTCGGGTCTGTTCATGCAGAACAGTAATGCCTTTACATTGTACACCCGACAGGAGATCTTGTATATTGGTTTTTGCATTCCGGACAGTTTTATCAGCAATCTTCGACTCATTCCAGAGATCGCCAAAACACCCGAGGCTGAGCGCTCTGCCCGGCCGGGCAGAAGTGCTCGAAGGCGGCGGCGTGATCGTAAACAAAGAAGGGGGAAGCGCGGCGGGCTAAGAGCTAAGCTAAAGCTAACACCACACCGGCTCTCTTTACCCAGCATCTTCCTCGCCAATGTACTGGTGATCAAAATGGATGAGATTCGACTGCGCATCAACCACAGCAAAAGATTATGGAACTGTAATGTCATGATGTTCACAGAAACATGGCTAAACAGCGGGATACCAGACAACGCTGTATCTTTAATGGAGCATCACACATTCCGGGCAGACAGAACGGCGGATGACTCTGGTAAGACCAGAGGCGGAGGATTATGCATCTATATTAACAAAGCTTGGTGCACAAACTCTGTCATTGTTGGAAGACATTGCTCTGTTAATCTGGAATTTCTAATGGTTAAATGCAGACCCTTTTATCTACCACGCGAGTTCACCTCCACCATTATAATCGCTGCATATATTCCACCCGATGCTGATGCCAAGCTTGCTATGAATGAACTTCATGCAGCCATCAGCAAACAACAGACTGCTCACCCAGAGGCTGCTTTTATTGTTGCGGGGGATTTTAATCACTTGAACCTAAAGACAGTGCTTCCCAAATTCCATCATTTTCTGTCACACACGGTGACTTTGGACCAGGTATACACAAACATGGCTGAAGCATACGCTGTGACACCCCCCCTCCCCTCCCCCACCTGGGTCAATCAGATCACCTTTCTTTGTTCCTCATTCCCAAATACTCACCCCTCATCAACCGTGTGAAGCCATCAGTGAGGACCATCAAAGTGTGGCCAGCGGGGGTAGACTCCACACTCCAGGACAGGTTTCAACACACAGACTGGAGTATGTTTGCTTCCCAGGCCACCTGTGGCTCTCACACAGACATTGACAGTTACACTTCCTTTGTTCTGGAATACATCACCATAGACAGTGTTACAACCCAGAAACAGATCACCACATACCCAAATCAAAAGCCATGGATGAACAAGGAGGTGCGCCTCCTGCTGAAGGCACGCAACACTACCTTCAGATCAGGGGATGCACAGGCCTACAGCACTTCCAGGGCTAATTTGAAGAGGGGCATCAAAAAGGCCAAGCACTGTTATAAGCTAAAGCTAGAGGAGCACTTTTCCAACTCTGATCCTCGGCGCATGTGGCAGGGCATCCAGGCCATTAGCAACTACAAACCCAGCCAGTCCACACCCACAGCCACAAATGTCTCCTTCCTGAACGAGCTTAATGACTTTTATGCCCGCTTTGAAAGAGACAATAAAGAACCCTACACCAGGATCACTTCCTCAACCGACCACTCACCCATCACACTCACCTCCTCAGAAGTCTACACCGCACTGAGTCGGATCAATGTGCGTAAGGCTGCTGGACCAGACGGTATTCCTGGGCGCGTCCTCAAAGCATGTGCAGAACAGCTCGCTGGGGTATTCACAGACATTTTCAACCTGTCCCTTAACCTAGCAGCTGTGCCAACATGCTTTAAAGCCACCTTTAATTTCTATTGTGCCAGTGCCGAAACACTCCAGCCCAACATGCCTGAATGACTACCGCCCTGTAGCACTCACACCCATCATCATGAAGTGCTTCGAGCGGTTGGTCCTGGCACATCTGAAAGACTCTCTGCCATCCACACTGGACCCACATCAGTTTGCTTACCGTGGCAACAGGAGCACAGAAGATGCAGTCTCCATAGCACTGCACTCTGTATTCACACACCTGGACAATAAAAACACTTATGCACGAATGCTGTTTGTTGACTTCAGCTCAGCATTCAACACTGTCATACCCTCTAAGTTAATGATCAAACTTAGAGACCTGGATATCGACACGTCTCTCTGCAACTGGGTTATGGACTTTCTGACTAACAGACCTCAGAATGTTAGATCAGACCACATCTGCTCCACCACCGTCACACTCAACACTGGTGTACCACAGGGCTGTGTGCTGAGCCCCTTCCTCTACTCCCTTTTTACCATCGACTGTACGCCTGTGAACAGTTCTAACACCATCATCAAATTTGCAGATGACACCACAGTGATTGGTCTAATCAGCGACAATGATGAGACTGCCTACAGGGAGGAGATACAGCATCTGGCCACTTGGTGCACCGACAATAATCTGCTCCTTAACACCGACAAGACCAAGGAGCTCATTGTGGACTTCAGGAAGGGACGAACAGGTTCACATGATCCCATCCACATCAATGGGATGGCCGTCGAGCCTGTCTCATCCTTCAAGTTCCTGGGGACTCACATCTCAAAGGACCTTTCCTGGACCACCAACACCTCCAGCCTGGTCAAGAAGGCTCACCAGTGCCTATTTTTCTTAAGGCAACTTAAGAAGAACCAGCTATCATCAGCTGTCTTGGTGAACTTCTACAGCTGTACAATAGAAAGCATCCTGACGAACTGTGTCACAGTCTGGTATGGAAGCTGCTCTGTTGCGAAGCGTAAGGCACTGCAGCGGGTGGTGAAAACTGCCCAACGCATCACAGGGACCACACTGCCAGCCATAGAGGACATCCAGAGGAAACACTGTCTGCGCTGAGCACGCAGTATTCTTAAGGATTCCTCTCACCCTGCTCACAGACTGTTTTCTCTCCTGCCTTCTGGCAGGCGCTTCAGGCTCCCCCCAGTCCTTCAGGCTCCCCAGTAGACTAAGGAACAGTTTCTTCCCCAGAGCTGTCTCCCTTTTGAACTCTGCCCCCCCACTGACTCTTTGCCCCCCTAATACACCCCCCACTCTCCTCATAACTTATACTCCTCATAATCATTGCACTATTTAAAAATTGCACATATTCATTGCACTTCATTGCACTGATTCATTTATTTGAACTGTACTTACCCACTGCACATTTGTAATTATGTACACATCCACTGTACATATACATTTGTAATTGTTTATCTATCTGCACACTTCTGATTATTAATAGCAACCTGTACATATATCCATCTATTGTAAATCTCTGTTCATAGCTAATACAACCTGTATATAATGTTCATAGTACATCCATTTGTAAATATCACCATAGTTTTTCTATAACTGCACTTTATAACTTATACCTGTATCCTGCACTTGCTGCTATTGCACTCCTGGTTAGACCTAAACTGCATTTCGTTTCCTTGTACTTGTACATGTGTAATGACAATAAAGGTGTATCTAATCTAATCTAATAATGTTGGTGTTTTTAGTTTATTTTGTTCATATAAATTTTATTTATTAAGATCTATTTAACTATGTCTATTATCGTAATTGATTATATAATTTTTGTATTGTTTTTAGGGCTACAATTTTAACATCTGTCCAGGGGCAACGATGAAAAATAGCTCTCTAGCCAATTCTGGTGCATTTGCAGCGTTGCTAATTAATGTACACCGTCCCTGCCAAATATGCAAATAAATGATAACTTTCCAGTAACTGCCATCATAAAAAATACACTTACTGTACTCGTAGGTTTAAAATTCTACATACAGAATAGAAAAATTACATATTTCTTTGATTTTATAATGTGTACAAATGGATACTCCATGTAAAGATAAGACCACATCTCAAACACATTAAAAAGTGCAAGTAGCAGAACTGTCAGCAGCACACGCATCTACCGTTGAGGAGGCGAAGATGTAGTTAACGATTAAGCTTTGAACTAAACTGTTAATTATAACTTTTGAGTTCTTCAAGAGCGTTAATGTGTTGATCAACTGAAAGAACAGCAAAGTATTATTAAATGTTTCTTGGGAGCACAGCAGCATGAATGCTCAGCTGGAGCGCTTTTAATTGATATGATCATTTTCAGGTCTATCTGAATCCAGACTGAATTCTGTTGATTTGAACTGGGGTTTTTTTTTTTTTTGTATTAATGTCTTCACGCCTTCACAGTTTCTTATTAGTCTGTGCTCATTTAGACAACACTCAAAGCTGTGTTTTAGTATTTTAGTCCAGGTTATCCGCGGGGTTTTAAAAATATCTTAAATCTCAAAGGCTAAATTTTAGGCCTTAAGAAGTCTTAAAACTACTGAAATATTGTGTTGTAGGTCTTAAATCTTTTTAAACAGATGTTAATTTTACTTTTTTTCATGTATAGCTTCCCAATTTGGCCATTAACGCTCATACAATCACCAACAATCCCAATCTCAATAAAACTTTTTATTTAAAAAAGGATTTTTAACTCTATTTACATAATGTTTTAATTACTTTCCTTACTGTAACATTTGTTCTCTGTTTATTTACTGCTGAAGATACTGACTTGACCTATATTTTTTATTAAATTATTATTATTGTATTATTAAATGTATTAAATTATAATCATTTTTGATAGGGAAAGTGAAAATCTTTTCCAACTGGGATATTTGAAAAAATCCTTAACATTTAGCCTTGTTATAAGTCTAAAATTTCCTTTATAATAGTCTTAAAAAGGTCTTAAAAAGTCTTAATCTTAAAGTCTTATAAGTCTGATTATATTGTAAATCTAAAACATGGGCATAATTTATTACTCAAAGATTTATTTTATTTTATTTTTAACTTTTAAAAACAACAGATTCATCTTATCATTTATTTTATTCTTAATTAGGTTTTGTATTTATCATCAAAACATAGTGAGATAGTTTAGTGGTTAGTAAAACTGGAAAAGAAAATAGCATTAATATATGGATAGATTTCCTGCGGGTGCTAAACAAACATATTCTTTCATTTTTTGAACAAACAGTATTATTCAAAAAATCATTATAGATATTCTGGTCTCATGAGATGTTGCTATTCGGGCAGTTAGCTGGAGGCGAAGTAATAATATAATGTGTGTTCTGCTGTGCAGGTTTTTTACATTTGATGTACTGTTTGATGTACTTGTGAAACCATATCTCAGTGCATAATCTACATAATATGTATAAAGTGCATAATCTCAGTGCAGTTGCTTACTATTTAAAAAAAAAATCTGTGGTTATCAATATCAGTCCTGGAGATCCACTGCTGTGCACATTTTGTAATCTTATCTGTCACACGTGTCAGTTGATGGAGCTCTCTACTAATGAGCTGGTGAACTGAATCTCTCTACAGTATATCTCTCTCTGTGTGTATGTATTTATTACAGGAATGCATTTCTCATATCTACTAGAGGACAGATAAACAGCACTAACAGAACAAGTATTTATTTTGGGATTCTGCTTGCGTTCTGTTGCATTTGACTGCCAGTGTTCAAACTGTATTGTTTTTGTGCCTTTGTCTAGTTTGCTCACACAGCTGCCGGAGGAGAATGTTACCTTGCTGTGCCATTTGTTTGGAGTGCTGCACAGAATACACACTCACTCTGAGGTAAATCAGATGACAGCAACAAACTTGGCCCTTTGCATCGCACCCAATATGCTGTGGAGGTCCTCCCAAGTCAGCACAGAGAAGGAGGGACAGGGTGTGTTGCAGGTAACATCTCAGTGATATGCTTGTTTCAATATTCCTTTGTAGGTAACCTAACATTTTACATCAATATTTTTAATAAAGGCTTTTAAATATTCCAAATGTTCAAAAACATTTTTGCAACTGACAGGTTGTAAATGACACTTTAATAAACGAGGGGTGTCCAAACTTTTTCGTATGAAGGGCCAAAAACCAAATATCATTGAGCAGTGGGCCAAATGTAAATATACCAAACTATATTACAGTACATTAAAGTTGTTTTTTCAATTCAATTCATCTTTATTTCTATAGCACTTTTACAATGTAGATTGTGTCAAAGCAGCTTAACTTAAGATTATAGTTAATTGAAACCGTGTCAGTTCAGTTTTCAGAGTTGAAATTCAGTTTAGTTTAGTTTAGTTTAGTTTAGTTTAGTTCAGTTCAGTTCAGTTCAGTTCAGTTCAGTTCAGTTCAGTTCAGTTCAGTTCAGTTCAGTTTAGTTTAGTTTAGTTTAGTTCAGTTCAGTTCAGTGTGGTTTTAATATTCACTGCTAAGAGTCCAAACACTGAAGAGCAATCCATCGATGCGCAACTCTACAAGTTCCAAACTATGCAAGCCAGTGGCGACAGCGGCAAAAAAAAAACTTCAACAATTGGTGAAAGTGTAAGTTGTCATAGTTATTTCCCTAATTATTCATAGTATTTCAAAATGAACAGAAAACGTTCATTTAAATCTTTGTTACTAATGCAGTATAACTTTTTAAATGATAACTTATTGCAACAAAAACATAAACGGTCACATTTATAACACAGTAGAGTTCAATGCTGAACACACTAGTCATGCAGAATCTGCCTTTGACTTGATTTGCTCAACAAAGTTTCTGCATTATCAGGTGACAGAATGTACATTTAAACTAAATCTGATTAATTTACACTATTTATTTGAAAAAAATAAAACATTAACAATAAAACAAACAAACAAATGGTCACATTAAAGTTGAATTGACAATCTCAAAACCATCCCCATCATTCTCCCTTTGTTGTCACATGGGATGGCGGGCCAAATCAAAGGTTACCATGCGCCAACTTTGGCCTGCAGGCCTTGGGAATCTCTGCTTTAAACGCTTGAATTTTAGCGACCTGTTAGGATTTTGAACCCCAAAGTTTGTGCATACTAATTTAGGGATGTCCCGATCAGGTTTTTTTGCCCTCGAGTCCGAGTCATTTGATTTTGAGTATCTGCCGATACCGAACCCCGATCCGATGCTTCTATAATACATAAAGGCTTAGTAAAGACATGAGAGCTACGAACGAACTCCATATGTCTGCGGTGAACGAAACATGGGGTACATCTTATAACAGGATGAGTAGTTTGTCAGAAATCTTTTTATAAAGAGCTGGCAGAGCTTTGTTGGTGAAATCGAGGTTCTACGTTTGTTTTTGGGGTGTCTTTTCAGGTTGTGTTAAATGTAGCCTTTTCCTTTCCACCTCTTGCAATGCCAAGTTTACATATCTCACAGTTTGCTTTGGCAAGGTTGTCATCATCAACTTTATAATACCTCCAGAGCACAGACATACTTGCGCTTTCTGCTTCAAGCTTCTTCCGTGTTCTACTTTGCCGGCATTTAACCAATAGCGTCTCTGCAACAAAGTGATGTCATGCCGCACACGTTGCTGTTTCTGTGTGAAGTCAAGAAAGAGGTCTAACTCTGTGCCACCGCATAAGTATAGATGTGTCAAAAAATAATGATATATATATATATATATATATATATATATATATATATATATATATATATATATATATATATATATATATATATATATATATATATATACACACACACACATATATAGTCGAGTCCTGATTGGGAGGTAATGTCCAATTCCGATCGAGTCTGAAACCGTGTTATCACGTGATCGGATCTGGACATCCCTATACTAGTTAGATTCATAATTGCATGGCATAGTCCACATGACCAGGGCTATTGCATTCTGGACTTATGGTCTCCAGAGCATGTCGGGTATGTTAAATAGGGCAGAGCCTCTTGTGAAAGAGAGTGAAAGTGCAGGAGAGCGAGAGAGACACACACACCTCTGGACGCAACAATGTGATTTTGAAATGGTATATTTAGGCTTGTGATATTATAATAATAATACATTTTATTTTAAGCGCCTTTCAAGAAACCCAAGATCACTGTACAACATCATATACACAATTCAATAATTTAAAAAACCAATAGTATAAAAACAGAGAAGATGATAAAATACAAAGACATGATACAGAGTGTAGTATGCAGTTATAAAGAGTAACTTATTTTGAACAGATGAGTTTTAAGTCTGGATTTAAACAGAGGGAGAGAGTCAATGTTGTGTATGTCAGGAGGAAGAGAATTGTGCTGAGACGGGCAGAGGGAACAGAGAGGAGAATGGAGGAGGAGGATCTAAGGGAGCAGGAGTGAGTGGTGATATAGAGAAGATCAGACAAGTAAGAAGGTGAGAGGTTATGAAGTCCACTGTAATGTTTTTGTATCATATTAAAAGAAAAATAGATGAAGAGTTCAGATGCAAAAACCTCTAAAAGCCGTTTGAAATTTCCTTAAAAAATAAGCGTTTTTTTAATCAGGCTCCTGTGTGTAGGTTAAGTAATTTCAAGTTTATGGCAAAGAATACACTCTTTTAAAAGTCTTGAAATAACTCAACATAAACATAGGAGTCTGACAAAAATGCTAATTTTCAATGGACATTTTCGATGGCACTTAGAGGTTTTTGCATCTAAACTCTTCAGATTCAGCTATAAAACTAAATTTGATATGTTCATTGAAATCTTGACAAGTCATGCATTCATTCATTTTACTTTGGCTTGGTCCCTTTATTTATCAGGGGTCACCACAGCGGAGTGAACTGCTAACTTATCCATCATATGTTTAACGCAGTGGATGCCCTTCCAGCTGCAACCCAGTATTGGGAAACACCCATACACTCTCACATTCACACGCATACACTACGGCCAATTTAGCTTATTCTATTCACCTATAGCGCATGTCTTTAAACTGTGGGGGAACCGGATCACCCTGAGGAAACCCACGCAAACGCGGGGAGAACATGCAAACTCCACACAGAAACGCCAACTGACCCAGCTGGCACTCTAACCAGCGACCTTCTTGCTGTGAGGCAACAGTGCTAACCACTGAGCCACTGTGTCGCCATCTTGACAAGTCATGGAGAAAAAAAAAATATTTATAATTTCATATAAAATAAATAGCACTATATGAAGATACGTGTCTAAAGAGTCGCTTTTCCCTAGTATTTGCTCAAAAAAGTAATTAAAAATTGATAATGTTAGTGACCCGTTAGTGACCCGTCAGACCTCCAGCTACATATATATTTCTTCTTCAAAAAATTGTGTTTTACAAAAAAAGCAGTTTTACTACCCGTATGCAAAGGGGTTTCTCTTACAGAGGCACAATTTATGGGAGGATTGTATTTAAATAAATCACATTTACTATAGTTTGTTGGTTAATGTTAGTTTTTGCAGCATTATTATAGCTTCCAAAGAATTATCTCCTCAACTTATTTGTGTTGGTCTATGTGCTGCATTCAGAGAGTATCGTAGGCTCGCTTGGACCATACTGCAAGAAATAAAAAGTTGAAGGGCAGGAGGGGCAATTTGGGTTGGACGATGTGACATATTGAAGAGGGGGGTGTGGGGATTGGCTTGAGTGATGCAGCGTCTTCCATAACTTGCGCAGTTCATGTACAGTGTCCAGCATAATTTACTACACCACATTTTAATAAAGAGTATTTTTATTAATTTCTCAGTCAATATAGGCAATATATTTTGGTGCATTTAAACAAAACAGATTTATTAAAGAGATATATTTATTCAAATAATATTTAGTCACCAAACATATTTAAAACGGAAAGATAATACAATTAAATTCAAGCAAAATATTGCAAAAAAAAAATTTCAACCTACACAATTTCAACTAAACTTTTAATTTTCTTTTGCTTCTCTTGATTTTTCCTCTTTATTAAAATTTGTATTTAATATTTTTCTATAACATAAATTTGGGTGTGCTAGTTTTTGGACCGTTATTGTAAGTTGTTTTATTAGAAAAGCTCCAGATTTGGCTTCAGTACTGACTAATCTAATGTATATGCACAAATATAATATTGTAAAGCTTCCTATTAAAAATATGAATTTAAAAGTGAGATTTGTGAGAGGTGTACTCATATATGCTGAGTACTGTATAAGGCAGATTTGTACTGGCTGCTTTGGACGTTATGAAACTTTCCACTCCCATTAGCACATTTATTTGTATTGCTCTCTAATTTGCAGTGCTTAGTAAAGTCGTTTTATTCTTTATTCCTTTATTAAGAAGTAGAAGCAGTTTTATTCTAGTAACTTGGAGGTTATTAAAGGGTCAGAATCAATTAAAGATTTGGATTTTGTGCCGCAGGAAAGAAGATCTTAATTTGTATGCCAGCTTGAATTGTTCACAGTCGTTGTTCCTGGAAAAACACGGTTTAAATCCACTTTCACCACAGGTTGTCATGCTGGAATAAAATCCCTGAGCTTCAGCAATTACATCAGCACACAATCACTCGAATTTAAATAAGCAGCTTCTGTCTAATAAGGGTGCTGAAGAATGCAACAACCTGGTGTGATATTAATTTGTAAATCAAACTGGTGTGTGGTTTTACCTCAAGAGAAACTCAGTTAATGATGTGACTCAATGCTTATATTGGCATAAAGCTGAAAACGGTTCTCTCCACTCTTCAGATAATACATTGTAATGGATATTGATGGCTTCTTTCTTAGTGATGAGTTGTTCTTGTAAATCTGCGCAGTTTACCAAGACAGCTGTTGACACAAAACAAAGCGGGGGAAAGCATTCAGCATTTAAAACACCAGGGACCTACTGTACATAACTGTACAATATACTGGTGGCACGATATGTGTTGTCACATTTGTCACATATTTTAAATCATATAGGTTTGTTTGTAGTACTAAGCAACTCACATGCCATTAATTGGAGAAAAAGTAACTTAAGCATGTTAGGTGTGATTTCTTATCCAACCTTTATGTTCAGGATCAGTATGTCAGTTTTGTAATAGATGCTATAGGTAAAAAGACCAAGCTTCTATTATGCTCATTGCAATCTAGCTAGTGTTCATTCAGCTTGCCCTAGAGAGAGTAAGGTTGTGTGGCGTTACAAAGCATTAGAGCCATTGACTCCACTGGACTAGCAGTGAAAAAGGAGTTGTAGAAAAACATGTCCAGTTTCTCCTGAACAATTTTCTTTTGCTTTGTATGACAAGGGGATGATGAGTCATCCACTTCTGAAGCAGACATAAAAGCAGGGTTCAACAATAGGGATTCAGTCCGGTTGACAAATTATCACTTAGACATTTGCTGCATTTTAGTGCCTGCTGAAATTGCTAGAAGCTGGTGAATAAATATCACTCAGAATGAAAACATCACTTGGAATGTGTTGAAAATGCATCCATGCCTTAATTCTCCAGGAAGAGTGCGCTTATGAGGCTGTCGTCAACCAAAGCCATTTTGTCCATTTCAGCTCTGAATGGTCTACGTATACAGCCCATCTCTGAGAATGAGTTCAGGAAAGGGATCCTTTATATATTTATTTACTCTATATACAGTATTTATATTTCCATGTAATTTTTGAACTGAAGTGTAGAAAACGTTAGGAATAAGTATGTAAATTTGTTTATTTTTAATCAGTAACATTTGTAATCTTTGGTTTTGCCCTACTGCACGTGGCGAAAGCCTTTTTGTATTTTCTGTTTTTAAGTTTCACTGCAGGCAAATTGTAATATAATAACCCAATTAGAATTATTTTGGTGTACTGGCATAAATGGAGAGGTCAGTATTTATGTACTGAGAAATGTGTGTTTAAAGGGTTAAAATGCTGAAAAACACTACTTCTTTGTTATTTATAATCAGGAAAAAAAAATTAATGAGCCTTTTCGACATGTTTTTAAAATAACCTGTGTGTAACCTTTATAAAATGTTAAACAAGTTGCTTCTCATCAGTGCATAGTTATTTTTAATGTATTTTATTAATTGTGTTTTAAATGTAGGTTCTTAAACCAAAAAAAAGGCATTTAACAAAATAAAGGACAGATCCTCACTTTATTACTGTATACACTTACCGGCCACTTTTTTAGGTACACCATAATAATACCGGGTTGGACCCCTTTTGCCTTCAGAACTGCCTTAATCCTTTGGAACAAAGCTTAAACAAGGTACTGGAAATATTCCTTATATTTTGGTCCATATTTCCATGATAGCATCACTCAGTTGCTGCAGATTTGTTGTCTTCACGTCCATGATGCGAATCTCCTGTTCCACCACATCCCAAAGGTGCTCTATTGGATTGAGATCTGGTGACTGTGGAGGCCATTTGGGTACACTGTGGTCATAAAGTGATGGACATGGTCAGCAACAATACTCAGGTTGACACGATGCTCAATTGGTACTAATAGTGTGCCAAGAAAATATCCCCCACACCATTACACCACCACCAGCAGCCTGAACCGTTGATACAAGGCAGGATGGATCCATGCTTTCATGTTGTTGGCAGTCGCAGTAGAGACTCCTCAGACCAGGCAACATTTTTCCAATCTTCAATTGTCCAATTTTAGTGAGCCTGTGTGAATTGTAGCCTCAGTTTCCTGTTCTTAGCTGACAGGAGTGGCACTCGGTGTGATCTTTTGCTGCTGTAGCCCATCCGCCTCAAGGTTGGATGTGTTGTGTGTTCAGAGATGCTCTTTTGCATACCTCAGTTGTAACAAGTGGTTATTTGAGTTACTGTTGCCTTTCTATCAGCTCGAACCACTCTGGCCATTCTCCTCTGACCTTTGGCATGACAAGACATTTGCGCCCACAGAACTGCCGCTCACTGGATATTTTCTCTTTTTCGGACCATTCTCTGTAAACCCTAGAGATGGTTGTGTGTGAAAATCCCAGTAGATCAGCAGTTTCTGAAATACTCAGACACCAACAACCATTCCACGTTCAAAGTCACTTAAATCCCCTTTCTGCAGCAGATTGTCTTGACCATGTCTACATTCCTAAATGCATTGAGTTGCTGTCATGTGATTGGCTGATTAGAAATTTGCATAAACGAGCAGTTGGACAGGTGTACCTAATAAAGTGGCTGGTGAGTGTAGACTGTACATCCAGTTGACTCTGTATTCTGCAGTTAACTGAAAGACCATCAAGGAAATAATTGGGCTCATAGATTTAATCAGGAGGTTGGTTAGATTGTTCAAAGTTCAGTTTCTTTCATTTTTTTTACATTTAAAAAAAAATTGTCAGTCATAGACTATTTATTGAAAGAAAAAATCAGTTATGTCTGGCTGTCAGGGATAGAGAAGTTCCTTAATCTTTTCATTTAGCGAGAGGACAAACATTTCATTGGCAAGCAGCTTATTGCCACGGCTGGTAGAATTTGCTCATGGTTTGTAAATAACTGGAGGACACTGCTCGAATAGCAGTCTGCAATCAAAGCCTAACAACATAGGAAGCCATTGAAAAGACTGCATAGGTGCTGCTGCTGTCTGTGTTATTTACACAGAAATTGAAAATGAGAGGGAACGAGAGGAAGCTAGCTGAGCTTATCTTTGTCACGGCTGAGCCTGCGATGCTTGACATTAGAGGCACATGATAAGAAGATTACTTAAAAAATGTATAAGACATGTTATATTTATGTGTGTCATGGAAATTTACCCCTTGCAATGGTTTGAGGTCTATGCCAAGCAAATGAACTGCATGTGAATGAAAGAAAAGCATAACACAGAGTGTCGCCTGGTTACCTAATGATGACAGTAATTAGACACTTGTCTCCATAGCAACACGTTTTATGGCATAGGACAGGCAAAAACTGAATGGAGAAGTTGTACAATTGAGGCAGGAAGTATAAATGCGGTATCATATTGACAGCCCATCAGGGGTCTATTGAAGACTGTATGTCTATTGTACAGGCTGGAGGCTGTTTTTCACTCAATTCTAGTTGTTCGTGTTGCTGGAATATTTGTGCCCAAACTTCAGCAGCGTTATTCATTAGATTTCAGACGACCTACAGCATAAGATTCAGCAGGAATGACGGCAACATATGTGATCTAATCCACTGCATTATTGAGAACATTTCCATTATGAGCAACCGACACGCTCTGTAAGCCTCTGTTTCAATTATAGAAGTATGTAAAGTTCGTCTATAAATTAAATTCTAGAGATACGAGAGATCATGAGATTATGGAAATTAGTTTTCTGTGCAGAAGTTTAGAGATTAAAACTGTCAGAAGAAACGTGGACTGAATTCCCATCCTTTTACATGTAGTGAAATCGATAATGAAGTAAGTTCTTGACTGCTGATAAAGTGAAGTTTTACATGCATGTAGTGTGAAATGCCCATACTTTAACATGTGTCTTGTTTGGCACAAAGCTTTCTTGGTACACATTATTTTTACTTCTAAAATCAGCCACAGCTCACCATTTGGATTATGTACTACTGTTTATTTACGGTATGATATGTTCTAAGTAGCTGTTTGAAAGTGAAATGATTATATTTGTGGTTGTTTTGTAATTGCTGGTGTCTCATGTGAGGTTGCAGATGTACATGATTTTGATTGTTGTGTTATGTATATGTTATGAGGGCACACAAATTAACAATGTAGAATCAATATTAGTGTTCAGTTAAAAAAATGTCATTGTCAGTTTGTTTAATTAGTTTACTGTCATTCAAAAAGCATATGGTACATGAAAAGAATAAAATTACATGGTCAGGTCCTCCTGACAATAATACAAAATTATAGTAGTAATAAGAGCATACCAAATTACATTTAGATTTTTTTTTATGGTGCCATTGCCTAAATGGTAGAACATAAAACAAAATGATGTTTATTGAGATAAAAGTATGGATCTTATTTTTTTTTAATAATTTAAAAGTTTATATTATTATTTGTAAATATAAAAATGTACATAAATTCACAATAAAACCTAAGGCACCTAATCTATGGAGCTAATAATATGCCAAAACAATCTGAGTTTGAATTGTGTTAATTTGAATGATTGACAATTATAAGTTAATAAAACTGAATATTACATGCCATTAAAAATCTTTTGAATTAGAATTTTTTAACTTGAATTTGATGACCTTGAACTGAATTTCACAATCTGAATTTCTGGTTTTGAATTTTAGAATATTGAATTTGATTCATTTTTTCTTTTTCTTTTTTTCGGCTTAGTCCTTTTATTAATCTGGAGTCGCCACAACGGAATGAACTGCCAGCACATGTTTAACGCCACAGATGCCCTTCCAGCCACAACCCAACACTGGGAAACACCTATATACTCTTGCATTCATACTCATACACTGAGGACAATTTAGCTTATTCAATTCACCTGTACTGCATGTCTTTGTACTGTGGGGGAAACCGGAGCACCCACTCGAACACGGGGAGAACATGCAAACTCTACACAGAAATGCCAACTGACCCAGCTGGGGCTCGAACCAGCGACCTTCTTGCTGTGAGGCGATTGTGCTACCCACTGTGCCACCTAATATTGAATTTGATGTTCCGAATTTCTTCATCTTGAAAACAGCTGAAACTGTATTTTTACAGACCCAATATCTGCAGCATATGAATTCAGAACCAAATAATCTGAAGTTTGAAAATACGTCTATAAAAATCTGACTTAAACAAATTCAGTTGTCTTAAATTTCAGATGTTCAATATTTAAGTCCAGAAATTCAAATTTAAGTTAAGAAATTCAAGTTCAAAACATTTTTAATGGCATATAATATTCAGTTTTATTAACTTGCAATTGTTAATAACTCAAATGAACACAATTCAAACTCAGATTGTTTTGGCATATTATTAGCTCCATACTAATCCAGCTACAATAATTTAACCCTAATTAACAGTTACACTACTAATAACAAGATTGATATGCAATAATGCAGCTTCAAATTTCAGCATTATTTGACAGAAATATAACAATATTTGCTTTCTCTGCCAAAATACGACACCTCTCTTGATATTGTTTAAAATGATGATGAACATAATACATTTTACTATAACATAGTTACAGTATAAGCCTGGCATTGTACTGTACCTTCTAAATCAGCTTGTCTTTAATGCAATAACTTGCAGTGTCTGTGCTTTTTCAAAAAAGTTATAATCGATAAGAATGTCTTTAAGGATGATATCCATTACTTTCTTTACACATGCAGTGGTCAAATCATCGTTTAAAAAATAATAACTTTAAACGAACCATGTTCATTTAACGAAATCAAAACTAACAATGTGATTTTGTTAGCTCACATTGCTAATTGTGCATGTCATTAAGAGAAAAAAAATAGTTTGCCCTTGTAATCTTAAACGGAAATTTGTTTTCAAATAAATTGTCAGGTTAGGTATATTTTATGAAATGGGCATGGCTAACATATTTAACCACACTGCTTCAGCTGTCAGTTTTGGCAGCAAACAGAAATGGTGAGGAGGAGTCTGTTAGGTTGTAATAACTGTCCCGAAACCTCTTTCCCGATCTTTCTGAATGAAAGGCCTACTTTACTACATCCAATCAGTTGGAGTGAAAAAACAAGCCACACCCACTGTTTACTCATTTAATATTCAGTTTTTCTTGGAACTGCATCCCAATACAAAAAAAATATAATGGTCGCAGCTTCCGCTTCATGGAGACTTTAAGATTTACAGTGCAAATCCAATTAGAACTACTTATTTGGTTAACATAGTAAGTCTCTCATATAACAGAGGATATTACTTTACAAATTTTATTGTACATAATTCAAATAAAATTATATATAATAATTTATTTACACACATTTACATAAGTAAATAAGTAGACTCAATGAAGGGCTAAAAAATCTGTGCATTTCTGTGGGTGCAGATTTCATGTGGGCCTACTTATGGCTTACTAAAGGAATAGTGCGCCCAAAAATGAAAATCTACTCACACTCTCAAGTGGTTTCACATCTTTATGAGTTTCTTCTATTGAACACAAAAGCAAAAACAAAAACTATGAAGGTCAAAGGCTACATGTTTCTAGCACTCTTCAAAATATCTTCTTTTGTGTTCAACAGAAGAAAGTAAATCAAAACGGTTTGAGCCAAAAACTGAGTGAATGGGAAGAATTTTCGTTTTTGATGAACTATGTCTTCAAAATGCAGCTTTTTGTTTTGTTCGTATAAACAACAAAAATGTTTCCAGGCCTCTTTCTCCTGCTCAAGCATTTAAGTGCCACTGAAATGGGCTACCAAATTAGGCACCACAATGTGTAGAAGCATTTACAGTATCATTAGTAGTAATTTATTAGGGGAAGTAGTAATGGTTAACATAATATTGTGGCACAGTGGCTCAGTGGTTAGCACTGGCGCATCACAACTAGAAGGTCCCTGGTTTGAGTCCCGGCTGGGCCAGTTGCCATTTTGGTGTGGAGATTGCAGAAGCATTTATCATTAGTAGTAATTTGGATTTCTATGATTTTGCATGTGGAGTTTGCATGTTCTCTCTGTGTTCGCATGGGTTTCCTCCAAGTGCTCAGGTTTCCCCCACAGTCCAAAGAAACGTAGTATAAGTGAATTGGGTAAACAAAACTAGCCTTAGTGTATGAGTGTATGGGTGTTTCCCAGTACTGGGTTGCAGCTGGAAAGGCCTGAATAGTTCACAGTTCATTATGCTTTGATAAATAGGGGACTAAGCCGAAGGAAAATGAATGAATCAATTAATCAATTAATGTAAAAGCATGACAACAGGGATCTTGAAAAAAACTAAAATGAGCAATTGGTCATCTGCGTTAGGGTTAGCTGCATCTGTGTAAAACATATGCTAGAATAGTTAGGGGTTCATTCTGCTGTGATGACCCCTGATAAATAAGGGACTAAGCTGATGATGAATGAATGAATGAATGAATGAATGAATGAATGAATGAATGAATGAATGAATGAATGAATGCAAAAGCATGACAACAGGGATCTTGAAAAAAATGAGCAATTGGTCGTCTGCAAAAAACATAATCCTGGAATAGTTGGCAGTTCATTCCTCTGTGGTGACCTCTAATAAATAAGGAGCAATGCCGAAGGAGAATGAATGAAAGAATGAATGAAAAAGCATGAAAACAGGATCTTGAAAAAGCTAAAATGAGCAATCTGCATTAGGGTTAGCTGCATCTGCATAAAACATGCTGGAATAGTTGGCGGTTCATTCTGCTGTGGTGACTCCTGATAAATAAGGGACTAAGCTGAAGGAAAATTAATGAATGAATGAATGAATGAATGAATGAATGAATGAATGAATGAAACGGCATGACAATGGGGATCTTGAAAAAAAATGAGCAATTTGTCATCTGCAAAAAACATATGCCGGAAGAGTTGGCAGTTCATTCCTCTGTGGTGACCTGTAATAAATAAGGAACAAAGCTAAAGGAAAATGAATGAATGAATGAATGAATGAATGTATGAATGAATGAATGAATGAATGAAACGGCATGACAATGGGGATCTTGAAAAAAATGAGCAATTTGTCATCTGCAAAAAACATATGCCGGAAGAGTTGGCAGTTCATTCCTCTGTGGTGACCTCTAATAAATAAGGAACAAAGCTGAAGGAGAATGAATGAATGAATGAATGAATGAGTGAAAAAGCATGACAACAGGATCTTGAAAAAAATGAGCAATTTGTCATCTGCAGAAAACAAATGCCGGAAGAGTTGGCAGTTCATTCCTCTGTGGTGACCTCTAATAAATAAGGAACAAAGCTGAAGGAGAATGAATGAATGGATGAATGAATGGATGAATGGATGAATGAATGAATGAATGAATGAATGAATGAATGAATGAATGAATGAATGAATGAATGAATGAATGAATGAATGAATGAATGAATGAGTGAAAAAGCATGACAACAGGATCTTGAAAAAGCTAAAATGAGCAATTGGTCATCTGCGTTAGGGTTAGCTGCATCTGCATAAAACATATGCTGGAATAGTTGGCGGTACATTCCGCTGTAGTGACTCCTGATAAATAAGGGACTAAGCTGAAGGAAAATGAATGTATGAATGAATGAAACGGCATGACAATGGGGATCTTGAAAAAAAATGAGCAATTTCATTCATTCATTCATTTTCTTGTCGGCTTTGTCCCTTGCGGGGTCGCCACAGCGGAATGAACCGCCAACTTATCCAGCACGATTTTACGCAGCGGATGCCCTTCCAGCCGCAACCCATCTCTGGGAACTTCCACACACACATTCACACTCATACACTCTATGGACAATTTAGCTTACCCAATTCACCTGTACTGCATGTCTTTGGACTGTGGGGGAAACCGGAGCACCCGGAGGAAACCCACGCGAACCCAGGGAGAACATGCAAACTCCACACAGAAACGCCAACTGACCCAGCCCAGCCGAGGTTCGAACCTGCGACCCAGCGACGTTCTTGCTGTGAGGCAACAGCACTACCTACTGCGCCACTGGGTTGCCCAAAATGAGCAATTTGTCATCTGCAAAAAACATATGCCGGAAGAGTTGGCAATTCATTCCTCTGTGGTGACCTCTAATAAATAAGGAACAAAGCTGAAGGAGAATGAATGAATGAATGAATGAATGAATGATCGAATGAATGAATGAGTGAAAAAGCATGACAACAGGATCTTGAAAAAGCTAAAATGAGCAATTGATCATCTGCGTTAGGGTTAGCTGCATCTGCATAAAACATATGCTGGAATAGTTGGCGGTTCATTCCGCTGTAGTGACTCCTGATAAATAAGGGACTAAGCTGATGGAAAATGAATGAATGAATAAATGAATGAATGAAAAAGCATGACAACAGGGATCTTGAAAAAAATGAGCAATTAGTCGTCTGCAAAAAACATATGCCGGAATAGTTGGCAGTTCATTCCTCTGTGGTGACCTCTAATGAATAAGGAACAAAGCCGAAGGAGAATGAATGAATGAGTGAAAAAGCATGACAACAGGATCTTGAAAAAGCTAAAATGAGCAATTGATCATCTGCGTTAGGGTTAGCTGCATCTGCATAAAACATATGCTGGAATAGTTGGCGGTTCATTCCGCTGTAGTGACTCCTGATAAATAAGGGACTAAGCTGAATGAAAATGAATGAATGAATGAATGAAAGAAACAGCATGACAACAGGGATCTTGAAATAAAATGACCAATTGGTCATCTGTGTAAAACATATGTTGGAAAAGTTGACAGTTCGTTCCTGTGTGGTGACCTCTGATAAATTAGGAACTAAGCTCAAGGAGAATGAATGAATGAATTAATGAATGAATGAAAAAGCATGACAACAGGGATCCAGAAAAAAAGCTAAAATGAGCAATTGGTCATTTGCGTTAGGGTTAGCTGCATCTGTGTAAAACATTGAATTGAACATGTGCCAGGATAGTTGTCGGTTCATTCCATTGTGGTGACCCCTGATAAATAAGGGACTAAGCCAAAAAAAAAGAATGAATCAATGAATGAAAAAGCATGACAACAGGGATCTTGAAAAAAAGCTAAAATGAGCAATCGGTCATCTGCGTAAAACATATGCCGGAATAGTTGGCGGATCATTCCTCTGTGGTGACCTCTGGTAAATAAAGCACTAACCTGAAGGAAAATGAATAAATGAATGAAAAAGCATGACAACAGGGATCATGAAACAGCTAAAATGAGCAGTTGGTAATCTGCCCAAAGTGCAGATGCTTTTGTTTCTCAACAACCAAAGGCAATAACTCATTTGTTCAGTGTGTTGTCATGGTGTGTTTGATTTCAATTAATCCAACCAATTAATATGTGAGAGCATGCTATTTGAGGGAATATCAGCTTGTTAATGCAATTAGAATAGGTCATCATGTCGCAGACTACATACAATGAAGCCTTTGCATTTATGAACTTATGCAAATGCTTTGGGAGAAGAACAGCATGAGTCAATCAGTGCATAGTTACTCATCCACTGTCAGCCGCAGAGCCTCGTGGTGTCTATTAAATACAGTTTTTTTGCAATGGAAATGCATTCCATGCTCTTGGCTTACATTTAAATTTTCCATTCCTTTTGGGCTTGTTTGTTTCTGAAATGAGTAAGAAGTAAGAGATTCATCTTTCTATGACAGAAGTGAGGATCTCTATTCACATGCCAAACGACGCACAACTAAATTGGCGTCATGTACGGTTCGTGCTATGAAAACTCTAAACCAATGTCTAAACACTCTAGAACATAGACAGAAACAAGATGGTATTCATCTAGCATATACAATGTGTCCACCTTAACCATGCTCAGATGAATGCACAACAGATGAATCTTTCTGAAAGTTTTAACAAGTCATAAACTTCATGAACTGCTCTGTACAGTGCTTCAGTCACTATGATATATGTGCTGCTACAGGCAACGTTTATGTTTGTAGGCCAGCTGTGTCTGTTTTGCGTATTGATGATGTTTCATGTTTTTCCATTTGTCGTTCAGGTCGCCTCGCTCATCCAGTACCTGATAGAAAACACGCCTGCCATATTTGGAGATGATCTGGAGAGTTTGTTCATCAGGCAGATGAATTCGGGTCAGGAAACGCACGATTATGCAGGTAATTTTGTGGTTGTGCCCTTTGGACCTTATTAATATGAAATGCCTATTGAGGTACTTTACAGACAGTAATTAGCCTTTTTGATAGTGCAGTTTCACAGTACTCCCACACACACTTTTAAGCTGCCTGCAGGTAATTTAGTGCAACTTGTGTATGTAATTAACTGAAACTGAAGAAGATAAAAAGTAAATTCTGCTGCACATAAAAGAAGATATTTTGAAGTTTGAAATCATTTGCCGGTAGTAAATTAATTTTCCTTTTTGGGTGAATTATCAATTTGGTCACATTTACACTGTCAGGTCTTGATGCCCAATTCCGATTTGTTGCCTATATCTGATTTTATTTGCCTGTCCGTTTACACGTCCTTTTAATTGTGACCCATATCCGATTCATGTGTTTACACTTGCCATACAATTTACGACATGGTGCATGCGTAAAGGCGGGTTCTAGCATCTGTGCCACACTAGCCACAGTGGAAGAAATTGTCTTGCTTTTAGCTCTGCGAAATATGCGAAGTTCACCCAACTTTAAAATGATTTTGAGGCAGAGCTTCCTCTGTTGTTGTTGTTTACTGTGTCGGCGTCTCCACACACGCTTATTAAACCGCGGAGATGTACTACATTGTCGCAAGTTTAATAGCATACAAAACGGAATGCCTCAATAAATCCAATCTGCCTGTTTACATGATAGTCGCATTGTCACATATCTGATTTATATCTGATTTATTTCCACATACGAAGGAGGCCTGAAACCGATCTCTGAATATCCGAATGGATGCGTTTCTTTCATGTTTACACAGTCATAAAACAGATCCGATCTGTGTCATATACAGTTAACGATTACAGTATCGCTTTAACAGCCAAGAGGAAGGGAAAAATTACCTCACAAACACGCCAGCGGGTCAAATGTCCAAAGTGAGAGAGAGAGAGAGAGAGAGAGAGGGGCAGAGATGGAGTTTTACAGCATTTCTCCCTAGTAGTGAAATAGCTACTCATGTGCTGTGCCTTCTTCAGTGTCAATGAAAGACTTTGAGGAAACTCACAAGCAGTTAAATTGTGCATAATTATCTACCTTTTAAGTAGTAGGATCGTTTAATTTACTCGCCCTTGCCTCCTTCGCCATAGTATTCTACTGCGACATCGCGCATAGGAGATAAATGATGTCAGTACGTAATAACCGGTTATGATTATTACTGAACCGATATCGAATTGTCCCCATCTGCATTGCGGTGCACCGAAGAAAACAATTAATTTTGACACCCCTATTAGTTATGAGTTATTAAAACTTTTATGTTTAGAAATGTGTTGGAAGAAATCGTCTCTCTGTTAAACAGAAATTGGGGGGCTAATAATTCAGGGCGGCTAATAATTCAGACTTCAACTGTATGAGCAAAAAATCGGAATTAGGTCACATTTAACTGGCAGTGTAAACAGGGCCTTGGAGTGATAATGTAGCATAATACACTTACTACAGTACGTAATTTTAGCATGCAGTACCTGGTGGTTTTCTGAACTCAGAGGTTTTCAGTAGGCTTGGGATACAACATTTTGTCTCTCAACCTCTTTCAGAGTCATTCCAGTGTGGTTTTGGCAGTTTGGTCACGCTCAGGATGAAAGAGAAATATTTGCCCTGTGCAGTAGGTTTTCATCTGGGATTACTTTCTTTTGTTCAGATCAGACCAACTCAACAATTGGTGATGCTGAAAACAACCCCAAGAGTATGCCTAGAAAATGTATCAAAAGAAAAATGTATCGTTAGCAATCGAAATAGTCTTGTAGAATCTTTTTCCTCGTGCTTTTAACGTCATTTAAGTGCAATTTGTCAAATTTCTGGCAGACTGAAAAAGTGTTTTTGCGCCAAATGACACCATAGAAACTTGATTTATGTACTGGTGGTAGGTTTATGGCAGGTTCTCCACAGGAATCGCTGAATAACTGTACTAAGTGGTCGGTGCAATTTATTCACTTTGACAGAGTCCAAGAATAATCTAAGTGTTCAGCTATGTCTAACTATGTAAACTGTGCATATTTTCTTTAGATGGGTCATTTATTCTTCAGCACTCCTCTTCAGAGGATACAGATCAAGATTTTACAGTTTCCACCCATCTACAGCCTGAAGTTCATCCCCTTTTCCTCCCACTGGCTGCACTTTCTCTGCAAGAGAAGAGGAGACCCGGGGCCTTTCATATTGATATGCCGTCATCAGAGGGCACCTACAGCTGTGGGACTCTGGATTCCATTTCATCTTGTTCCAGTGCTTCTGTGAGCATGCTAGAGGTTGGGCAACTTAGTCAATCTCGTGATCGATGCCTCTCTGAGCCTTCCATGTATTTTTCCTCACCCCAAACACTGGCACCGAATCATACTCCCGTTATCCGCCAGTCCAGCTATGATGCTGCTGTAACTAACAGCAGAAAGGAGCAGTCACTAGGCTCTACGGGACTGATCCCTGATCAGCAATCACAAAATTCTGGTATGGGCCCAAGACGACGTCGTTACACTTTTTGGAAGTCTCCGCAGATCCCCACTCGCTTCCGTCATCCTGCGCAGAGATTGGCCAGCATGTCAAGTCTGTCATCTACTACCACTTCTTCTCTCAGCTCATTGGATAGTACACTGTCCCTCAGCTCAGCTGATCCAATCCCCAGCCCTCAAGATCCACGTTCCCGTCCTTTTCTGTTTGGAGCTGCTGCAAGACTGCGGCCTCTCACACCTGAAATATCCAAAAAGAGCTGGACAAATACCTTCACTTACGAAGAAGAGGAAGACTTTTGGAGCGAGAGGGATCAGGAGACCGAAAATGAGAAAGAGAATGAATGCGAAGCATCTTTTCCTGACTACGATAAAGAGAGAGGAGTGAAGAATGGAGAAAGAGCTGAGAGTGAGGATGCCATGAGCTTTGAGTCCATTGGGGATATTCATGAGGTTAAATGTGCAACTCAAAGCACGTCAGAGGGTCTTTCTGAAACTGTGTGCAGCTTTGAGTTTAGTGTGAATCCATTACAACCCTCCACCACATGTCAAAAAGAGTCCAGTCTTGACCTTAACACACAAGCGAATCCTTACAGCATGTGGACAGCACCGCAAGCCAATCCAACTGACTCTGTGATACAGGAATCCCAGGTGAAACAAACTCTCGTAAACTCATCCACAACATCACAAAAGCAATCCAAAACCCAAGCAGAAAGCTCAGCAAGTCGGCTGCAGCTGAAGCTTCCAAATGCACACTCCAACATGCAGGCCTCAGGTGGGAAGAAAGTGAGCAGAATGAAAATCACATTCTTTCCTTCAGCTGGAAGAATTATGCTTAAACATTCTAAGGCCAGGAATCAGACCTCAAACACCATAAAGAATACCCTGGGAGAAGCGCAGCGAAAAGTTGAGCCAGGGTTCAGTGAAGAAAAGGAGGGAAGCGTACGAGAATCAGTTCAAGTGCAAATACCACAGACACTGTTTTATGGTCATAATGTTCCGCTAGTCTTACTTTCTACACCCCCGGTGCAGGTGAGGACTGTAAACTGTACTCCCCCTGATGATGTGGGTAAGACAGATGCAGGTTTATGCGATACAGCTAAAGTTAACCTTGTCACAACTAAAATTAGCAATGGCGTAAGCAGTTACTCAGCAGAGAATAATGTTCAGCGGGTCAAATGTGTTAGTCATAGCATGAGCACAGTTGAAGACCTGCACAGTTCTTGCTGTAATACTGACACCACCAACCCTGCGGTTAGCATTAGGGATGGCCATAGTGTTAATCGGAGTATAAAGCTTATTCACTGCAATACTAATCAGAGTGTGGCCAATCAGAAACCTGCTAGCAAATGCTCAGGAAACATTCGCCATACAATCTGCATCAAGCTTCCCGGCAACAGAGGAGTGGCACAGAACAAGCCGATACAATAATCCTCCTGGTTATATAGCATTATTAATATGTATGCAAAACATTTTAGATTTTATTTCTGTGCGAAAACATGATTGGGTTTTGAGATGAATGTTCGTTTACTTGCATATTTATGCAGATAGATTTTTTAAACCATCTCTAACATTTTTAAGGAACCTTTAATTTGGGTCAAATTTGGACAAACACAATCATTAGTTCATTTATTTATTTTCTTTTCGACTTAGTCCCTTTATTAATCAGGGGTCGCCACAGTGGAATGAACCGCCAACTTATCCAGCATATGTTTTACGCAGCGGATGCCCTTCCAGCTGCATCCCATCACTGGGAAACATCCATACACACTCATTCACAGACATACACTACGGACAATTTAGCTTACCCAATTCACCTATAGCTCATGTCTTTGGACTTGTGGTGCAGTACTCTGAGGAAAACCTACGCAAACATGGGGAGAATATGCAAACTCCACACAGAAATGCCAAATGACCCAGCCAAGGCCTGAACCAGCGACCTTTTTGCTGTGCGATTTTGCTACCCACTGCGCCACCGTGATGCCCCAAACACAATCAGTGGGTTAAAATGAACCGTTATGACTTTAAAAATGTGGACAAAGATAGCTGAAGCATTTCTTTAAAACTGAAATTATGATAGAAATTTTGTATGAACTATCCCTTTAAAGAGTTATTTAAATGCTTACAACAACACAAACACACACACACACACACACACACACACACACACACACACACACACATACAAATCCACATACATACACACATCATTCCATCACTGCTGTGTACTTTTTTCCTGAGACATGCTAGATTTGTCAGCCCTTAATTGTATACAATCTTTCTCCCTCTTTCTTCCCTGAAAACGGAGTACATTTCCATAGAGCCAGTACCTCAATATCAGTAAAGCCAGGCAGAAAAATGAATATATTGCCTCTGTGCAGGTAAACACAAATTTCCCAGGCATGGCACACATCCCATTTGCACACAGCTGAAGTGAAAGTGGGTGGTAAACAAAACCTAATTCTTTTCAGTGAAATTGGATTTGAGAGCAGGTTCAATAGCATCCAACCGCTCTCCATATGAAAGTGCTTTCTTTTCCTGGGGAAGTTTTTTATAAATTTATTATTACCTTATGCATTTGTTGCTTGTTATTTCAAATGCTTGCATTTAACCGATTACTTAAAGCGAGCAGAATACTGTAGACCGTTAGCAGTGTATTTTTGTTAGTGTCAATATATAGTAAGCCAGCTCTGCAAAGGGCAAACAGAAGCAGCATCTGTCATGGCACTTATGTATGTTTACACAGGCTGCGCTATTGATACTAACAATTTTGAAGTGGTCTGTTATCCCTTTAACAGGCTTTGAAACTGCCTGGTTGACCTTTTGTTTATAGGTTATCATTAAAACAAAAACTCAAAATGTGCTTAGACTTAGAAAGGTGTCAGGAAGAATTTAATCAAATTATTTTGTCCTAAAAAAACAGCTTAAAGTGCAAATCAAAGGGTTTAGTTTTTACATGCATTTGCAACAACTGCATAATAAAAACAATCTTTATTAAAGGTATAGTTCACTCATTTTCACACTTAAGTAGTTCTTAACCTTTTTGGATTTCTTTCTTTTCTTGAACAAAAAACAAGATATTCTGACATGTTGTGAAAAGGCAGCCATTGACATCCATTGTAGGAACAAATATACTGTGGAAATTCAAGGGTGAGGAAATCATGGCAGAATTTTCATTTTTGGTGAACTATACAGCTTTAACAGGGTTTCTGCGGGGTCTTAATATGTCTTAAATCTCAAAATCCAAATTTTAGGCCTTAAAAGTCTTAATTTTCCTTTGTTCATGTATTGCTACCCAATCTGGCCAACATCCATAAAATCACCAACAATTCATTTCAATAAAACCTTCAACTTTTTATTTAAAAAGGTCATTTTTAACTCTCTTTATCATAATGGTTTAATTATTTTCCTTACAATAACATTTGTTTAAAAAGTGCTCCATGTATTTACTGCTGAGGACACCGACCTAGACAGATTGGTGTGCATAAATTTACTTTTTAAAACTTTTAAAACATTTGTTCATTTTTTTTATTTTATTTTAAAGAAGGATTATGTTGGAAAAAAAGTGTATGTATACAAGTAGAGCTTGCTTGTTTTTAGACAATATTTAAAATATTTTGCTAAGAAATAAAATCTAAAATATTTTACTTTTTTATTATTAATGTATTATTATATTATTAAATGTATTAATTTTATAATATTTTTTAATAGGGCAAATAAAAAAATTTCCATTTGAAAAATTCCTTACCCTTTAGCCCTAAAACTTAATTCATAATAGTCTTAAAAATGTCTTAAAGTCTTAAATCTAACTCTGTGAAACCTGCAGAAACCCTGTTTAAATACAGTGGGAGAGATAAGCATTCAACACATCACCATTTTTCTCAGAAAACATATTTCTAAAGGTGCTGTTGACTTGAAATGTTCACCAGATGTTGGTAACAACCAAATATGTAAAGAACACAACATTAATTAGTTTACAAATTAGGTTATGATTAATAAAATGACACAGAAAAAAGTATTAAACACATGAAGAAAGGGAGGTGTAGTAAGGCAGTGAAAGCCCAGACTGCAGCTGAAATCTCTTAGCAGTTATTCATTAACCCTCTGCCCTTCATCAGTGTAAATTAATATTAGCTGCTTCAGTCCAACATCTACATTAGCAGGATGATAAAGATGAAACCAGGGTGGACATTTCAGCAAGGCAAAATCCAAAACGCACCCAAGTAAACTCTTAAATGCTTTCAGAGAAAGAAAATCAAGCTGTAGAATGGCTCAGCCAATCACCTGACTTGAATCCAATAGAAAATACAAAATAAAGATCAGATTTGATGGACCAGACCCACAGAATCATGATTTTTACACTCTGTTGAAGTCTGTGAAAAACTCGCACCTGAGCAACTCATATGACTTTATTCTCCATATGAGAGGTGTGTTTAAGCTGCCATAACCAAAAAAAGGTTTATATAAAGTATTAAATATGTATTAGTAGTTCAGCCCTTTTTTTCAGTAGTTCTTCAGTAGCCCTTCTCCTTGTGTCATGCATTGTTATTACACCAACATTAATTTTTTTATTTTTTGTGTTTTGTTATATGTTTATGTTTGTATTGTTTGGGTTTTTACCAAAGATTGGCTCAATTCCATGTCAACAGCTCCTTTAGAATATTTTTATCCAGAAACAAACATGACATGTTGAATACTTTCCCACAGTACTGTATATACTGTAAACTATAAAAATGAAAAAATTATTTTGGTGCTATTTTTACCCCAAGTCGCTGTTCATTTCAGACTCTGAATGAAGACACATAATTGGCATGTTAGAGAAGTTTATAAAGACAGAAAAATAATTTGTTATTGAGCGTATAAAGAGCATGTGCATTAGGCAGAAATGGGGAAGTCATCAAGATGGTAATCACAGTGTTAGGAGGGAGGAATGAAGTGCTTTAGTGCCAAATTGGTTAAATAGCAGATGTGACCGAGCATCTCTAAAAAGAAAGAGGGTGAAGGTGAAGCAGCAAGAAAAGGTATAACCCAAGGAAACTGTGATTTGTGTTAAATGCTGAAATAAGATGTTAGAAGCACATTTAGGAACAAGCGTTTAGGAAGTGTTATACAGGATTGTGCATAGAGTAGGTCTAGTGAAAGACAGTTGGTTGATGTTTGTTATTGTGACTCATGATTGTGTAGTATAAGTGATTTGGAGACATTCACGTGTCTGTAGCTGTAAGTGTGAATGTGAGTCATGTTTTGGTCTGACCAATATTCAGTATACTAAAACAATAAGCACCAAATGGCTGTGAATTGCAGTGAACTTACTGTAACAGCTGAGGGATGAAGGAATGGCCGTCAAGGAACAGTCACAGATGTACAATATATTCATTCAGTCATTCATTCATTTTCTTTTCGGCTTAGTCCCTTTATTAATCTGGGGTCGCCACAGTGGAATGAACTGCCAACTTATCCAGCATATGTTTTTATGCAGCGGATGCCCTTCCAGCTGCAACCCATCACTGGGAAACATCCATACACACTCATTCACACACATACACTACGGACAATTTAGCTTACCCAATTCACCTATACCACATTTCTTTGGACTGTGGGGGAAACCGGAGCACCCAGAGGAAACCCACGCGAACACGGGGAGAACATGCAAACTCCACACAGAAACGCCAACTGACCCAGCCAAGGCTCGAACGAGCAACCTTCTTGCTGTAAGGCAAACGTGCTACCCACTGCGTCACCGTGAAGCCCATGTACAGTCTAAATGTAAAATAATTTACAATACATTAGGATGCAGATCAACCAGTCCGAATCAAGAACCGTAGCCTCTAGAAATTATTGAAAGTGAACAAGCTTAAATAATTCTGTTTTCACCTGTAAATAGCATCGTCCACTTGTGATTGGATCATCAAAACCACTTCTTTAAAGCAACACTATGCAAGTTTCTCTCACAGCTTCTCCTTGTTGTTGATACAGTAAGTCCAATTGCCTCATACCAGTGTTGTAAAAGTGTTGTTGCACTTCTCGGTGGGCAGCATTTTTTGACTAACCTGACAGAATCTGTGAAAGTTGGTACCTTGTTTGGAAATCATGTCCAACGGCCAGGTAATAAAGCCGTGTTACAATACACTCAACAAATATCATCACATGGCAGCCAGTTGCCTCTTTCAGCTTTCGCCATTAAGCCTATCCGATACAAATCCATGTTCATTTCCATGCTTGTGTCTGACCAGTCTCCTTAGCGGGCACACAACGTCAGCATGACGTCAGATTGACGTATGTTGTACCCCTACGTCATGGGGACGTTGCATTTTGTTTGGAAATTAAAATCGGGTTGACGTCAATGTCCAACGTTCAATCTAAAATCAACCAACTATCAACGTCTAATGATTTTACAGCTTGATGTTGTGGACGTTACCATTATGACGTCTATCAGACATTGGATTTTGGTTGTCACACCTGATGAATAAATGTCAGTATTTGATGTCTGTATGACGTTGGTTTAAGATGTTGGCTCGAAGTTGGATTTTGGTCACTTTTCAACACAATCTAAAATTAACCAAATATCAACGTCTAATGATGTTACAACTTGACGTTGTGATGACGTTATCACTATGACGTCTATCAGATGTTGGATTTGGTTTGCTATACCTGATAAATGATTGTATTTGACGTCAATATGACGTTGGTTTAAGATGTTCGCTCAACATTGGATTTTGGTCACCTTCCAACACAACCTAAAATCAACCAAATATCAAAATCTAATGATGTTACAACTTGATGTTGTGGACATTACCATTATGACGTCTATCAGATGTTGGATTTTGGTTGCTATACCTGACAAATAAATGTCAGTATTTGATGTTAATATGACGTTGGTTTAAGATGTTGGCTCAACGTTGGATTTTGGTCACTTTTAACACAACCTAATATCAACCAAATATCAACGTCTAATGATGTTACAGCTTGACGTTGTGTGGACGGTATCACTATGACGTCTATCAGACATTGGATTTTGGTTGTCACACCTGATGAATAAATGTCAGTATTTGATGTCTGTATGACGTTGGTTTAAGATGTTGGCTCGAAGTTGGATTTTGGTCACTTTTTAACACAACCTAATATCAACCAAATATCAATGTCTAATGATGTTACAAATTGACGTTGTGTTGACGTTACCACTATGAATTCTTTCAGATGTTGGATTTTGATTGCTATACCTGACAAATGTCAGTATTTGACGTCAATATGACGTTGGTTTAAGATGTTGGCTCAACATTGGATTTTGGTCACCTTCCAACACAACTTAAAATCAACCAAATATCAACGTCTAATGATGTTACAACTTGATGTTGTGGACGTTACTATTATGACGTCTATCAGATGTTGGATTTTGGTTGCTATAACTGACAAATAAATGTCAGTATTTGATGTTAATATGACGTTGGTTTAAGATGTTGGCTCAACGTTGGATTTTGGTCACTTTTAACTCAACCTAATATCAACCAAATATCAACGTCTAATGATGTTACAGCTTGACGTTGTGTGGACGGTACCACTATGACGGCTATCAGATGTTGGATTTTGGTTGCTATACCTGATGAATAAATGTCAGTATTTGATGTCAATATGACGTTAGTTAAAGATGTTGGCACAACGTTGGATTTTGGTCACTTTCCAACACAACCTAATATCAAATATCAACATAAATTGACGCTGTTATTACACGTCAAAATAATGTTGTGCTTAGATGCTGGGTAGACATTGAAATTTGGTCACCTGATGTCACGACCTAAATCTAACCCAATATTAACGTTTTATGACGTGTGCCTGCTGGGTCTTGCTTTTTCTTTGCTTCCTCTGACAAAAACCTTTTTTCAGGTTTTTTTGTTTGGTGGGTCTGCCATTGCATTCAAGTGGGTATTGGTTTTAGGCAGAATTAGATCATTTTGTCTCACAGTTAGCTTTAAGCAGGGACAACAGGGATAAGAGACATAATTATACATCTATCTCTAGTGTACCAATGTAATACAGAGGGGAAAAAAACATGAGTTTTACTAAATCAAGCTATGACATCATTAATAGACAAAAAAAGAGAGAAAAAAACACAGAAAACACTGTAACTTATCCTTAAAAAGGTTTTCATCATGCCTAAAAAATGCTCTTTTCTTATTATTTGAAGTTTAATCGACTAAAGAGTCAAGTTCCGCTGGAAAAAAAAGGGAAAGTAGAGTATAAAGGAGATTTAAGCCCTTTTGTGCATGAATAAAGAATGCTGCATTCAGTATAAGACACGTAACGATACACTTTTTGCTAACTTCACCTAGGCTGTGAAACACTCACAGAACACATTAAAGTTATGCTGCCACTGATGCAATTGTAGAGACATTATTTTAAGGTCAGATCTTACATAGTGCCGCTTTAAGGGATAATTTGTTCAGTCTGAAAATTTGCTCATAATTTACTGACCCCAAGGCCAATCGACATGTAGATTGCTTTTTTATGCTTAGAGTGTTACAGGAGGTTTTAGATTTAGTATAGATAATAGTAACTGTCATTTTGAGAGTTAAAAAACAAACATTTCAGGTAATGATAAATTAAAATCTATGGCTCCTTGCAAAACCATTGTTCTGTGCAAGTAACAGACATTATTTGTTAAAGATGACAGACACAGAGAATGATGTCATATCCTGTTGGCCATTCAGTTGAAGACATTCCACATGCTGATAGCCCAGTATGACTGCACTGGTAATTGCAAAGGGAAGGATGCTAATTTTCTGTCGATTGAGAGAGCTGGTAAAATGAAGGGTTCAAGGGAATAGTGGGATGTGCATTTGAGCAGGAAGCAGCTTTTTCTTCCGCACAGAAGCATGAAAAGAACCACCAGCATTTGGCCGCTATTCTCTTTCCCACCCCCCTCTGGTTCTTCTGAATGAGTTCTTTACGCATTGCTGAGCTGTAAATGTCCGCAGCTGTTTCTCTCATCACACAAGCACAATAATCTACTTTATTGAGTTTGCTGAGGGGGTGTATGCCATCTGAGGTCAGTAAATGAGACAACTGAGATGTATAGACAGCTGTGAGATCTTCAGCTCAAGTGTATGTCAAGTTTTCATTAAATGTCAGTAATTCACATGCGTTTTGATCCTGATATTCCTCATCAGTCTATAGATACTGAAGAAAATGAGGTTACAGCAGGTTAACAGCAAATCGATCTACAGTCTTTCATTCATTCAGAGTTTATGCGGTTTTGTTTTATCTAGTTCAGTTGAAATGTATGTTGCGTTTTCATATCTCAACGGATATCATGTGTTTAAAAAATGTGCTCGTTGTATATTTTAAAACACAGTGTGTGCCATTGTAATGTTATTAATGTAAATGCTTTCACAGGTTGGATATGTACACATTAACTGCTTTAAATTACAAAATAAATTTCATAGATGGTTTTAAGATCCTGAGCTGGGTTTTGATTCATAATTGAATAAATAAATAAATAAATAAATAAATAGCTAAATAAATAATCAATCTCTGGAATAGTTTGTAGTTTATTTCAATAAAAGGAGAGAGAGACCTGTAAAAAAGACCAAGACTGCAGCATGCATGTTTAGATGTTTTGTTAGTTTGGTACAGTTCAGAATGAACGCAAGTTTGCTAAACGGTCTGCTTTAAAATAGGTAGCCCAAACAGCATGCAGCTATTTGATTCCCAGAGTCCCCAGTGAAGTAATTTTGTATAAAAGCATCTGTCAAGTACACAATGCTAAAGAACACAATATAGACTGGCTTCGTCAGCTCAGACAGGGCATCACAAAATAGGCTATTCAACGCTCACAGGTCCAATATCCAGCTATAAGATGACCGAAGTTCAGACCTTTTTTAAAATGTTCATGTTCATGAATAATATTTAAAATTCTATGAATAAAAAAATAATTTAAGTCATGTTGCTGAATAAAATTCACGTCTCTGACTCAGCAGCTGTCAGAAGCAGGCTGAGTGAAGGAGCTCTTGTGGGCATGGCTGCAGCCTGCACTTCTCTGTATGGCCAGATCTGGTAATTAAACTCACTTTTTTAGGTACACCTGTCCAACTGCTCGTTAACGCAAATTTCTAATCAGGCAATAACATGGCAGCAACTAAATGCATTTAGGCATGTAGAGATGGTTAAGACGATCTGCGGCAGTTCAAACCCAGCATCAGAATGGGGAAGAATGGTAATTTAGGTGACTTTGATTGTTTTGATTGTTTATTGGTTGTTGGTGCCAGACGGGCTGGTCTGAGTATTTCAGAAACTTCTAAACTACTGGGATTTTCACACAAAATATCTAGTGAGCGGCAGTTCTGTGGGTGCAAATGCCTTGTTGATGCCAGAGGTCAGAGGAGAATGGCCAGACTGGTTCAAGCTGAAAGACAACAGTAACTCAAATAACCACTCGTTTCAACCGAGGTATGCAGAAGAGCATCTCTAATGCAACATGTCCAACCTTGAGGCAGATGGGCTACAGCAGCAGAAGACCACACAGAGTGCCACTCCTGTCAGCTAAGAACATCAAACTGAGGCTACAATTTGCACAGGCTCACAAAAATTGGACGATAGAAGATTGGAAAAACGTTGCCTGGTCTGATGACTCTCGATTTGCGTCAACAACATGAAAGCATGGATCCATCCATGCTGGAATCAATGGTTCAGGCTGCTGGTGGTGGTGTAATGGTTTGGGGGATATTTTCTTGATCCATTAGTACCAATTGAGCATCGTGTCAACACCACAGCCTACCTGAGTATTGTTGCAGACCAAGTCCATCCCTTTATGACCACAGTGTACCCATATTCTATAATTATTTTTAAGGGTTTTTCACCTTTATTATGATTATGAAGGCATTGGGAACAGAGAGAGGGGAAGGATCGGCAAAGGACCTCGAGCCGGGAATCGAACTCTGGCCGCCGTGAGCACGTCGGTGCTCTATGTCGGCGCACAGTACCACTAGGCTATTGGCGCCTACAGTGTACGCATATTCTGATGGCCAATAAAGCACAAATCATAAAGCGCAAATCATCTCAGACTGGTTTCTTGAACATGACAATGAGTTCACTGTACTCAAATGGCCTCCATAGTCACCAGAACTCAATCCAATAGAGCGCCTTTGGGATGTTGCGGAATGGGAGATTTGCATCATGTACAGGTATGTGTACCTAATGAAGTGGCCAGTGAATGTATAAGCATTAAGTCATTGGATTTGTTTTTAATACTTATACTGACAGCATTATTAATAAAGTCATTTGGGTATTTGTAAAAGAGAAAATTTGGAGTCATTAATCTAATTTGCAACCTACAAGATCTAGTAAAATTTTTGGAAGATTGCTTTTGTTTGTTTTCATAGCAATTTCTGGAAAAAACTCCATCATCACCCAGACTACAATCAAAAAGGAAGTGCTGGTTTATTGCTGAAGAGACCACATTCGGTAAGGCAATGATCATCAAGATACATTTATCGTCATTCAATCTTTTTAATAAAAATGGTTACTGCAAAAATGTTCACGTATTGCTTCATGAAACAAACTATACATATTTGTAGCACAATTTTAACCACCAGACCATGGCCACTTGTTGCAACATTCAGGCTCTGACAGCCAGAGATGGGAAGTAACGAAGTACAAATACTTCGTTACTGTACTTAAGTAGTTTTTTCGGGTATCAGTACTTTACTCCACTACTAATTTTTTTGACTACTTTTTACTTTTACTTCTTACATTTTTACACAAATATCTGTACTTTCTACTTCTTACATTTTTTAAACCACGGTCGTTACTTTCGTTTTATGTGTTTGGTGGCGCGATCTATATTATTTCTTGTCATTGCGCAATAATATGAGCGCATTTCTGATGCAGTCAGTCTCTTTTTCCTCATTGCGCGCCTGCGTGCTGTAGCGCGCGGCTTCTTCAAGGCTGTCGCGCACTGTACATGGTCTAGCCCTAGTTCATGAAGCTTACTATGAGAAAGGCTAGGATTACTACGCAGTGTCAGAGGGAAACGGCGAATTTAACATGACTGATGCTGCCCAGTTTACACGGTAATAAGACACCTTTTGCTCGATCGGATCACAGGTAAACGAGACACATTCCAGTCAAAAACATGCTGTTCAAATGCTTAAGCCTTTTTTTTCCACTTCCGATCATACTGCATAAGCTTTCTCTGGTCTTTCAATCTAATACCGCGAAAAATAGTGCTTTTTTTTTGTAAAACAATCAAATACTTTATAAAAAATGTATGCATTGCGGTTTATTTCCTTTATTTCTGATGAGTTCAAATTTCCTAATACAGAATTTATGCTGTTTTTCAGGTTTTATTGACTATGATTTTACATAGGCCTATACTGTTGTCTTCAATTAATAATTTAAAAAAATATTTTACAACAACAAAGGTAGTTATACTGGGCAATTTATGTGTATGTTACCTGTCTTACCTGTGTATGTTGCTTTTAGCATAGAATAAATGTAGGCTATTACAGTTTTTCTCAGTCACTTTAGTACATTTCTCAGATCAGAACTGAAATTTGTAAAACAGTAGGCCTGTGTATTTCTCAAAACAACACGTATAAATAGCAAAACACCATGGATTACCTGCAAAAGCCAGTCTCCTGCTCAAAATTCTTCAGTTCATCTCTCAAAACTAAATTTCTGTGTCAGTGAACATGTCAGTGGTGCAGAATGACATGTGCTTGTGTCATTGTATATGAATAAGACTCAAATTACTTAGTCATGTTATCAGTATCAGTGTACTCTGGAGGGCTGTTCTGGTGTAAACTATGGCAATATTTTTGCTGTTTGTTCTGTAATTTGTTGCCAGATCATGTCATTCTGATACAGAAAGGAAAAGAGAGCACGGCATAGCACAAAGAAAAAACATAAGTAAAAATGTGAACAGGACAACCTCCTTTTAGACCTTCATTAGAAAAAGTCAAGATTCATCTGGGAGAAATGTAAAAAATGCATTATGACTAAATATTAAGAAAACTTGTTCAGGCATTTGAACGATTAAATGTTGTGGGGGTGAGTCTATTCAACAGAGATAAAATAATACATGTTGATCAACATGACATGAGCAACTGATAATATAGGAAACATCAGAGAATTGCACATAATCATTTGCATGGATGAACAAAAATATTTGCAACTTGTTCATAAAGAGAAACTGCTTTTCTGATGTGCACAAGTGACACAATGATGATCTGAAGATTGAACAGGGAGTTTAAAGAATTTCAATTCTGATCTGAGAAATGGACCAAAGTGACTGAGAAAAACTGTAACAGAATTCATGTTTATCCATTAAATAAAATGACCACAATACCTGAAAAAAAACGCTGAAATAGCAGGTTAAATAAAAGAGCTGCTTTTTGAAGAGAATAAGCAGCTTTAGCCTAATGCAAAAAAAAAATAGTTTGCAGTCATATCTGATAAGTATTTATTTTAGCAAAAGAAAAAAATCAATATATTTTAGACAGAATTCAGTGTAAAATGTAAGACATTATTTATTAAGATAGACAGAGTGTATCAACATGAATGGCAGCTGTTGTTTTTGATCTAACAGTGGCAAAACTACATGCTGAACACTGTGAGTTTGTGTCAGGATGATTACCTACTTATCTCACTCGCTATCCTTCAGCTTCGTCCCTGATTTATCAGGGGTCGCCACAGCAGAATGAACCGCCAATTATTCCAGCATTTTTTTTTACGCAGTGGATACTTTTCCAGCTGCATCCCAGTACTGGGAAACACCTATACACATTCACACACACACACTTATAAACTACTGCAAATTTAGTTGAATTATTATTCGCCTATACCGCATGTCTTTGGGACTGTGGTTGAAACGAGTACTTTTTACTTTTGTACATTTTTCAGGCGGTACTTCTTTACTTTTACTTAAGTACAAAAGTGTAGTCAGTACTTCTACTTTTACCAAAGTCGTTTTAAACACGAGTATCTGTACTTCTACTTAAGTACAGGATGTGTGTACTTTTGCCATCTCTGCTGACAGCATCCTCAAAATGAATTAGGTTTAAATATATTGAGAATAAAGGAAGATTGAGTGGCACCTGCTTTACATGCCTTTGGATTGATCATAAATACACATTTACAACCCAGTAGATGCATGTGAGCACAAATTAGAATCATGACCAGTTAACCGTAAGATGATTTTGATGAGCAGTTTTTTTTTTTTTAGATGAGAAAAGAAATATGAAATAAATGAGGAGAGTATGGTTTCTGTAGAAAACATTTTTAGTGTTAATTTAGTACAGAAAAGTATTCATTTTTCCAAGTTCATGTTATTAGTACTGGCTGTTTCAGTCATGAAAACATGTTTGTGTATCAGAAATCTGATATGATGCATTGCATTTTCTCCTTCTATTATGTTTCCTGCTATCTCCAACAACAAAGCACTTGAGTGTGAGGTAATTTGGACTGCAGGAGTGAGAAGAGAGCAGAATAATTATACTCACATTGTACTAATTACAAAATATATGGCTTTATTTGTTGTTTTTCTTTTCAAATGACAGTAAATTGCACAATTTGTTTAACAAGCATAAAGAATATAGCTATGGGATTACTTTTTCCCCGAATTACATTTACTCCACTTAAAAGCTAATCATAAGAAATTATTGTTATACTTCATTTTTAATGGAGACCCAGGTGAGAACATTCTGGCACAAACAATGGATAATTCAAATAAGTAAAACAGAGAACTGAAGAACTGTGTTTTACAGTTATGTTTAGTTGTAGTCAGTTCAGAAGATCAGAGGACCTATACAAATGTCTATAAATCTGTGTGCCTTTTTGCTAACTACAGAATATCTAATAGTAAATCAACATAGCAAAGAAACAAAGGCCATTATAGCCACAGATGGATGCTGAACAGTGTGAACCCTCATAAAGCCTTCCCCACACACAATAGAGAAGCTTAGTGAGGAAAGAGAGCATAGATGCAATTGCATCATTAGTCTTTTTACTCTACTGAATACCCTTTTGATGGCTTTAAAGGTGTAGTTCACTCAAAAATGAAATTTACCCACCCTAAATTGATTCTAAAACCTGTGATTCTTTGTTCTGTTGAACACAAAAGAAAATATTTTGAAGAAAGCTGAAAAGCTGTAATGGCTGAATTCCATAGAAGGAAAAACAGATACCATGGAAGTGAATGGTTACTGTTGATATTTTTTTCAGAATGTCTTGTTTTGTATTAAAAAGAAGAAATTCATTTGAAACAAGTAAATAATGACAGAATTAACGTTTTTTTAGGGGGTGAATTATCTCTGGGGTTATATTTGAGGTTGTAATATTACAACCCCAAATCAGAAAAAGTTTGGAACAGTATGGAAAATGCTAATAAAAAGCAAGTAGTGATTTCTAAATTTACTTTCACTTGTATTTCATTGCAGACAATACAACAGCACATTATTGTTCCTTATTAAGGAACAATACACATACATGTGTTCCTCTTGACTTGTATTGTTGTTGTGTTTTGTTTTTTTTAATAAACATGTATTCCAATTTAGTTTTTTTTCCATTTCAAAAAAAGTTGGAACAGTAAAGCTTTTACCACTTTGTATTGTTGCCATTCCTTTTCGCAACACTTAAAAGATGTTTAGGGACTGAAGAAATCAGGTGATGAAGTGTTTCAGGTGATTTTGTCCCATTCTTCCTGCAAACAAGTCTTAAGGTAGACAACAGTATGGCGTCTTCGTCATTTTGAGCTTCAAAATGCGCCACACATTCTCTATTGGAGACAGGTTGGGACTGCAGACTTTTGGACTTGTTGCTGGTAACAGTCTGAATGATCCTTTTCTTCTTTGGTCCGGAGCACAAGGTGTCTATGGCCCCGTTTACACTAATGCGTTTTCGTTTTAAAACGGCGTTTTTTTTATCAAAAACGATCCGCGTCCACACTAGCGTTTTATCTAGCGTTTCTAAACATATCTCCGTCCACACCACTCCACCAAAAACGTATATCACGTGACCATTTGCGCACTCTGGGCATGCGAGTTCAAGTATAAACAGGAAACATGTGTCTCGCTCGGCATTTGGTGATTGTTAGTCAACAAACGCTGGTTGAACGATGAACGCGAGCGATTGGCGAGTGCTCGAACAATAGCTTGCCTCTAGCGAATATATGCAGCTGCTGTAGTAAAATAGGCAGAGTTTAACTGCACAATGGCGCCTGAAACGGACAATAGTGCAAACAACGCTCCCATTTCTGTGTCCATGTTGTTGTTTACAGTGAAGGCTGGTCTGCCGTCTTCCGGTAGCGTTATAGTCATGTGATAGGGGCTTGACAAATAAGGGAAGGATACGCAATGACCCAAAAGCCCCAATCAGGTAACGAATCTCAGCAGCCACGCCTCCGTTTTCAGATGTCTCCGTTTTCCCCCATCCAGACAGAGATGTAGCAGCAGCGTTTCAGTATTAAAACGGGCTCTTCACCGTTTTCAAAACGCTCCGTTTTCGAGGCTCGAAAACTCCGGCGTAGTGTGGACGGATGGCGTAACCGTAGCAAAACTTATGCGTTTTAAAACGAAAACGCATTAGTGTAAACGGGGCCTATTTCTCCCAAAAAATACCTGAAATACTGATTCATCTGAAAACAATACACATTGTCATTGTTTGATGGTCCATCCCAGATGCCTCCGAGCCCAAAGAAGTTGAAAGCACTTCTGGACACTGTTAACATAAGGCTTTCTTTTGGCACAGTTCAGTTTTCACTGGCATTTGTGGATGTAAATGCGTATTGTGGTACTTGATAAAAGATTTTCAAAGTAGTCCTGAGCCCATGTGGTTATTTCGCTTATAGATAAGCAATTTTGGAAATATTCATATCCAAATGTCTTCCTATCTTTCTTTGAGGAACATTTCAATAATTTTCACACGTATTTGTTGGCAAACTGGCAATCCTCGGCTCATCGTTGCTCCTAAAGAACTAGACCTTTCTCTTCTGCTTTTGTAATAAATCATAATTACAATCACCTGTTGACATCACCTGTTTCAAATCACATCATTATTTAACCAATTTACCTAATTGCTAGCCCTAAATTGCTTTTTAGGAATGTGTTGCAGGTCTGAATGACAGGAGAGGATGTATAGTTACAAATGAAATGAAGTTGATCAGGCAAAGCATAAGATATTGTGTTCATATTGTCTGCAATGAAATACAAGTCAAAGTAAAGATGGAAATCACTACTTTCTGTTTTTTATTTGCATTTTCCACAGTGTCCTAACTTTTTCTGATTTGGGGTTGTAAAAAGTTTCTAGTGCACACAAAAGACTTACTAGTTCTTATGCTTTTTTAATATTAAAGCTACACAAAAGAAAGACAAATTGACCTTCATTGGACACAGTTTCATCCTGTCTCCCTGAAACTATGGTGTAGGTAATTGATTGCTGTCAGCTCAGCAGCCAACAAGCTTGCTCCTCAACATTTAAATACCTCAGTGTTGTTTTTGTTAGCAATCTGCAGCATATTTTGTGAGACCCTCGTCTACCTGTGTATTGATTTTTATTGTAGAGTGCGTAGGTTTTTTTTTTTTTTTTTTAGATTCAGTTCCCCATGGACTGACTAGGAATAATAAATGTCAGAAAATGGTCAAACTACTTGGACTACAAACAAGTGTGTTCATGACTATACATAAAAATATGAATACTATAATAAGAAACTATCAATTTGCAACATCAAACAGCTGTTTTTAACGTCTAATAATGAATGTGAGTGAATGAGACTGGAAGTCTAGAGCCAAAAAGATTCCAATGGCTGTGCCTGTTCTTACGTGAAGTATAAGGTCAATAGATCTGCTGCAGGGGTTACAGGTATGTTATGTTTGCAGCAGCAGTTTGTTATCTGAGCAATTTCACACGAGTAGCATTGCGATGTGCCTGTATATCGGCACTGGTGGGAGGCGTGCGTTGGCACGAGTCCGCAGGTCAAGTGCCTTAGTGCCCTCACCAGTGACGATATACAGCCACATCACAATGCTACGAGTGTGGCTTTGATAGTATTTGAATGATTCTCTAGCGTAATGTCTAAAGTGATGACAAAACAGGTGATTTTTGCTTACATTTTAAGATTATTAGGCTGCAAGACATGAAATGTCGTCATCTACAGAGATTTTCCAGTATTTTTCTGTTGCAATCCGGATTTCACAATAATTAACCCCTAAAAAGCCATAGCAAAGCAAACACTACCAGTTTCTACGTTATAAATACAGCAATACAAAATACAGAAAGATATACTTAGAATGATAAACTTAGAATGTCACTTAATAGATTTATAAAGATTTGTTTAACTGGCATTTAAAACTTACACATAGAAAATGCTGTTTTCTCCCCTAAGGACTTATTATGCAGTCTCTGTCACCATCTTGTGGTGGAACATCATTCATCACTTTTTTTGGTCTGCTCAGACAGGCTGATGGCGGCCGATGCACTGAATCTGATGCTCCGAAATTATAAATTTTTTAAAATAGGCACTATCTTTATAAATAAACTGCATCGTTGGAATCTAAACAACTACATTCTCGACTAAAAAAAGCCTCAACAGTACATTATGTTGTCCAACAGCAGCAATATTTGTCAAAGAGTGTCCTCTGCTTGTCACTGTATATGGGTGGATTAATACACACGAGTGAAGGGTTAAGAGACTGGACGAGTGCTGTTTTTGCAGAATAATTCAAAAACAAGACAGAACTGTTGTATACATTCTTATAAACAGCATCTTTGTGAATATACTGGCAGAAGCAAATAGTTCTTGCTCTGCACCAATAATCAAAGCAGCAGCATCAGAGCAGATCTATGCCCTAAGACCAAATCAACACTGCCATACATATTCATTACTATCCTCAATCTCTCTTTATATCTCTATACTTTATATCCTCTTCATCCAGCTTGCTTATTCCTGTCTTGCAAAGTATCCAATTTCTCCTCTGGTGTGTGAAATCACTCCAGTCGATTTAATGGTAAATGACATGCTCGAATTAGATGAACAATTTCAAACCTTTTTGCAAACCTATTACATGAAAAGTGCAATTCAATGGCAATCAAGCACTGTTTATTCTACACAGAGGAAACACAACATGACAAGATAGTTGAAAATGTTTCAGGTAAATTTATTCTAAGATTGATGGTCATTTTTGGATAAGTATTAGTGATTAATGTTTTAGTGAGCCTATAGCACAGATCACTCTACCCAGACACATTTAAAAAATCACAGAGAGGCCCCTGTAGTACTTCAGCCTTCACGTTGAAATCCAATGATGCATTGATCATTGACAGATCAAAAGGGCTGAATAACTGAGGACTGTTATAGCCTACACAGGGCTGAAGTGCTTTCAATTTCATTTAAATCACCAAATGTAAAATTGATTATTTTGAGAGCAGCACGCCCTTATGTCTTCAAAGGTTATGCCTTTGCAATAATGCCTTTGTCTTTAGAGGTTATGCCGTCCCATTTTCACGTAGGATTTTAGGAGCTACCATTTAATATTAATATAGTAAATATTTATCTAATCATTCCCCCCCCCCCCCCCCCCCCCCCCCCCAAGAGTATTTCATGCAATATACTGTCTTGCATCACTCTGTAATGCCTAGAAAAGGGGTCTTTAGCTTAAATTGGCGGGAGGCCATATTAGACTGACAATTCATATGAGGGGCCGTTTTAACATTCAAGCACACAAAAAAAGTGAAAACCTGATGTAATTGATGCACTCAGACATTTTTCCCCAGAGTATATGCAGTCCTTTATCTTTCTTCTTGTATATATTGAAGGGGTAGTTTAAATTGCTATGAAAATAGTACAATATAATAATAGGCACAATGTAATAATAATTATTATTCTGTCCCAACCAATAATTGCTTAACCAAAAGTTGAACAGATAAGAAGAGCAGAAATCAGTTTGGGTAACTTTAGTGATCTTACTGGCAATTGTTCTTCTCATTATCTTTCTTTTTTGTAAAACTACAGTAAAGAAGGGGAAAATATATATTCAGATTTACTTTAACTTGTTCAATTCATCCAGCAGTAAAATTTGACTGCACATTTTTATACAAATTTTAATATGCATGAGGAAAATCTATTAATTGAAATCATTTGAATTGAATATTAGCAAAATTATTATTTGTTACATGTAACGTATAAGCCATGAAGATGTTTTTGTACAACAAAATACAGGCAGTATAAAACTGATAAAAATCAAATGACCCTTGAATATTTATAACAATAGTGCTTTAGTAAAAATAGAGCACTTACTGACATATATTTCAACGTTAAACTCAGCCCCAGAATTAATCTGCATGTGTGTTACTCTTAACTGCACCACGCCAGCTCTCTGCAGCTCTCGCATGGTCACCCACTGAAGCTAAGAAGGGCTGCACATGGTCAGTACCTGGATGGGAGACCATATGGGAAAACTAAGTTGCTGCTGGAAGTGGTGTTATAGAGACCAGCAGGGGGCGATCAACCTGCGATCTGTCTGGGTCCTAACGCCCCAGTAAAATTGATGGGGGCTCTATTCTGCTCAGTGAGCACTGTCTTTTGGATGAGACGTTAAATCGAGGTCCGACTCTCTGCGGACATTATAAATCCCAGGATGTTCTTCGAAAAGGAGTAGGATTTTAACCCCAGAGTAGGATTTTAACCCCAGCATCCCAGCAACCCCGCCAAAAATGTGTAAAGTGATTTGAGTGTCCAGAAAAGCACTATATAATTGTAAGAAATCATTATTATTATTATTAATAGAGAAACTGAAAGTAACCCACATACAGTTGGAGTCAGAATTATTAGCCCCCCTTTGAATATTTTTTTCTTTTTTAAATATTTCCCAAATGATGTTTAACAGAGCAAGGACATTTTCACAGTATGTCTGATCATATTTTTTCTTCTGGAGAAAGTCTTTTTTTTATTTTTTATTTCGGCTAGAATAAAAACAGTTTTTGATTAAAAAAAAAAAAAAAAACATTTTAAGGTCAAAATTATTAGACCCTTAAACTATATACTTGCCTAATTACCCTAACCTGCCTAGCTAACCTAATTAAGTTAGGCCTTTAAGTGTCACTTTAAGCTGTATAGAAGTGTCTTGAAAAATATCTAGTCAAATATTATTTACTGTCATCATGGCAAAGATAAAATAAATCAGTTATTAGAGATGAGTTATTAAAACTATTATGTTTAGAAATGCGTTAAAAAAAATCTTCTCTCCGTTAAACAGAAATTGGGAAAAAAATAAACAGGGGGCTAATATTCTGACTTCAGCTGTATATAGTACAGTACTTTAATTGCACTTTAATTGGTGGTGGGTCCAAACCACAAGTGGCTGTATGCGACTGCACAACAATGATAGTGATTCAAAAATATATCTTTTGGTGGGCCGAATCTCATTATATCTTTGATGGAGGAGAAGTGTGGGCCGTAAAAGGCCACGGGCTGGTAGTTTGAGACCCCTGGTCTAGAAGCTAGTAACAGGTTACAAGGTGACCTCATTGTAGCTGTTCATTTTAATTACTGAGTAATATGAATAAACTTCATGTACTTTCTTCAGTATATGCTTGGGTTTGGTTTCATGTAATTGTGCAACATTTATTGGTATTACTGTAGTAATTACAGGAAACCTAACCAAATACTGTAAAATAAAGTGTTACCTTTGTAAAAGTGTACCTTCAGTGTTAGTCTTTTGTAATAGCTGCTTTGTACAGTAGAGATTGCATAGTCATGCTACTTGTGTGTCTTAAAATCACTGTTAAATAACTGTCTAATATAAGCAAAAATTGGATGGCCATGTACATTACATTATAAATGATTAAGGAGTGAAATAAAACCTACATAACTCCCAAGGAAAGCACCTCCTGTGGCCTCAGCAACACCACTTCCAACAGCAGCCTAGTTTTCAAGGTCTCCCACCTTTTTCCATTTTATCCAAAAGTGTACTCTGCACTGATTTTACACAGCAACACCAGTTTTTAATTTGCACAGATTCTATGTCCTGCTTACAAGCACTTGAATCCTATGATTTTAGCATAATAGAAAAGGTGGACCTTTTAAAGAAAAAGGATTTTGATATTATTTATTTGCTGGATACCTGGTCAAATGGGATTCATTAGAAACGAATGTTCAGATAAAACAGCTAAGCCTTACAGTTGGACATAACGAAATGTAATATTCCTGTGTCTGATGTTAAACCTGTTTTAAATTGGTACAGTATATTAACGAGAAATGGCAAATGGAATGGGATGAATATAGAAACAACAAATTGCATGAAGTGAATCTATTTGGAAATGAAAGAAATAACTACCATTTTGAAAATAGACATGATCAGGTTGTACATATGAGATGTAGAATCGGACACTCAAGACTAACACATTTATATTTGTTGAAAGGGCAAGAATAACCTATTTGTGACCTGTGTAAGAATATTTTTAAGGCAAATGTTTGAAAAAGGTGTCTTCTGGAGCAATTTTAGAATATTTATCTTTAATCAAACTAAAAGATTGTATATGACTCTTTTCAGTGTTGTTGCTTGTATGTTGTTGTTTTTGTACAATGAATGTTTGTTAAGAAACGGATATAATTGTATGTTATATATTGTATATTTGGTATAGGTTTTGCCATGAATATAGCCAATGCTGCTGATATGGCATTATGAACAGAACAAAACAAATGAACAAAACAAACAAACAAACAAATAAACAAACTCTGGTTTAGTCTGTTGTGAGAGGTTTACCACTTTAATCTTGTCTGAATGTCAGCTGCAGGAGCATCCTCTGCCCTTTAATACACCGTGGTACAACCAATGTTGTATATTTAAGCAGGAATCCTCTTCTCTGGAAGTGCATGCAAAGTTTCGCAGCACAGGTGTCTGTCTGGCTGACAGCACTTATAAACTTCCAGAACTCAGTGTCAACTAGTGTTTGAGGAGGTCAGAAATTGAATTAATTCTTCCAATATGTAGATTTACAATATATTTGCATAATACATTGCTTCCTTTGCAATGTGTTATGCAAATATGTTGCAAATCAACTTAGTTTTGTGCCAGAAATAAAGCTGAAATTACTGACGACTCATAGTTTGCAGTAAAAATCTATTATATTTACCCTAACTACCTTAACCCTTCACCAACAGCTATATTACTACATAAAATGTGAACCCATTATATAAGGGTACTTTAAATCATAGCGGGAGACAGGGTCAACAGTCAAACATTGACTTATTCTAGGCTTTTATTTTTGAAAGTTGTGTTTTTGTAGTGACACACTTGCCTGCTGATGAACAGCTTTCAGCAACATTTAAGCCATCAGAAATTTTACAATGGAAAATAAATAAATATAACCGTTTTTGTTCAAAGGAAATGCCTGCTGGGTTTTTATTGAGCACTTTTATTGAGCCACGGTCTTGCTATATTTAAAGTGCCTACTGGATATATATGCCAATATAACGCACAAAATGACCCCTAAAGGCCTCATGCTGGTTTATTTTAGCACCCTCTTTACTTCACTGCATGAACACCTTAGTACTTGCACCACCTTTTGTTTACATATATATAACAGGCTTCGTGAGAAAGTTTTGGTCATCAGATTGGTGAGTGTGCTTCTGGTTCTCTGTTTGCAATTATTGCCTTTCCTTTGATATTTGATGTCTTCATATCTCACATTTCCATCTGTTTTATTTATGTTCTGGAGCTTGGCTATTCTGGTCTAAATTTAACCCTTAGCAAATCATTCTTATTTACTGGGTCTACTCTGCATGCACACCTACTGTAGTTGAGCATTAAGTGTATTTTCTTCTGGTGCTGAAAAGAGTCTCTGGGCTCTATTTTAATGATCTAGGCGCAAAGTCTAAAGCACATGTTGCAAAAGCGTGTGTAAGAATCCATTTTTGCTATTTAAAGGACGGAAAAAATTGCTCTGCGCCCTGGCGCATGGTCTAACAGCGTTGTGCTTTTAATAACTCATCTCTAATAACTGATTTATTTTATCTTTGCCATATTGACAATAAATAATATTTAACTAGATATTTTTCAAGACACTTCTATACAGCTTAAAGTGACATTTTAGGGCTTAAATAGGTTAATTAGGTTAACTAGGCAGGTTAGGGTAATTTGGCAAGTTATTGTATAATGATGGTTTGTTCTGTAGACTATCGAAAAGAAATAGCTTCAAAGGGCTAATAATTTTGACCCTAAAATGGTTTAAAAAAAAATTAAATCTGCTTTCATTCTAGTTAAAATAAAACAAATAAGACTTTCTCCAAAATAAAAAATATTATCAGACGTACTGTGAACATTTCCTTGCTCTGTTAATCATAATTTGGGAAATATTTAAAAAAGAAAAAACAAAAACAAAGGGGGGCTAATAATTCTGACTTCAACTGTACATGGCGGACTTTGTAAGTGAAAAAACTGAACACTTCTCTAGTGAGAAAACAGTTAAACAGCATCTGCAGCACAAGGATAACGAATGAGCCTCCTCCTCCTTACTTTACTTTTACTCTTTACTTTTACTCCTTTACTTTCAAGGATAAGGAAACAGTTTATGCACTCCACTGAAGACATCCATCAGCCTATAAATTTAATTTTATTTGTTCAGCGCAAAGATTTGTTTCAAAACTATTGAATGAAAATTATCATATGCATTTGTTTATATGACAAAACGTCAAGAAGGTCCATACAGATTCCGAAGGCAGATACTGATTAGATCAGGGACTGGTTATGTGGACTTTGGGGGTTTTATGATGTGGTCACATGTTGATTGGTCAGTTTGTATGTCTCAGTATTTGGGCATTGGTCTGCGCTTTTCCTACTCTCCCAAAACTCTCCACCCCCCCCCCCTCCCCCTCTCAGGTATCTTCATTTTACGTTTAAGCTGGGTACAAGTAATATCCTGTTTTTTTTTTTTATCATTTCATGTTTTGTCGTTTTACAGTTATTTTTTAATTCACTAACTATAGAAAATTATTGACATTAAATCATTTAATTTTCAAGTATTTGTGAATTATTTTTGATTTAACATTAACACTTAATTGCTTCATACTGCAATACAATGCAATCACATAATAGCAACGCTCTCCCACATTTTAAGCTATTATAACTGCCCTTATTTCCGTTGATGGTATAAGATTGCAGAAGGGTGGTTTGACTAGAAATGTAGTTTTTCACATACTGATAAATTTTTGTCATACGGCAGAACTACAGTTCGAACCACTGTAGTTAAAACCCATCTTTACACTATTTCTAAATTCAGTTCTAATTTCCAGCAAATGAATAAATGAACAATAATAACGAAGTGTGGTAGAAAAAAACACTATATCCAAACACACATCCTATTCTTATGCCCCATATGGTGACACACACGTCTCCAAAACCCGACAGGTGGACAAATCTAAACTTTTTTTATTAAAACAAATATAAATATGCATATAATAAATACTACTACTACTACTAATAATAATAATAACATTATACAAATGCAAATTGTCATGAATAAACTAAAAAAGCCCCCTGAGATGAGGCATGGAGGTAGTGGTTTTTATATTTATGTAGAAAGTAATATCTTTTGTAACATTTGAATCCTTTAATTTCTTTCATATGTGAAGTTATTATTGCTGTACATCCTGTGTGTATTAATCAATGTGTAAGTGTTTGGACCTGCAAAGGGGCATACAGTAACTAATGCACTCTGTGCTGTACTTTAGACCAGCTTTAAGTTAATCAATGGTGCAGTCTATTTCAGTTCATCTACACACCTCCATTTCAGACCAGCACACCCATGAGTCCACAAAGTGGCGTAAATGGATTTGCTAGTAAAACAACACGGCGCAAAACGTGAAAATGACCCGATCTGAAAATAGCAACAAATCACGCCAAACACGTCTTGTGTCTTATTGCGCCGGGTGTACGATAGGACCCTAAGTCTGTTGATTGTGATGTAAATGAATTGGAATTTTCTGAGGCTTCGTTTCTTCAGTTTATTTAGTGCATCTGTCCTTTTTTTCTGATCATCGGAAAGAGCTTGTTTAATTTTTAAAAAAATTTTATTTGTTAAACTTGGCAGTCAAAATCAAATCAAATTAAAAGTGTTGTGATCTGTTTTGATACAGTAACATAGATGAAAGCTGCTCGATATGTCCCGCCCTGTCTTCCTGTTTCAGTGGAAATGACATCCAAACATTGAGTGACTCTGTGGTTCAAGGCACTTCAGGGGATCTTTGAAGGCCAGACTGAAAATGCACTAATGATCAATAGCCTTGAATTTTCCAGACAGAATTAGCATACGAAAGAAAGTAAGCCAATGCAGAGCTCTTTTATAAGATGCGATTTGTTATTATATATTATACATCTTATGAAAAGCTACTCTGACTGTATAGTTCCTTTAATACAGAAGACAAGCACCACCTTGGGGTCAAAGTAATGCATAACAGTTTTTTTGTCTTGCTTTTATGAGGCTCTTATGCAACTTAATGATAAGACCTAAAACACTCATTTAATAGCAAACCGCAAAGCACTGTCAGACTGCTGGGAAAATGGCTCACATTTAAGCTCGCTTCATGCATTAAATACTACCAGCAAACACAGGACCTTGACCACTCCGCTGTCTGATGTTCAGTGAACAGAACTGTGTCTTGTTCACTCTTATTATAAAACCTCCAGACGCATTGCACAGCAACTGCAGCCACAATTACCAGATGAGGTCCAGAATACAGGAGAGCAGCGCTGAGTACAGGAGAGGAGAAAATTACACAAGGAGAAATAGGAGAAAATGCAGTTCCTGTCCATTTCACAGCAGCTATGTGGTGTTGTTACCAGAATTATTATATATTATATTTATTTATGTCTATTATTATATAATTGATAATGCTTTACAAAGTTGTATTAGTTAATGTTAGTTAATGCATTTACTAACATGAACAAACGATGCACAACACATTTATTACAGTATTTGTTCATGTTAGTTAAGATTATTATACAGTCATTTATATTTATTCATTCATTCGTTCATTTTCTTTTCAGCTTAGTCCCTTTATTAATCCGGGGTCGCCACAGCAGAATGAACCGCTAACTTATCCAGCATATGTTTTACGCAGCGGATGTCCTTCCCGCTGCAACCCATCACTGGAAAACATCCATATTTAGTTCATGTTAACTTATTTCATGTTAGTTCATGTTTTTAGTAAATGTTGAACTATAATTAATAAATGCTTTACAAGTATTGTTCATGATTAGTTCGTGTTAGTAAATACATTAACTAATGAAACCTGTTGTAAAGTGTGACCATATAATTAAAAGCATTTATTAAAACAAAATGTTAAATAATTAAATGATATGTAACAAAAACTAGAAGTTGTATTTCAGCTTTAGTTGCCAAAAAAATTAAAAATAAATAACTAAAATAAACATTTTTCACTTTCATATACACTCACTGGCCACATTATTAGGTACACCTTACTAGTACTGGATTGGACCCCCTTTTGCCTTCAGAACTGCCTTAATCCTTCTTGGCAAAGATTCAACAAGATACTGGAAATATTCCTCAGAGATTTTGGTCCATATTGACATGATAGCATCGAATTTGTCGGCTAAACATCCATGATTCGAACATCCTGTTCCACCACATCCTAAAGGTGCTCTATTGGATTAAGAACTGGTGACTGTGGAGGCCATTTGAGAGCAGTCAACTCATTGTCATGTTCAAGAAACCAGTCTGAGAGGATTTGCTCTTTATGACATGGCGCGTTATCCTACTTGAAGTAGCCATCAGAAGATGGGTACACTGTTGTCATAAAGGGATGGACAGCAAAATTCAGGTTGGCTGTGGCGTTGACACAATGCTCAATTGGTAGTAATGGGCCCAAAGTGTGCCAAGAAAATATCCCCCACACCATTACACCACCACCACCACCAGCCTGAACTGTTGATACAAAGCAGGATGGATTCATACTTTCATGTTGTTGACACCAAATTCTGACCCTACCATCCAAATGTCGCAGCAGAAATTGAGAATCATCAGACCAGGCAACGTTTTTCCAATCTTCTATTGTCCAGTCTGTGTGAATTCTAGCCTCAGTTTCCTGTTCTTAGCTGACAGGAGTGGCACCCGCTGTGATCTTTTGCTGCTGTAGCCCATCTGCTTCAAGGTTGGACGTGTTGTGCATTCAGAGATGCTCTTCTGCATACCTTGGTTGTAACAAGTGGTTATTTGAGTTACTGTTGCCTTCCTACCAGTTGGAACCAATCTGGGACATTTGTGCCCACAGAACTGCCGTTCATTGGATATTTTATCTTTTTCAGCCCATTCTCTGTAAACCCTATAGATGGTTGTGCATGAAAATGCCAGTAGATCAGCAGTTTCTGAAATACTCAGACCAGCTCGTGTGGCACCAACAACCATGCCACGCTCAGTCATATAAATCCCCTTTCTTCCCCATTCTAATGCTCAGTTTGAACTGCAGCAGATCGTCTTGACCATGTCTACATGCCTAAATGAATTAAGTTGCTGCCATGTGATTGGCTGATTAGAAATTTGCATTAATGAGCAGTTGGACAGGTGTACCTAATAAAGTGGCTGTTGAGTGTATGTTTTTTTTTTTTAAGTCTTGTTATGTACTAAAATAGAGTGAATGAAATCTATATAGACACATAAAAACTCTAGAGACAGGATGTTATTGAACCAAACAGGTGTGATAACGGAACACTTTGATATAAAAGAAAACGCAAGCGAGTACTGAAGAATCAAAGCCTGTTTGTGAACTTTGATGAATTAATAACTAAGATTTTGTGATTTACCAGTGCCAAGGGGAGCAGATGAATGACAGATGAGGGATAATAAAACCCACGAAGAGCACCACAGAGATCATGGAGTTCCAGGAGCTGGGGAAGGTAAGTGTTTTCAGGTGAGAGTGGACCGAGAGGGAGCAGATGTTAGAGAACACAAAGATGACACAGAGATTGTCGGAGACCAAATGAGGAACTGAGCGGAAGTGTGTGCTTTTCTGTGGTCCTTGTGATGAGGACAGCGATGGGAATCAAATGTGACTGGTTAGTGAGGGTGGAGTAGTTTAGCAACAGACATACTGTATTTAAAAACATTCAAAACTCAATTACACACAAAAGTATTATATAAATAAAATGTATGTAAAATATATAAAGAAAGCCTCCATTTATATTTTAGTCAGGATGGGTTATATGGACAAAATATATCATCAGTGGTGGAAAGAGTACTGAAAAATCATACTCAAGTAAAAGTACCATTACTTGCCCAAAAATGTAGTGCAAGTAGAGTAAAAGTATATGTGTTGTAAATATTACTCAAAATATGAGTAAAAAGTAGCCCTTTTAAAAGTACTCGAGAGTAGAGAGTATTACACTGTGAAAAGTGGATGTGTTTACATGCAGTTTGTTCATTTCATTTGTTCCTTTGTTCATTCCTTAGTTCGCTCGTTCCTTTGTTCCTTCCTTCCTTAGTTTGTTCACTCCTTCCTTGAATCCTTCCTTCATTCATTTGGTCCTTTCTTTGTTTCTTCCCTTATTCACTCATTCATTCGTTTGTTCGTTCATATTTTGTTCCTTCTTTCATTAGGTCCTTTGTTCATTCATTCATTCGTTCGTTCCTTCGTTCGTTGCTTCCTTCCTTCCTTCCTTCCTTCCTTAGTTTGTAGTTTGTTCACTCCTTCCTTGAATCCTTCCTTCATTCATTGACCCTTCCTTTGTTCCTCTCTTTATTCGTTCACATATTCATTAGTTAGTTTTTTCCTTTGTTCCTTCTTTCCTTCCTTCCTTCCTTAGTTTGTTCACTCCTTGAATCCTTCCTTCATTCATTTGGTCATTCCTTTGTTTCTCCCTTCCTTCATTTGTTCATTCATATTTTGTTCCTTCCTTTATTAGGTCCTTTGTTCATTTATTTGTTCATTTGTTCATTCATTTGTTCACTCGCTCCTTTGTTTGTTCCTTCCTTCCTTAATTTGTTCACTCCTTCCTTCCTTCCTTCCTTAGTTTGTTCACTCCTTTCTTGAATCCTTCCTTCATTCATTTGGTCTTTCCTTTGTTTCTCCCTTCATTCGTTCGCTCATTCATTTGATCGTTCATTTGTTCATATTTTGTCCAGTCCTTCATTAGGTCCTTTATTCATTCATTCATTCATTCGTTCATTCATTCCTTCCTTCCTTCCTTTCTTCCTTCCTTAGTTTGCTCAGTCCTTCCTGGAATCTATCCTTTATTCATTTGGTCATTCCTTCCTTCATTAGTTCGGTGCAAATTAGTTCGGCCATTCTTTCCATTCTTCATTCGTTCCGTTTAGTGATTGTTTAAGGCTGTTTAGTGATTTCAGTCATCATACAGTCGACATCCTTCATTTCCTCATCAGTGATTGGGATTATAAAATTCTCTGGGTCATTGCATGTAAAGAGTTTGGACATATTCTTGGACATTTTTAATGCTTCCAAAAGGTTTGCTGCATTCATAAAGGGCCATGTGGTTGTTCAGTATGATGCGATTTACTTTCTATGTGCAATTTGATTGGACAGGAATCGCAGGACTTTCTATTTTAGCTAATCACCATAGACAAGAAAGAAAAAAGTAGTGACTGCAGGTTGAAGGAAAATAGTGGAGTAAAAATACAGATACTGCTATAAAAATGTACTCAAGGGAAAGTAAAAAAAAAGTACACATTTTTTTAAACTACTTAGAAGACTACAATTCTTGAGAAAAACTACTCGATTACAGTAACTACAGTAATTTGAGTATTTGTAATTTGTTACTTTTACACCACTGTACATCAATATAAATGGAGTGGCATGGTGGCGTTTCTCTGGGTGCTCTGGTTTCCCCCACAGTCCAAAGACATACGCTATAGGCAAATTGAATAAACTAAATTGGCCATAGTGTATGAGTGTAAATGAGTGTGTATGGGTGTTTCCCAATACTGCGTTGCAGCTGGAAGGGCATCCGCCGGATAAAACATGCCAGAATAGTTGGTGGTTCATTCCGCTTTGGCGACCCCTGAGTAAGGGACTAATCTGAAGGAAAATTAATGAGTTGTCTTAAATAAAAGCAGAGAAAGTCTTCAACCCATGAATGCCTGCTATCCAACAGAGCTCTTCAATTGATCTTTATTTCTAAAGTGCTTTTTACCATGTAAATAGTGGGGTTTTTGCAGAAATAAGGCTTATGCTCTCAACTCGCTCTCGAAGCCATCTGCTCTGAAAATGGGCCGGATCGATGATTAAGTAGACCTAAGGAGAAACAGACAGACTTAACATGAGCGCAGAGGCTATTCAATTTACAGTGTCTTTTAGGAAGTGTTCCCAGCTCCATAGTCAAAGACACTGAAGCAGCTAATCAAGCTTTTCAGGATCATGTAATAATACACAAACGGATGTGCTGAAGCAGGATGGAAATAGAAACCTCTGAAATAGAGTTGTGATCGCACATTTTTATGTTATTTCTGTTTCATTCATACTGGGCACTAGACTGCTGCTGAGCAAAGAGGATAAAGATGATTGAAACCAATGAATGGATAAAACATGAACAATAAACAAATGTCAATATCTGAATTGTTTCTGTTCTTCAAGCCATGCTAGGTATTTTATAAGCATACTGTATCTTTATTATTCAATCCAATTTGACCTAGACTTTATCACTGCATTGAAATACTATCAAATATATTTCTTTCTCATTCTGTGATATGAAACCACGTCTAGTCACAAAAAGGAGAGATTTTAAACAATACACCATTAGAATTGACGCATGTTGACCATGGCACTTGATCTTGACATTTTGCAATAATTTATGATTACTTTTTCTTGTTTTCTTGTAATGTTTTTTCACCCATAATACGTTTTTAAAAACCTGATCTTCAGTTTTATCTACTGCCAAAAAACATACCGACACAGGTCAACACTACGGAATAGCATTTTAACCCCTTGTCCTATGTTGTATTCTGTTAGTTTTAAAATTTTCAGTCTTTTTATGGCATAGTTTCACCTACGTTTAACATCATTTAGAAGTATTAGTCAGAAGTAGTAACCCACCTCACACATAAAGGTATATTTATAAAGTAATTTCAAGAGGATTACGTGCTTATGATTGACCAAGGCTGGTCCCGCATTAGCTAACACATGATTCACCAATCAGATAAATCTAAACGCACCTAAATAACCAGATTTCCTTACCTTAAGTCATCTTCACCTTGAAAAATCCCCCATCCTCCCATCGATGGATTTGCTCTTCAGTGTTTGGACTTTCAGCAGTGAAAATTAAACCACACTGAACTAAACTGAACTTAAACTCTGAAAACTGGACTGACACAGTTTCAATTTACTATAATCTTCTACATTAAGCTGCTTTCACACAATCTACATTGTAAAAGCGCTATAGAAATAAAAATGAATTGAAAAAAAAAGTTGAATCCACCTACCTCCTCCCATGTCTTTCCTAGATTAATCCAGGACAGGGCGGCACGGCGGCTTAGTGGCTAGCACTGTTGCCTCACAGCAACAAGGTTGCTGGATCGAGTCCCGGCTGGGCCAGTTGGCGTTTCTGTGTGGAGTTTACATGTTCTCCCCATGCTCGCGTGGGTTTCCCCCCGCGGGTTCTCTGATTTCCTCCCACAGTCCAAAGACATGCAGTATAAGTGAAATTAATAAACCAAACTGACACAGTACTGGGCATTCACCGCATAATCGTGTGCTGGTGTAGTTGGTGGTTCATTCTGCCGTGGCAACCCCTAAGGATCAAGGAATGGGTAGAGCAAACGAATTCGGGGGAGCTCTCAAGACTTACCTGAGCTCAGACTCCCCTCACTCCTGATGATGTATATTCTTGAGCCAAAAGTCAGCGTACAAATGCTTTTATATAACATTGTTTCATTTTATTTAACATAATGTCACATTGTCCCACACAAACATAGTAATTGTCCCCCATTTTGTTTGTTTTCAGCACCTGCAGCACAAACACAGCTCTGCAGTCTGCCATTGTTGTTGTTTGTTGTTTATGATCATGTTCATAGCTTTTTCTCCGTCTGGTCACGTGTTATTGTGATGTCATCATTTTCAAAAAGTGGCATTTTGCCTATCTTTGATTATGCAATTGGTGGCTTTTTGAGATTTTTTTTTTCAACCCATTTTCCAAAAAATTGTTTCAGGGCACCGTCAACCCCAGTGTTGCATGAAAAGACCAAACAATATTTCCTTTGCGGTGTGCATGTGGCATTAAGAGGTATGGCTTGAATTAAGCACTCATGTGGTGACTTCAGTGAGGGGATATACAGTTGAAGTCAGAGTTATTAGCACCCCTTTGATTTTTTTTTCTTTTTTAAATATTTCCCAAATGACTTCAACTGTTTATATAATCTGGCAATTAAACTGGCAAATGTATTATTTTTTATTTAAAAAAAAAACTCACTGTTTTTCCGTACAAAACCAGGTTAACATTATTCACTTGTTAAGTCATGGTGTAAGGAATACTGAAGATATTACATTTTACAGGTCTGTTGCACAAAACCGGTTACTTTTTTTTTACTATGCAGGTCAATTTCAATTTAGTAGTTTGAGCGGCCCAAATATACTTTAGGTTTATTCTCATTATAATAAATAATACATAATAATAAAAATCTCTCAGCAACACAGTGGCTCAGTGGTTAGCACTGTTGCCTCACAGCAAGAAGTTCACTGGTTCGAGTCCCGGCTGGACCAGTTGCTGTTTCTTTGTGGAGTTTGCATGTTCTCCCCGTGTTTGCGTGGGTTACCTACGGGTGCTCCACTATAGGTGAATTGGTTAAGCTAAATTGACCATAGTGTATGAGTGTGTGTGGGTGTGTGTGGGTGTTTTCCGGTACTGGGTTGCGGCTGGAAGGGCATCCGCTGTGTAAAACATATGCTGGAATAGTTGCCGGTTCATTCTGCTGTGTCAACCTCTGAAATAGCGACTAAGCCTAAGGAAAAAGACTAATAAAATCTCTCTTTTTTTTTTTCTTGAATTTGTTTGTTGAAATAAATAAAAAAATTAATCATTAAGAACAACAAACAAGCAGCAAAAAAGATTGTTTGGCATGATTGGTATTCAGCATTGACTTCATTTTTTTTTTCACAGATAAATAATTTATTTTCTAATTTTCTAACTCCTCTTACAACTGAATGTGGAGTCTAAAATTTAATAAAAAAATGTTCAGACATTTCACCTTGAGAACAGGGTGAATAGGGAATAAAGCTGACTGCACTTCATTTTATGCTTCAATGACAAAACTATTTTAAATTAATAAAAAAAATAAACTTAAATACCCAACCAAATAACCAATTTAACATCGGAGTGCTTGACAGATTTATATATTCTCTTGAGAAACAAAACCAGCATTTTTTTTTCTCTACTTATGTTCATGATAAATTGAGATTAGATGCATTACACTCTTCAAATAAAGATTCTTTATTGCATTGATAGTTTTATGAAGATGTTTTCTTGGAATCTATTTATTTATTATTACAGTTCCTTAGAGTTAAAATTATTCTTTACCATAGTTTCCTTCAGCATATTTCTTTCTTTAGCAGGGGTTTAATAAAGCTGAATGAAGCATCAACTACTCTAGTACATGTTTTTTTTTTTTTTTTTTTTGCTGTATACTCTTCCTTCTTCAACCAACACCCACACACTCTCTTCCATTCACACACACTATGGCCACTTTAACTTTATCCAATTAACCTATGCTACATGTCTTTGGACTGTGGGGGAAACTTGAGCACCAGAAAGCATCCTGACCTAGACGTTTTAACCAGTGAGGCAACTGTGCTAACCTCCAAGCCACAGAGCCATCCACAAATAGTCCAATAGATCATTAAAATGTTCTTTACTTCAAGAAATAAATGGTTGACTGAAACCAAAAATAGTACTTCTGTGGCATTGCAAGTTTCATTTTTAAGAGTTTAGATGTTTGCAGTTCATGTAACAGATATAGAAACATGTTTAATGCCAAGACACACTGTATAAAAGATTTCAATTATTTATTTATTTAAATAGCAAAGAAAATACAGGCTTTTTGACATAATCATTCAAAAATCTCCATTCTCGATGTTCAAACTCCAGTGCTGTTGGTGTTTTTGGACTTGCACTCCAGTGCTGTTGGTGTTTTACATACTTATCCACATAAACAATGTCCCTTCAGCTTTTGTTGTGCTTCCTTAATAAGGAATGCTGATAGTTCACCAACAGGAAAAACGTCAACATATTTGTTTAAAAAAATCATGGAACAAATGAGTTAATCTTTTTTTAAGTTAATTTATAACCTTTGAAAGATATACATAACATTAAACTGACAGGCACAGAGGAAACAGGCACAAGCTCATTAATGAGTTTAATCCATAGCATTTCAATTTGTGTATTAATTAAATCCAACACAATGTCACAACAATAAAAATCACAACACACTTAAAGCCGCAAACTACTCCCAGTGCAACTGGGGAGTCAAACTGTAAAATTCAGTGTTGAAGAACTTGTGAAACATCCAAATAGACATTTATATGTCACAAATGCGTGGCACAGACAAACGCCCTCGAATGCGCACGTACGATGCACGTCACACAGGATCAAATAGCAACACAGAGGGATTTAACACCTCAAAAAAAAAGTGCAACAATACATTCGATTCTTTTGAGGCTGGCTTAAATTATATGAGTAAAATCCTCATTTTGCAGGAGTTCAAAGCAACATAAACCCCTCTGAGAAACAGTATCCTATAAGGATGATGCAGTACAACAGAAGTCTCCTCTGTGTTAGATCACTTCAGACAGACAAATAACACAATGTCTGACGTTACTCAGACACAATGAAACCTCTAGCTCTAGCTGTCTTACCAAATCTACTTCAAACTAAGTGTGCTTTTGGTGTATTTTTAGATGTCAGTGGATGAAAGATTGAGTCTACTTTTTTTAATTTTTCAAAACTGCCCTATTTAATATATACAGTATATAATGCTCATTAGACATACATGATTAAATCTAAAATCTTTATTTTTCTACTATATTTTGATGTGCAAATGTGTTTGTATGACCATCTTCAACTTCTCTTTGGGTGTTTAAAGTGACTACCCAATAGCCAGCCCTTTATATCCATCTAACTTTTCATTAGGAAATTAGCATTTGTGCTACACCGTTTGCTCACAGCTGTGAAACATGAACTACTTAAGAAAATTACCCCATTTTGTTCTCTGAACAATACAGTAGATTTTAAAAGCCAGTTTTACAGACTAATGATTAAGTTAATTGCCGTTTCCTGTTCTTTTTTTGTCAAAATGATAAAAGCTGATTATAATCTTATTTTTATAGTGACACAAACCCCCATGGACTCAAAATCACAGATTGTTGCTATGGCACCACATAATAAGAGCAGTAGCTGAGGTAATTCTCTGAAATATTCCAGAAAGAACAGATATTGAGGTAAAATGATGTCATGTACAATTCACAAAAATTGCATGCTTAAAATTCCATGAGGGATAAAGGAAGGTCCTTTAAACATCATAAAAATGACTAAAATGCTGAAAAATCAGTTTAGAAAGGCAGTGATCTGAAAACTACCTCCTGACTACCATCCTTCACTACCTAATGTTTATTATCAGTGCATATTACAGCCCTATCACCACATGTCCTTTGCAAAAACCCTTGTCCTTCAGTGCCTTTTACCCAAGATAGGACCGTAAGTAGATATTTTCTAAAGGTTGATAAACTGCACATTATAAAGGCCATCATTTGCATGGAACATCTTCAGGGTTAAGTGTCTTTCTCAAGGGTACAACATCTTTAGCTGTCACTTCAGTGTTATTTTTAAAATTAGATTAAAATTAGATCCTGTTAGTTAAATATGCAATATTTATTGGTTTTGCTAAATCAGACCAACCATTAACAACAATTAACCTTGTCAGATAATGAATACTGGTCAAGCTGGTCACACAGCAGTGTGTGAGAGCTCAATTCATAATGTAAATGCTTGATGCCACAAGAAAGAATCAGTGAGGTGTAAACAATAGCTCAGATCTCAGACCTGGCCATATTATATACTACACTGTAAAAAGCGGAAAAATTAAACAAATTACGTCGACTTGTTACAATTAAATGAATTAAGTTTGACAAACTTGACTTATGACAGTTTTCAGTACTAAATTAAGTTAGTTCTTGTAGGTGTAACAAGTTTTAGTCATTTATTTAAGAGAACAAGAATGAAACAGTACATACAGTACAGTACAAATAATTTCCTTCACATGTTAATATGATAATAATAATACTTTTAGTACAGTACAAATCATTTCCTTCCCATGTTAATATAATAATAATAATAATACTTTTGGGTGACGCAATGGCGCAGTAGGTAGTGCTGTCGCCTCACAGCAAGAAGGTCACTGGCTTGAGCCTCGGCTGGGTCAGTTGGCATTTCTGTGTGGAGTTTGCATGGTCTCCCTGCATTCACGTGGGTTTCCTCCGGGTGCTCCGGTTTCCCCCACAAGTCCAAAGACATGTGCTATAGGTGAATTGGGTAAGCTAAAATTGTCTGTAGTGTATGATTGTGAATGAGAGTGTATGGGTGTTTCCCAGTGATGGGTTGCAGCTGGAAAAGCATCTGCTGCATAAAAACATATGCTGGATAAGTTGGCGGTTCATTCCACTGTGGCCACCCCGGATTAATAAAGGGACTAAACCGAAAAGAAAATGAATGAATGAATGAATGAATGAATGAATGTTTTGTGGCAATACTTGTACTTGCCATAAATGACTAAAACTTGTTACACCTAAAAGTACTAAATTTATTACTGAAAACTGTCATAAGTTTGTCAAACTTAATTCATTTCATTGTAACAAGTCAAAGTAATTTGTTTAAGTTTTCACTTTTTACAGTGTAGAATTAACTATAATTATTATAGTTATTAAGATAGCTTTCTAAAAAAAAAACTTGTCATTTATTCTGACATTGTTTGGTCCAAAAAAGAGCATATGAGTGGCTGCTGTTAAAAACACCACAAGCATTCTTATCTCTGTCTACAGGTATGCTTCATTTAATCTCTATTTAATACTCAAAATTCAGTATTACTGCATTAGCCGCTGTCTGGAATGCCCAGAATAAGACTCAATGTCAAATGAATATATTCAGGGGCATGAAACTGTAATTCATTTTGCTTCACATACATTTCACACCATTACTATTTGAAAATACTGTAAACATGAGTAGAATATATCCATTCATCATGATGCTGCCTGAGAATTCCTCATGCATGCAGATGAGGGAAACAAATATGTCTGACGTGTTATAAAAACAAATAAAACATATAAACAAGACCCTGATTTTTTTTTTTCTACAGTGCAACAGAAGCTGACAAAATGTAATTATATTATAGCTCTTACAGTTAAGTAGCATCAATTAGCCAGATAATCTCAACATAAACCTCTTATGTATTTGCTGGCAGTTGTGTGATCTTGTCTGTGATGTGTTTCTATCAAAAAGACACTTTAAATTCAGCTCGAGGGAGCATTAAACTGCATGAATTTAGCTCCAATTTACAATGTGGACAAGCTGACACTCATTAGCAGAAAGCAGAGACATTCTGTAGATTATAGGCAGCCAGACTTGACAATTTTACAGAAAATCCCAGTGGATGATAGGAATAGACTGCTGTTTTTTGGATTAACCCTTGTGTGCTGTTCAAATTTACTGCCCTTTTGTTGTCTTAGGGATGAAAACATCCACTAAATTAAACTACTGTAAAAATGCATCAGATAATTTATTTTTTTTTGCATAAATTTGTTCAATCATGATCAAAACTACTAAATTGTTTAGAAAATTACAGGGTTTTAACTCTTTAAAAAATCTTCCCAAATGATGTCACTGATTTGGTGAAAAAGCACACAAAATGACATATTTTCAATATGAAAAGTCATTGTGGACTGGATTTTTTATGTTTTATCACAGTCTTGGACATGTGAAAGTTTAGTAACAACAGTGGCTTTGGTGCATTGTTAGATTTTCTTTTCTTCTCCCTAATTTACTGTTGGTGGTCGATTTTGCCTGATTTACTTCCATTATAACCACAGGTGATGGTGTATAAATACACGTCTTTTGTTTTTGTTTACTCCATGTAGTTCTGAGAGTAGCATGATCGTCTCACAGCAAGAAGGTCGCAAACAGCAAAATAAATCAGCAAAAAATATAATAACAACGAGTATCCACAATATACTAGTTTGCTTGTTTACCAAGTGGATGCAAGAGTGCTTCTGCGGTGCCTCAAGCAAACTAGTATATTGTGGATACCTGTTGTTATTCTGTTTTGTAGATATAATTGGAGTATATGTTTTGCTGATTAATTTTCTGTTTGTTGTTTCTTTGGTACTTCTTGGATTTTTCTTTGTTTTGGACTTGCATATACCTTTACTGTGGATGGACTTTTTGGCACTGTAAATAAACACAAACTCACACTTCTTCCCCTGAAGACGAGCTGGTGGGCTCATTTTCATCACAGAATGCAAGAGTGTATGGGTGTTTCTCAGTGTTAAGTTGTGGCTGGAAGGTCATCCGCTGCGTAAAAGATATGCTGAATAAGTTAGCGGTTCATTTCGCTGTGACGACCCCTGATTAATAAAGGGACTAAAGCTAAAAAGAAAATGAATGAATGAGTTCTGAGAGCTGAGACACATTTCACTAATTTGCCAAATTTGGCAAAAAATCTATGAAAAAATCTTACTAGTTTGCTGTTATACTCCATATAAAATCCAGAAACTAAGCTTTTTTTTTTGCACAGGCCTATCTAAAGGGTTAATGGTGCCAACTAATGATCAACAATAAAAATTACACATTTTACCTCTTCCCAACAGGGAAAACTACCAACAATCAAAAATCATATGGTGTCATGGTTTTGTAATCAAAGAAATGTGGTTTTAATGGAAGTCAACGGGGTAAAAAAAAAGCCACCAACAGTAAATCAGCGAGAAAAAAATTAAAATCAATCAAAATCGATGCATCAGCAAGGCAAAGTTGTTTCACATGTCTAAGAGTTAGACTGTGATAAACGTATTAAAAAATCCAGTCCACAATTACTTTTTATATTGGAAATACATCATTTTGTGTGTTTTTGTCACCAAATCAGTGACATCATTTATGAATTTGGATATTAAAGAGTTAAAATCCTGTCATTTTCTAAGCGATTTAGTAGTTTGGATCAGGACTGAGGTTGATTAAAAGATTTATGCAAAAAATAAAAAGATTTACCTGATGCATTTTTACAGCAGTTTAATTTAGTGGATGTTTTCATCCCAAACATAACAAAAGGGTAGTAAATTTGCCCAGAGTGTATCGTTGAGTTTTTAAAACAATGCAAAGCATTTTCTCAAAATATGTGTCTAAATAAGATTTGTCACCAAAAATCATTCCGCTAGCTGAAAGCTATGGCCAAATTAAGACTCAAAATCACCCCAGAGTGGATGAAAGCCCCCTCAACAGTACATAAGGGCTAAGACTGTGATTCTATCCAGTCAGAGAATATCAAACAGGTTTGATATTTCGAGCTTTTTTAATTCTCACATTATTTTCATCTGTTGTGCATTTTCAATGAGATGGATGTTGCTATGCACAAAACCACTTTAAAATTTACTGGCACAGTATGTGATCCTCGGTTGTGTATGATGCCTAAGGTTTTAAAGTCTACTATAACTACTATAATCTACTTATAACTACTTATTATTCTTGAAAAAGTTTCATCTGTGCCCTGTGTATGATTTAAGTCATCTCCTCCATGGCAACACAGTGATTTGTTTTGGGAGATGTATGTGTCATTTTTGCAGAGATTATATGAAAGCCGTGGGAGGGATATATAGATATATATGAGAAATCACTTGTGGGATATGAAAGATGAGCTGCTACAGCATTTCACATGTGAATTTTCACTTAAAAAACCCCAAAACAACATAATTCTGAAAGAGAAAAGGGAACTTCAGAATCTTGTGTGCTTCTTTAGGATTGCTGGATGGCATTGCCTTTGGCTATCCGTCCAATCACAGGCAGAGCTCTGAGTTCTGCTCGAAAGCTGTGATTGAGCCAGCAGTATATGAAAGGGTTATAGCAGGTAGAGCTCATGGCCAGCCAGTGGAACGTAAAATACACAGCATTGTTAGCCTGGATAACTTTACTTGACAGCAGCACGATGTAGCAGTTTAGAGGAAACCAGCAGACGGCAAACACGGCCACCACTGCAATAAGCATCTTCAAAGTGGTTTTCTTCCTCCTGCGCTGAGCGGCTGACTGAGCCAGTGTAACGTCACCAACAGCATTCTGGAACCAAACCTTCTTGGCCACCACAAGGTATGATATGGAGATAATCGCTAAAGGCAATACGTAGAGGAGGACAAATGAGGCAAGATCCAGATACTTCCAGAAGAGATCGGAGGGATGAGGGAAACTTGGCCAGCAAACCATCCGCACTCTGTTATTGCTGGAAGAGATAAGAACAGAAGTCATCTAAAGGGATCAGTCATGCAAAATGAAAAAGCTGTAATGCTTCATGTCATCTCAAAAAAACACTGTAAGATTTTTTTCAAAGCACAAACTAAGGTATTTTTAATTAAGCCTCAGAGGTTTTTGTCCTTACATCGACTATGAATGTAAACATGAAATATACAAAAAGGTTATAAAACGAATCCATATAAACCAAGCTGTTTTTACCTAGGTCTGAATAGATATATTATGCAAGTGCTTTGACGAGTCCCAGTCAGTCTTATGATGCAGAGCACTTAGCAAGGTTTTTCCTTCTTTTTTTATTTGCAATATAAGTAAGGGGAAATACACATAAAATAGAAATGTAGCAGGCAATACTCATGTTAGAAGGTTAAGTATTGATAAAAAAAGTATTTCTCTGGCTGTTTTTCAAAAATGGCTAAATATTCCGCTGTGCGGGTTGAGTTAGGCAAGTCTGTAAGGGTGAAAGTCTTTGAAAGTCATTTTGTGCTGCTTTGATTCATCGTTCAGCTGCAGAGTGCAATCATCTGGAGGACACACAAGTATAAAGTGAATTTAGATAAAGGGGTGTAGAGCCTGACAATGGCTCTATAGGGCAGGTGTTCCCAAACTTTTCAGCCCACGACCCACAAAATAGCAATGTCTGACTCGCGACCCCCATTTTTCTTGAAGGTGATTATAAATAAAAATTGGTCTAATAACCATATAACCAGGTCGCTGGTTCAAGTCCCGGCTGGGGCGTTTCTGTGTGGAGTTTGCATGTTCTCCCCGTGTTCGTGTGGGTTTCCTCCGGGTGCTCCAGTTTCCCCCACACTCCAAAGACATGCGCTATAAGCTAAATTGGCCGTAGTGTATGTGTGGGTGTGAATGCAAGAGTGTATGGGTGTTTCCCAGTGCTGGGTTGTGGCTGGAAGGGCATTCGCTGTGTAAAACACATGCTGGATAAGTTAGCGTTACATTCCGCTGTAGTGAACCCTGATTAATAAAGGGACTAAGCTGAAAAGAAAATGGATGAATAAATAATTTTAATGTTAACCTCAAATATCTTATTTTTAATGTATTAGAGTGCTATAAAGGTTGTCAGAAAGCATAACCTTGCTCCATAAAATCAATCTGCTGCAGCTAACGCTATTGCTGTGTATATAAATCTAAACACCCCAGGGGTCACAATTTAATGGAAATTTTTTTTTGAAAGGCTGATGGATTTTTATTTGTATGTTGTTGCTGTCGTTTCTTTTATGTAACTGTCTTATGTGGTTTATGAATAAAATAAGGTAATTCTAATAGTTTAATACAATTTATTTGAGTTTTGAAAATCATCAAGCGACCCCATGTCATTGTCCCGCGACCCCTACTTTGGGAACCACTGCTATAGGCAAACATGCTGTTGAGGTGTGACATGATCCTTTTGGATTGTTTAAGACCAAGACCAAGATTTTTTTTTGTAGCCATCCATTATCTAAACAATTACCAACACACAAACGTGGAGCAAGTTTCCATGTTTACAATTTACCACATTTTAGGATCTTAGTTTTGTATACTTAGGCTTTCAATGGATATACAGTACTGTAATATTTCAATTTTAAAGTCATGACCTTAAAAGGGGGGGTCAAAATCTAAACTAGATTTTGTGTAATGTAGCTGTGTGAACAGAAACATCTTTAAATGTAAGACGCTCCAAGTTCAATGCGGAGGGGGGCATTGGCACAGCTTAGCGAAGCATACAGTAAATGAAGTTTGGGGAACTAAAAAAAATACCTCTGGGTTAATGATATCATATACCCTTCAGTTTAAAACCCAGAAAAAGTGCAGGAAAGGAGCGTGGTCACAGAGGCATTGTAACGTTTGTAGCAGAGAAAAGTAAATACCATCCAACTCTGCTATTTACACAGAGCTTGTTCTGTTTCAGTATTTGGGCTTCTAAAGGACATGCCACAAAGAGAGAAGTGCTTACAGTTTAATTTTAATTATGTTCCAGAGAATTATAAAAAAGATTTAGCTCTAGCATTTGACAAAGGACAGCTTTCAGAATCTCTCCCAGTTCAGTGCTGGATACGGCCAAACCTGAGCCACAACCTGTAAGTATTCTTATTTGTTCAAATTGATCTATTACATGCATAGTATCTAGTGTTAACAGTATGTTGTAGCAAAGGACATAAACAAGGATGTAAACAACAGGATATGCTGTTTGGCACCATTAACAACTAACAATGGCACCGTTTTCTGTTTGATTCAGGCTCAAACTGATACGGCTATGACGGGTACTGGTGATGTGGAGCAGATTCGCGAATCACAACACATTAAGTTTGCTGAGCAATCAGAGCCTGCTGAGGCCTTCAGAGGAACCAGGAAATATGATAGTTGTTTCATGCAGCTGAGTAGCAGAATAAAATTAAGGTAAGATTATAAGGTAAGATTTTTTTTTACAAATGAATAATGTGCACCCATTGTTTTCCACCCCAGAAACATAACCAAGCTTTAAAAAACACTCTGCACCACCCCTTTAAAGTAAAACCAAAATCATATGGTTTTGAAATGACATGAGAACGAATTAATGAAATGGAATTTCATTTTTTGCTGAACTTTAAAATCCTTTTAGTTTTTGGAGAAAAATTTCTGAGATTACAATCATGGGTTTAATATAACAGAAAGCTTCACTAGGCATAAAACTTATCTCCCGGAGGCCCTTATCTCTTTCCATTCAGGCATGAATGCAGACACTTCCAGTGACTAGAAGGCATCCTGGTGTGCTGCTTTTTTAGAATTTATGTTTGGTTTCTTGTGCCCTGCACTGTAAAAATGTCTTAACATTAACATTTCCACTTCCAAATGTCCTTTTTACTTGATTTTAATTGTCAGTAAGAAGAAAAGACAGTCCATACCCAAATTCAAAGCGCAGCAGTTTCTGGTAGATGGCGTGAGGTAGAGAGAAGCAGGAGCCCATGACCCAGATGACGCCAATCCAGGCAATGCCCTGAAGCCGAGACATCCGCTGCTTCATTGGATGCATCACTACCTGATGGACAGCAACAAAGCACTGGTCATAAATGCGCATTGGTTTTGTTAGGGCTTTTTTAAACGTTGCCCTGCTTTTATACCTGAGCAAAGGAACACTTAACACTGATTTTTATCAGTTATAAACTCAACTCCAAAGCTGTTGCAGTGTCAACCCTGCATTGTGGTGTCAAACGTGTGTAGCGTGAAATGATGCAGTGTTAGAAAGTTAATGCTTAGAGCTTAGCAACCATCAGCCAATCAAATGCCTCATATTCATGTGCTCAGTGCTGGGTAGTAATTTAATAATAATTAATAAGTAATTTAGTAATTTTATAAAAATTATGAAATCATTCATTCATTCATTTTCCTTCGGCTTAATCCCTTTATTCATCAGGGGTCACCACAGCGGACTGAACCAACAACTTATCCAGCATATGTTTTACACAGCGGATGCCCTTCCAGCTGATACCCAGTACTGGGAAACACCTATACACACTCACATTCAAACACTACAGCCAGTTTAGTTTATTCAATTCATCTGTACTTTGGATTGTGGGGGAAACCGGAGCACCCTAAGGAAACCCCTGCCAAACACGGGAAGAACATGCAAACTCCACACAGAAATGCCAACTGGCCCAGACCTTCTTGCTGTGAGGCGACAGTGCTAACCACTGAGCCACCTACTTGAAATCAGATTGTATTACATTTGAAAGTACTCAGATTACAGTTACTTTTTTATTGATTACATGATTGCATTTTATATTTATAGTCATGAAACAGTGTCTTCGTCATATCTAGTGGTACAGTATTTACTAATTATAGGTTCTAAAATTGGTTAAATGATCTGATATTGCAAATTATTTAAATTAACTAGGAGACTCCAATAAGGTCGTGTTTGTGGGATCAAACCATTTATTTAATTTATTCAATTTCTTTTCAGCTTAGTCCCTTTATGAATCAGGGGGTGCCACAGCGGAATGAACCGCCAACTTATCCAGCATATGTTTTACACAGCGAATGCCCTTCCGGCTGCAACCCAACACTGGGAAACACCCATACACACTCATGCACTACAGCCAATTTAGCTTGTTCAATTCATCTATACCACGTCTTTGGACTTGTGGGGGAAACCGGAGCACCCGGAGGAAGCCCATGCCAACATGGGGAGAACATGCAAACTCCACACAGAAACGCCAACTGACCCAGCCGAGGCTCAAACCAGTGACTTTCTTGCTGTGAGGTGGTCATGCTAAATTTTAAGTTAATTTGTGAATAGTTTTCCAACACATTTGTTTTACGGTTACATGAAAATCAATCAAAATATCATTTTTTAGTGTTATATTTTTACATTATTTTAATTTCGTCTTCTATTACTGATCAATTTTTTTATATACTAAAACACATAACAATAATTTAATGTAATTTGAATTTTAATAATCTAAAATAATAATAATAAATAATTCCTTACATTTATACAGTGCATTTCTGGACACTCAAAGCACTTTACACATTTTTGGGGGGAATATCCTCATCTGCTACTAGTGTGCAGCATCCACCTGGATGATGTGACGGCAGCCATATTACACCAGACCGCACACCACACCAGCTGATTGGTGGAGAGGAGACAGAGTGATGAAGCCAATTATGATATGGGGATGGTTAGAAGGCCATGATGGACTGAGGCCAGTGGACAAATTTGGCCAGGATGCCGGGGTTAAACCCCTACTCTTTTCCAAAGAACATCCTGGGATTTTTAACAACCACAGGACCTCGATTTAACGTCTGAAAGACAGCGCTTACTGAGCAGTATAGAGTCCCGATCAATATACTGGGGCGTTAGGACCCACACAGACCCCAGGTTAAGCGCCCCCTGCTGGCCTCACTAACACCACTTCCGGCAGCAACCTAGCTTTCCTATGTGGTCTCCCATCCAGGTACTGACCGGGCGCAGCCCTGCTTAGGTTAGTGGCAACCATGTGAGAGTTGCAGAGAGCTAACTTTCTTCTAAAAACAAATTAAAATGTAGTCAGATTACATCGTTTAGATTTTGCTGTAATTTGTGATCAGTAATTGATCATTTCTGAGTAATCTATTAAGCATTGCATGCATTGTTTAAGCAGGCATTTCAGCATGCTGGAGGAAAATCTTGAATAGTGAAATAGAGCAAGGAAGATTCAATAATGTTTCCCTTTAGAATTAAAGTCTAATCAGGAGTAACTTGTTAGTATGTTTTGCAGTTTCTATGCAACTAACTGTTATGCAATTTGGTGTAGTGTTCCTCCAATTAATCACACTGACACTGCAAATAAAGAGATAAATCATGGTTTATAAGTTAACAGGAACATCAGTGCATGAATGCATAATTGTTATTCGTTAGCTGGGTAAATAATGAGGAATGCAAATGTGAAACAGTGAAACAATCCATTTAGCAGGTGTTTAGAATGACCCTGTGAAATTTTACTCAGCCTAAAGGTTTCATTGATAAAATTCTACAAATGTCAGAACACTTACCTGGTGTCTGTCAATGGCGATGGCGACCAGTGTGAGAACAGACACATGGACAGAACAATACTGTGCAAAGCGGCTCACATGGCACATCGCCTTCCCAAACACCCATGTGCTGTAAACAAATCGAACCTAAGAGGACACATATGTATTCAGATGGCTGTGGATCCAGATGCATGAATTGAATTGAAGAGTGCGCACATGCACACCCCCACACACATTCACCAAGAGATGAATCATGGTTCTGCTCGCTGTTGTCTTTACTGAATAGTTCAAAATATAAGATAGAGAACACACACACCAGAGAATGTATGCAGGATAGCCCCTCTTATTTACTAATAGTTTAATTAGACAAATGTATTAATAGATTGCTTTATTTAATTATTAGTTAAGTGAAAAAACTATGTTCAAGCAGATAAAAAAACTGCTTTACAATTAGGTCTTAAACTCATATTTATGTTGGATGTATGCTTTTAAAAACAATGTACTTTTTATTAATATAATGATTTAATGACTAAGTGATGTAAATGATTAAAATACTTGAACCAGTAATGTACATGTGTGTGAATGTGTTAATAAGGGTATTTTTAAAAAGACCACATATGAACAAGACATTAATTCTCATTTTCAAAAACGGTCACAGGGTGTTAAAGGGGTCATTTTGATGGTCATTTTATGACAAATTATGTGGATTATTTGACAGTGTTTGAATAGAAAACATCGTCAACAATGATAATAATTACTTTTAAAAGAACAATTGCCAGTGTGTTCATTTTAAAAGACTTAGAAATTGTCTATTTGAGTGTCATAAAAAGCAACCAGAGTAAAACTATAATTATATTTGAACAGCGTCGATATGTTGCTTTCTTAATAATAAAAGAACTCGTGTAAAACTTACCAGAGTAAAAGGCGTGTTGAGGAGAGTTATGAGAATGTCAGCAATGGCTAAATTCATAATGAACAAACTTGTCACTGAGTGCATCCGTTTATTCTTAATAACAACGTGACAAACGACCACGTTTCCGAAAAGCGAGATGATGATGATCACAGAATATGCGACGATGAGCAACGCTCTTATGGTCGGTCTGTGGGACTCAGACTCGTAATTCGATCCTCTGTCGTACATCGAGTCCAGGGAGAAATTAAAGAACGTGGAGAAATTCTGCAAGATGTAAAACTGCGAGAATAAATCCACAGTGGTGTTTCTGAATGTCATCGTGCCTGATTCTCCGGAGCAGGTGCAGCGTGGAAAGCGCAGTTCTGGTCCACTTTTGGACACAGTTCGGCGTGTTTGAGTCAGGCTGTGTCGAGCGCGGCGTCAAGTGGATCGGATTGGACGATGGCCACAGTTATTATGCGTCTCAACCCCTGGCATTATTATTATAATCACAGTTTTTTCACTAAGAACTGCCACAGCTCTCTCTCTCTCTCTCTCTCTCTCTCTCTCTCTCTCTCTCTCTCTCTCTCTCTCTCTCTCTCCCTTTTCCTTGCACTTTCATTGTTTTTATACGGAGCTAAAATGATTTACATCCACTAACCCTACCCCTAATCATAACCTTTCAGGAAAACCTTTTTATATATCTTCTTTACATGTTCATTATTTGAAACCCACACATAAAAATAATAAATAAATAAGTTACATATTGTACATATTCACGGGTAATCTGTGGAGTGCTCTTAGGGAGGGCTCTGCCACGAGGGCACTTTTGCTGGCAATCTCAACATAGCCCCCCACTCTAGGAGCCGCTTCCAGATGTTCCAACAATGAACATGTCCATGAGGGAGGAGAAGAGATGGGGAAGCAGGGGAAGGATGGAGGACCAGGTCCTTGTAGCAGAAGGGGGACCTAGAAGATGGGGGAAGAGGCGAGCTTGGGTCAGGAGACATGGTGGGCAAGACAGCTCAGACGACCGTGGTAGGTCAGTTGACTGGCAGCAGTAACTTCTGTGGTGGCAGGCGTTCTTGGAGCTCAGGAAGCAGCAGTGGCATCTCTGGCAGCGAAGAAGTCTCTGACAGCTCTGGTAGCGATGACCATTTCTGCAGTGGCGGTGGCGGTCATTCTTGCGGTTCAGAAGCCTTTCTATAATCTGATTGTAGAATGGCTGAAGGAGCCATCGTATGAACTGACTGATTGGTGGTGACCATGCTTGGAACAGGAGCAGTAGAAGCGGTGGGCAGTAGGACCGGGAATTACAATTATTACTCACTGGAGTCACAGGATTAGCATGAGAAGCTGCAGGCGAGGTGATCATTGCAGCCTAGCTATACATGCTGGAGCCGCTGGATCCAAAAGAAGATCCACAAGAGGTGTGTGCATTGGCACACCAGTGGGAGTGAGTAAAACCGCAGGTAAAACCCAGCGTTGAAACTGTGATGTCGTGACTGACAAGCCTCACAGTTGGCGGGACTTGCTGTATAATGCATATTATTGGTCCTCCTCCACGATACCTAACAAAATGTGCAATCCAACAGATCAATATAATCCTCTAATATTCAGTGAGATTCGTGTAATGGCGTGCTTGAACATGCTTGATTCTGATAATTCACCATGAAACATTATCAAGACATACCTTCTCCATACAAGTAAGATTTGCTAGGGAAATAAAGTCCTCGACATAGTCCTCAATGGCTACGTTTTCCTCCTGCAGAAATATAATCTATACCACTGGATCTATGTTATGTATGGTGATTAGGAAAGTTTATTAGAGGTTATTTTAGTGAAACAGGCAGGGGTTGAACACCAGCAAAGACGAAACAAGAGATAATTTAAAGTGTAATTTAAATAATAGTCATAAGTGGTTAGAACAGGTATAACAAGTCAGGATGGGTGGCAAACAAGTAAAATCGAGATAAACAGTCCAAGGATCAAAAATACAGGGAAGGCAAAGACGATATAATTCTTTGAATTGGAGCAACAGCAACAATACTCAACATTGATGTGTATGTGAGTGGGCTTTATATATATATATATATATATATATATATATATATATATATATATATATATATATATATATATATATATATATATATATATATATATATATATATATATATATATAGTAAATGAGTATGAACTGGATCTGGTGTTTAGTGCAATGCATTGTGGATTTTGTAGTCTGGGAGGCTGACACATGAAATAGGTGGACTGCTCTCCAGAAGGCCACATGAGTTTAATCTATAAGAAACTCATATATTTCCATGCACAAAAGAAAAAAAGTACACTTTTTCTAAAGAAAATAAACTCTTGTAACTCTTGTAATGAGTGATTTATGGTTGAATGCCTATTTCGGATGTTTACTTTCTGTATACTGTATATATTTTCTTTATTACCTGAGCTGGTCCATTGTGTGGTCCATTGTGTGGTCCAAAGCAGACAGCTCTGAAATAAATAATCATTATTGTATTGCTGGCAGTAGTGACCGAGTTTAAGGCAACCACGCATTATTTCATATAGCCACAGGCTCAATAATTTCTTTAAAGTGAAAAATCGATATCTTTGTGACAGCCTACATTTAGCAGTCTGACTCACATGTTATATTTTATTTTAAAAAAATGAAAAAGTCAGTCAAACCAACAATGGAAAAGATGCTCAAATCAATAATAATCCAATGTCCAAAGTAAAAAGTAAAATGTAAAATGTAATGTTGTATGTTGGGTGCAATTGTGGCTTATTTCAGAGTCATGGGAAAATAATGAACAGTGATCTCTAATGATTGTGGAGCCCCTGAGTAAGGCAGCTAACCTTCAATTGTATCCTGCGGGTGCTGCAGCAAATGGTGGACAATGTGTGTGTGCAACTGAATGGGCGTCATGCAAAAGACAAATTCAGTATGTCACCAGCTGAGGGAGGGTTACTATACAGTATTTGGCCTTCACATCACTGACTCAGCCACTATAGAGAGAATAAAAAGACATTTTTGTTCGGATTGTTTGTATTACATTTTATCTTGAAAGGCATGAAGGCTTGTGAAGTATATACATTTATGCCACCTGTTTTTTGATTTTATATATATATATATATATATATATATATATATATATATATATATATATATATATATATATATATATATATATATATATATATATATATATATGTATATATATATATATATATATATATATGTATGTATGTATATATATGTATATATATGTATGTATGTATGTATGTATGTATGTATGTATGTATGTATGTATGTATGTGTGTATGTATGTATGTGGCTGTCTGAATTCAATAGAGTAATCCTTGAATTGGCTGATTTTTCTGTTGAGAAATTGAAAATACACACTCACTGGTCACTTTATTAGGTACACCTTACTAGTACCGGGTTGGACCGAATTTTGCCTGCAGAACTGCCTTAATCCTTCATGGCAAAGTTTTAACCAGGTACTGGAAATATTCCTCAGAGATTTTGGTCCATATTGACATATAACATCACGCAGTTGCTGCAGATTTGTTGGCTGCACATCCATGATGCGAATCTCCTGTTCCACCACATCCCAAAGGTGCTCTATTAAATTAAGACCTGGTGATTGTGGAGTCCATTTGAGTACAGTAAACTCATTGTCAAGAAACCAGTCTAAGATGATTCGCGCTTTATAACATGGAGCTTTATCCTGTTGGAAGTAGCCTTTAGAAGATGGGTACACTGTGGACATAAAAGGATGGACATGGACAGCAACAATACTCAGGTAGGCTGTGGCGTTGACACGATGCTCAATTTGTACTAATGGGCCCAAAGTGTGCCAAGAAAATATCCCCCACACCATTACACCACCACCACCACCAGCCTGAACCATTGATACAAAGCAGGATGGATCCATATTTTCATGTTGTTGATGGCAAATTCTGCCCCTACGAATCAAGACTCATCAGACCAGGCAACGTTTTTCCAATCTTCTATTGTCCAATTTGGGTGAGCCTGTGCCAACTGTAGTCTCAGTTTCCTGTTTTTAGCTGACAGGAGTGGCACCCGGTGTGGTCGGCTTGAACCAGTCTGGCCATCATCCTCTGACCTCTGGCATCATCAAGGCATTTCCACCCACAGAACTGCCGTTTACTGTATATTTTCTCTTTTTCGGACCATTCTCTGTAAACCCTAGAAATGGTTGTGTGTGAAAATCCCAGTAGATCAGCAGTTTCTGAAATACTCAGACCTGCCTGTCTGGCACCAACAATCATGCCACATTCAAAGTCACTTAAATCACCTTTCTTCCTCATTCTAATGCTCGGTTTGAACTGCAGCAGATCATCTTGACCATGTCTACATGCCTGAATGCATTGAGTTGCTGCCATGCGATTGGATGATTAGAAATTTGCATTAATTGCTCGTTGGACAGTTGTACCTAATAAAGTGGCCGATGAGTGTTGTTTTGAAAAAGAAATTGGATTTTAAAGGTGGATCTAAACAAATTTGAGCATTGGAAAAGAAAATGGTAAAGTAAGAGTAGTTGCACCATTTGATATTCTTAGGACTGGGAAGAATACTTTGCAATTTTAGTTTTTTTAGATAAATGAGATTACAGAAGTAAGAAGTAATTACAGCCATGTAAAGCAAAAGCTATATTGTTGAGCTTGGTCAAACATGCAATGTGTTGAGAAATGTACTGAGCCTGCGTGTGAAACTCAGAACAAAGACATGGTGAATAGTGAAATTTCTGAAAGAGCATTTCATGCCAAACTCAGTGAAATTATACAACAATTGAGGTTTAATTCAAGATCAATAGAAGGGGAGAAACTGTTTGAATATGTGGCACTGTTGGGAAAATTGGCTCATGATTGTAATTATGGAGAAAAAACGTGACAGAAATGCTTTGAGAGAGATTTGGATGTGGCATAATGATGACAGTTTTCAGTGTACTGTAGACTCTTGGCAGAGATGGATTCAACGTTTGAAAAGCCATTGAAATATTGAAAGAAATGGCTTCAGCAATTGATACAGCCTATAAAGATGTGAATTATATGCAAGCTCAATGCACTGAAGGTGTATATGAGGTCAGTAATGCAAAGTCAAAGAATGGCATGTTACAGATGCAAAAGTGTACAACACTGGCCAAAGAATGTACAACTGTTGAAATGTCAGAAATTTGATTAAAAACAAGGACTTATTAAAATATGGAGAAAAACTTTTAGGGGGCTGATAACAGATAAGCAAGTGTGGAGGATGGATAGTGCATTCTGTAAGTAGAGATAAAACAATGAATAAATCCATATCTGACCAAGAAGTTCTTTTTACAGTATACAGAATTTCAAAAAGCACATTTTCAAAGTAGCTCCCCTGACATTGGAAATGAATGAGCAAATTATTGAATTTATCTAAAGTTAATGCCTATTTAAAAACCTACATTGGCTAAATCTATTGGTGATTGGCTCTACGAGGTGAAATTTAAGAGTCCCCCTGGTAAAGGGGTCACTTCTGAAATACAAGGCTTGTTTGCCCAGCACCATTGTTATTATTATTGTTAGTATTAGTTTAAAGTTGCCAGTCACTGCCAGCATTTTGATGATTTTTAATTCAAATTGATGGTCATCTACTTTTAAACAAAAAATAATTTTATTCTATTATCATGTGCTCATGATTTATCACTAATTGAATGAAGATACTGTAGGTTTCCTCAAAAAAAACACAATTTTTGACAAAAAAACCCTGAAAAATATATAAAATATATATAAAATGTAGGCCATCAAATGCATGGCCAATAGTATTAACAATAAAGTCTGGCACTGACCAGGAATAAAGAGAAATTATTCTGGAGAATGCAGGGTCACACTTTATTTTAATGGTCTGTTTGTTGAATTTAAGTTACATTGCATCTACATGCCAACTAATCCTCATTAGATTATAAGTAGACTGTTAGGTTGGGGTTAGGGTTAGTGTAAGTTGACGTACTTGCAAAGTTTCTTATAGTCAGTTAAATGTCTGTTGATAGAGCATATCAACAGATATTAAGCACACAGTCTACTAATACTCAAAAGGACCATCAAAATAAAGTGTTACCGAATACAGAAATGGCCTTGCTTAAGAGCGTAGCCAAATTTTTTCATATACATTCAGACTCTTTTGTTTTTATGTTTGATTCATGTCAGTGGCAAGCCAAACGCTTATTTGTATGCTACATTTTTCTGATATATTCTGAATTTGACCTAACAAGATTTTGTTTTCACATATTTGGGTTATGTTTACTCTACCAGAGACATTCAACAAAGAGTGATAAGAATAGCCTCAAACCTCCATCTCCTGTAATATTTCAGATTGCTTCCACAGGGCAAGTGGTCTCTCACCGAATGCTCATTGCTCACTTTTCCTGACAGGTTACATCATCCATCAATGGAATATAGTAGCGTACATCACTCTAATTGCTGCACATCAACCTATTTGTCAGAAAATCCATGATAGTTAAGGAAAGGGCTGAGCATTTGTGAAAATGACATGACTTCAGTAGCTTATGAAGTACCTCAAACCTATAATAAACCTGTAGAGCTACTACTCACACGGGTGACTAAAAACTCTTCTATTCTGTATTTACACACATTTTTTGCTCGTGGTGCTTTTGTGAATAGGCAGATTTAAACTCTTAGTTTTACAAGACTCATTCTCAGTGTTTCCTTTCTTCACTATTAATTATTGAATTGTATTATACTTGACAAAGGTTTATCGCCAAGTTTTAGGAACAACAAATATTAACTTGACTTCTAGTTGATCATTTGGTATTATGATCATGCCTTGATTTTTAATTATTTAATTAGGACAGTAAGGTCTGACTTTGCTTTGACAAAACTTTTTTCACTTAACAGAAGTACTGTACAGTATAGAATATAAACTCATGGTGCAGTGGAAAAATAATAAATATTGTGTATGACTCCTATGATCTTGGATGACTGCATTTATATATACTCAAATAACTTATCAATAAAGTCATATGGAATGGACAAGAAAGCGTTCTTGCAGGACTCCCAGAGTTCATCAAGATACTGTGGATTCATCTTCAATGCCTCCTCCTCCTTCATCTTACCCCAGGCATGCTCGATAATGTTCATGTCTGGTGACTGGACTGGTCAATCCTGGAGCACCTTGACCTTCTTTGCTTGCAGGAACTTTGATGTGAAGGCTGAAGTATGAGAATGAGCGCTATCCTGCTGAAGAATTTGCTCTCTTGTTGTTTGTAATGTAATGGGCAGCAAACAAATGTGTTGATGCCTCAGGCAGTTGATGTTGCCATCCACTAAGCAGATCTCTCACACACACCCATACTGAATGTAACCCCAAACCATGATTTTTCCTTCACCAAACTTGACTGATTTCTGTGAGAATATTGGGTCTATGCAGGTTCCAGTGGGTCTTCTGCAGTGTTTGTGAGGATTGGGATGCAGTTCAACAAATGATTTATGGGAAAATTTACCTTCTGCCACTTTTCCAAATGATCAACTAGAAGCTCTTACAACTGGGGTTGATGACAGGTAGTGTATGTCTGCATCTTTTATCTGTGTTTGTAAACCCTTGAATGCATGGAAAATTACATTATTACTAACAATATAACTGTATTTTTTTGTTGTTGTTTTATATGTGCTCAAGGTTCTTTTCTGTTATCCACTGCAATGTTTTGTCAGTGACGACATTAATAAATCTGCTTAGGAGACCAGTCAGTTCTGAATAGTAAGAAAACAGCCAATGGATATTGGTGAGTGGAATCTGTATACCAGGCCACTCCTTCAGTGCTGGGTAAGCAGAGATATATATTAGAATTTTATGCCTATCTAAGTATACACTTTCAAAAATGACTCAAAATAACATAATACTTAAATTACCCTCTTTAAAACGTAACACATTTAGATACTTTTTGTAAAAGAAGCAACTTAAGATTGTAATACTACTTTTTCCTAACACTGTACCCCTGTATACTTTTATAGATGATGGCAGCATGTACAGTATTCACTTATTTAGATCAGACAGTACTGTGCTTTGAAGAGTCATATCAAACAGAAAAGTTGCTTCTGAGAAATCTCTGCTGCAAATTCAAGGGGCATTAATGCTTCTTTACTCTACAACAACATTAATAACACATGCCATTAGCATATTATTCAAGATGCTTTTCCATATGCTTCATGGGTGCAGTAGTTTCCTCTCCTCGGATGATAGCCATCACTGCCTCACATGTCTGAGGTTAGAGAATGCCGAGATGTTTGTGAATGCTTTCTGCCCAACTATCCTTAGCTTGTAGAGTCTGTAAAAGTCTGTGTGCCATTTTCTCAGAATCACATCAGTTAACATGCAGGGAGATCTGAGGATCACAGTTTGAACTTTTATGCTGGGCAGTGGTCCACAGGCCAGACACCTCACTCCACTTCAGTGGTGCACCCCATCGAGCTGCCAGATTATGTCGGCACCTTGAGCATCTCATTTGAGGCATCTGGTGAGGATCGGATGTCTATTGCAGCTATGACAGGTAGGCTATTATCTTCTAGTTCAAGCTGTGCTGCTCTTTCCCCATCCAGAGTGGAAAAGGAATGGAAGGGAATGTCGTGACATGTGGCCAAGTATGATGACCCATCCAAGTGCACACACATAGTGAACACACACACCCAGAGCAGCGGTCAGCCATTTCTTCAGAACATTACTTGCTCAATGTGGAGCTAGACTCTTTTTCAATGAGGGATTCTGTTGGTAAGACCGCGGAGTTGCCCAATCAGTGTTGTGCCTTCCTTTGTCCAAGAGAGATTATAGGATAGATTGTCACCCTCTACCTTGAGATGTGTGCTGTTGCCATTCTGTTCTTCAGAAGAGTTCTCTAACTGAGGTTCACCAGACAGAGTATTCACCTGAAGATTTGCTTGTTATCTCCTTTTTCATTGGATGAGGCCTCTGCAGCTTCCTTTTCCAGATTACTTTTCCAGTAAACCGTTTTAAAGGGTCCAAATATGTCCCAGGAGGTACGTTTTTTTTTGCAGTTATTGTTTTTGAGAATCCACCAGAGGTCGATGTGTGCGCTTTTTCTGATCTCACATTTCTCTCACGAGTGTCATTCGTGCGTGCTGTTCTTGCGTAAATCCACCAGAGGCCGGTGTCGACTGACTGACTGACAGATCATCTGACCCACCCTCCTCCTTCCCAAAACCCAACCATTATGCTGTGCTCACACCAGACGCGGAACGCGCAGAAAAAGCGCAATATTCACACGTAAATAGACGCGTGAACATTTGGGTTTACTCGCTTCATTCGCGTGTCAAAATCCGCTTCAGAACAGATGCAGATTCACGTCATGGGCAGGGCTTCTGTCTGCCCGGTGACTGTAGCTTTATTGCTAAATGGATAACATGGACTTTATTGAGAAAATAACTGTGTTTATGTGCTTTTATGAAGGCTGAAAAACAGCGTTGATACGTTTGGAGCCGTGTCTGAGTCCACTAGATCCTTTCAGAGGTGCACCCAGCTCTGTGTGCTCATAAACTTCTCCAGAAACTTAACCTGGATGATGGAGGCTTTCTGCGATGCTTCTGATTGAGCCAAGCCCAGTTTGATGAACTGTTGTCGATGTAGGCTGGAGGATTTCCCCCGGGACACCAACAACAGGTGGTACGTCACAATCACGCCCCCACAAGAGCAAGCTCCTGTTAACGCGGCGCGAATGTGCGCTTAAGTTCAGATTTTTGAACTCGAGTGATTCGCATGTTAAACGCGTCAAACGCGCAAAACCCTCAATTCGTCCCGCGCCATACACGTGTATTGTGCCGCGGGATGTCTATTCGCGCCTTTGCATTGACTTAACATGTAAATCACTCACGCTTGACGCTTCTTCCACGTCTGGTGTGAACACAGCATTAGTGTTTTTAAAAGCACAGATTAACCAGCGCCCACTCACTTCCCTAAACCCAACAAACAGTTTTAAAAAGCAATCCAGAAAAAGAAAAGCCCTCGTCTGATTTGTACCTATTTTCAGATTTTACCACATTCTCACCCTGTTACTTACTTGTTTATTTTATTTTTTGGCTTGTGTTTTTGTCTTACCCACTTTCTGGAACCATTCTTCGCTGGACTCGAACCACGTTGTTGTGGTCAACTCCTCTCTGCGTATCAAGTCCACTGACATACAAGGCACGCTAACTGGACAAACTGGTAACAGCAGGAAAGCCGTCCATATGGAGGTAAGCAGTCAGCTGGTAATTGCGAAAGGGGATGGCATCATACCACCCCATAGTGTTTTTTTTAAAGATGAAATGCAGCCAAACACACTTCTAGCTACATATTTGCAATCTCCAGAAATGTATATACTGTAGAGCTGTAGGTTTTCAGAATGAGCCTATGTTGCATTAAATTTTAAGTTATGTTAATATCTTCCCCTTGATCTATGCATCCATTTCCATGTGCTCTCGCTTATCAGCACCTGTACCACTAAAATTGTATTAAAGCTCAACTGTTGTGCTTCTAATGTTGTTACTGGCATAATGTCATAGTGGACAACAGACAAGGAAAGTTTCTGTTTTGAAGGTAAAGCAGAAGGTTGCCACAACTCTGAACCACATGCTGAATGCTGAGCACTGTCATGGATCCTCAATCAAACTTGAAATCTAGTGTGCCCTCAAATGCAGATTTTATTTGTTAAAAGGGTCCAATTGTGCCTGTTTTTACAAGATGTACAATATGCCTTTAGAGTGTCTCTAAAATGTCTGTAAAGTTTCAGCTTAAAATACCTGTCAGATAACTCATTATACCCTGCTTAATATGTCAATTTTTATAAAAGAAGGAAATTTAGCTGTTTTCACCTGTTTCCTTAAATGCAACTGAGCTGGATCTCCCTGCCCATTCAAAGTACTATTCGAACATATCCACTTCAGATGGAAACCCAGTTTCCTTACAAATACTGCACAATGACGGACAGCAACACAGACACTGGTGAAGCAGAGTGGCTTTAAATTCAACATATAGGCTCATTCTGAAAATGTAGCCCTATATACATTTCTGGAGACCGCAAATTATGTTGCCAGAGCTACATATGGCTTTCGTCTTTAAAACCATCGATACAGGGTGGTGTGACGCCACTCCTTTTCTCGCTTACCAGCTGACAGCTTACCTCCATGTGGACGGCTCTCCAGCTGTTACCAGTTTGTCCAGTAACTCAACAGGTACATCCGCGGACTTGAGACGCAGAGCAGAGTTGACCACAACGACGGGGTTCTATTCCAGTGAAGAATGGTTCCAGAAAGCAGGTAAGCCAAAAACAAAAGCTAAAAAAATTTAATTAACAAGTAAATAACAGGGTGAGAATGTGGTAAACTCTTAAAAATAAGGGGGCTTTTGTTTTTCTTTGTGGGAGGGTCAGTCGATGCTTTTTAAAACACTATTGGTTGGATTTAGGGAAGGGAGAGGGTGGTGGGATTGGTCGGTTGATCAGTCAGTCAGTCGACAGTAGCGTCTGGTGGATTAACGTGAGAACAGCAGGCGCGAATGGCATTCGCGAGAGAAATTTGAGATCAGAAAAAGCAAAATTTGAACAATTTGTCCCTTAACTCGGACATTTACATCTCTGATAGGATGTGTGAAGGTTTCTTTCTTTACATTAGTTTGTGCTATAGAATGGGTCATGTCATAAAGGAGAGCTGGGCATTGCTTGTTATTTTTGTGTCACACAGAGATAATTATTAGCCTGTATTACAGGTCATACCGACTGATCTGTTGTTGACTGGAGGCAGTCAGTAAACACACACTTTAGAGACAGAAAAATTATAAGTCTTCTAAAGATGAAGGATATGCAATCTCTTTTGCTTTTCTAAAACAAAAACACAGTAACAAGCATGCTCCATACATTCAAGAATAAGATTCAACATGTCTAACAGTGGATACTGATGTTTTCAGAATAATTTGTCACATAAGGCACAGCTAATGTTGATGTTAAAATACAATCCAACACAAACTTACATTTGTGGACCTGCATTCTACCACTACCCTCCTGCCTGCTCGATGCTAGATTGTTCTACAATCTAAAATATAGTTAAGCCTTTTTATTCTATTTTCTCCATCAATGCTTTGACGCAATCTAAACGGTAAAATGCCATAAATAAAGCTCAGGAGTAAACATTGTTTCTTTTGTAATTTTTAGGTATGTTTTCATAACATTTTTGTTACATATTCTGCCTGATATATTGGTGAGGTCATGCAACAAGTGCATAAAGTTACTTTTATTATTATGTAATATTTTACTCACACATCCCTTATAGTCTACTGTTTTGTTGTGCTAATAATTGGCTGTTTTATAATGTGTGAGAAAAAGGTTAGCGTTACTCGGCAAGTGTGAGGCAATTTCTTGGTTTCAAGTACTCTGGTAAAGCTTAACCAGCTCTTAAGAGTCCCTTAAACTTTAATTATGTGCACTTGATTATGACCTTTTATTGCAAGGCAGGCAAAATTGCGTGTCTTAAGAATTTCGGAGAAGCTACTAATGTTCTCAGTTCAGATTTTCCTCTTTTTACATCTTTGATTTGAAATTTCTGAACAGACGGTCTGTTTGCCATAGGCTGCACCCAGTTGACGGGGGCTCTCGGAGGGAGAGAGACCGCCAGATGACTCAAAGCTGTTATCATCCCAAATCAGTGTTCTTTCAGCAATTCTCAGCCTTACTTTTGCATATGTGGTTTTATTTGGCTGCACTAAGCACATCTCCTGGAAGATGTCAGTGCCGAAAAAGATTAAAATAATTGCCAAACAACATAATAGGCTGCTGTACAGGCAATTGTAGACTGAACAATAAGCACTGACCTGTGTGCTTTTCAGGATGGTCCTTCGGTGCTTTTGAAAGTTCTGTTTGATTCTCAGAATATGCTGAATGAAAGTACATAGCTCTCCAGCAGTGCTAATGCACTTCTTATTGTGTTCTCTTTCTACATTTACCTCATCATTGCCAAATGGTTACTGTATAATGACTGGTCCAGATCCATAAAGAACTGAAAAAGAAATGTTAAAACAAACATTGAGCGGAACGTGATATGCTCTGCCCTGAAGGCACTTTGACCTGTGTGGGCAACCCAGTCTTCTGACACAAGAAAATTCCTGGAAATGAATTTGTAATACCACAAATCTTAAAAGTCTTGCAGTCTTAAATATTCACAACTTACAAAATAAAGCTTGTTTGATTTGGGTCAAATGCTTGACATTATTGACAGAACAAACTTCATATTTCAGCTCTGACAGTTCAGTTTTGTTAAATATAGATTAAGTTCTTGACTGGTGAATCATGGCGGTTTTACTAGGTCTAATAAAATATTTTAGTACTAATTTACATAGCATAAACAAGCTGTTATTAATAGTAGTAACACTGATGTATTGTAGAAAATTGTATAAATAGTTTTTGGGCTGTAAATCAATGGACAGATTTTGTTTTCCTAAAACTAGCTTTTAGGGGAATACCCTTTCGATTATTAGAAAAGACTCATTCTGATTACATACCCCAATATAAATTTCTGGAGAGTGCCAAATACGTCCCAAGAGCTGTGTGTTTTGTTTTTTTGTTCGTTTTTTTTTTTTTTTTTTTTTGCAGTTTTTGTTTTCGCAATTCTGCCAGAGGCTGCTTTGTACATGTACTCTTTTTACTCTTCATTGGGTGTTCGATCATGCTTACCTCTGCAGAGTACGCTTTTTGAGATCTCACATTTCCAAGTGTATCTGTCTGCGAACTGCAAGAGAGGGGCGTAACATGAAGGGGTGTAACTTGTGGTAAGTTAGAGAGGCTTAACTTGCAGTTATCGAGATCCCATTGAACCATGCAAGATGTCACAATGAGATGTTGTTAGCAAGATGGCGGAAATAATTACCAGAGAACATTTTCAGCAAATGTTTTCATGAATTTTCTCCAAATTTATCAACAACCAATTCATTTGATATAATATTATATTAAATCATTTAGCAACTCCACCAGCAACTCGCTGACTTCTTTTTGTCATGAGCCTACTCTACGTCGCCCCCTCTGGTTGCATATAACAATGGCGAGGCTGTCAAGTATGAAAACTTCTGCAACTCGCGTCTGTATGTTGGCTTTAGGCCGGATTCACACGGGGCTTCATCGTCAACGCTTGACAAAGGGCGTGTCTGAAGTTGGAGCGTGATTGTCATTGCAGCCTCAGCCAATGAAATTAGTCTGCAATCGACTACTGTCTGAGCTGGTGTATTTGCATAAAGCGATCTGATTGGCACAAATTTTTGAAATTCACAACTTCAGCAGCGAGCAACGCAACTGAAACGCCGCCAACAGATCCACAATGCAGTTCAGCAACGCCTGACATCACCTATTCAAAGTGAATGGGAAGCGTTGGCACTGACGCCCCATGTGTATGTATGATGGTTGGGTTTAGGTTGGGGTAGGTGTAGACATTAATAACTATATAATATAAAATATAAATATATGATGAATAATATCAACATAAAAGTGCTTGAAGGATCCCAATTACTGCAAAAGGGTCCCGCAAGTACTGCAAAGACTGTCAGTGGTTCCTCAAATACCCCCTTTTTGAGAGAAAGAGCTTTAAGGCACTTAAAATATCTTCTAAAGTTCCTTGAGTACTCAACAGGGTATTTGAATCACTTTTTGGGGAAGGTGTAGATGTTAATATCAATGATGGTTGGGTTTAGGGTTGTGGTAGGTGTAGGTGTAGACGTTAACAACTATGATGTTTGGGTTTAGCTGTGGAGTAGGTGTACATGTTGATAACTGATGTACAGCGCCATCTTGCTGATAACATAGTTTTGACACGTGAGTCTCCATAACTTCAAGTTACGCCTCTAACGTACTACAAGTTACCCCCCTTGATGTTATGCTCTTGTCTTTCAGTCCGCAGACAGATCCTACTCCAAATTTCTCTCGCGAGAGCAATTCGTGCCTGCTCTTGTCACATAAATCCACCAGAGGCTGCTGTCGACTGACTGACTGACTGACTGACTGACTGACTGACTGACTGACTGACTGACTGACCAACTGACCAATACCCCCACCCACCCCTTTCCCTATAAACCAAACGGAAAAGCAATCCAGAAAAAGGAAAGCCATCGCAGCAGCCTGATTTTTACTGCGTTTTCAGATTTCACCACATTCTCACCCTGTTATTTATTTGTTTCAAGAGTTCACACTTAGCTGATGATTTATTATAAAGCTTGTTTGGCATGCTGTCCCAGGAGAGAGCCCTGAGCTCCCTCCTGTTGCAAGGCGAGAGGGGAGATTGAGCTCAGGTAGATCTCGAGAACTCCCCTGTCATAGTGATTGAAGAGCAGATAGTAGTTCTCTTTAACGAGATAGGTACTAGGTAGGGAGCAAGTCTATAGTGTTGATTAGTCAATAACTTACTGTAGGTTGCATATTTTTAATCGGTGGGAGGAAACCGGAGAACCCGGGGGAAACCCACGTGAGCACATGGAGAATGTGCAAACTCCACACAGAAATGCCCGCTGGTTTGGTAAAGCCTAGAACCATTGACATTCTTGCTGTGAGGCAACAGTGCTAAGCACTGGGCCACCGTGTCACCCATCTAGGAAGGAGGAGGAGTAGGGGTCCAAGGGGGGATTCTACAAAGCGAAGATAGCAGTGATACGTAACCCGGGGTATTTGTAGTAGATTAGGGATCTTCTGATTGGTGGATAGTGAATTTGGATAATGTGGGTCCAGCAATCATAAGCACGTGATCCTCTCGAAATTAGTTTATAAATAAACTTCACTTGTTTTATGTTTTGGCTTTTGTTTTTGTCTTACCTGATTTTTGGAACGATTCTTCACCAGACTCGAACCCCAGTCAACTCCACTCTGCATCTCAAATCGTCTGACGTTAGCAACGAGCCACTGGACAAACTGGTAACAGCCAAAAAGCCGTCCATATAGAGGTAAGCAGTCAGCTGGTAAGTGTGAAAAGGAACAGCATCATACCGCCTTTTAGCGTTTATTTTGAAGATGAAATGCAGCCATACGTTTCCTCAGGTATCATAATTTGCGACCTCCAGAAATGTACAGTATATAAGGCACGTTTTCAGAATGAGCCGAGCCTATGTTGAGGAAAAAACTACACAAAAACCATACACCTAATGGCATACTGTCCTCTCAGGAGTTCTTTTGCACATGAGCAGCTCATGATGCAGTATTGTCAGTGTTTCATACTGGTCATCGAATGCTTTTCAACATAAAAAAATCTGTCTTTGCAAATGGTGTAGATTTGGGTCATCACATGCACCAATCATCTTTCCAAATGTATACATTTGAGAATCATTTATACAGTTGATCTGTTGTTGATAAGTTTCAAGTCTTCTTGTGATTTTGTGACAAAATAAAGTCATGATGCTTTCATGTTTTAAAACAGAGAATTTTTAATACCGTAAATATTAGTATAATTTTGTTTTTGTGATAATTTTTTATTTAAAAATACATTCATTCATTTTCTTTTCCGCTTAGTCCCTTTATTAATCCGGGGTTGCCACAGTGGAATGAACCGCCAACTTATCCAGCACGTTTTTTTTTTACACAGCGGATGCCCTTCCAGCCGTAACCCATCTCTAGGAAACATCCACAAACACTCATACACTACGGACAATTTAGCCTACCCAATTCACCTGTACTGCATGTCTTTGGACAGTGCGGGAAACCGGAGCACCCGGAGGAAACCCACGTGAACACAGGGAGAACATGCAAACTCCACACAGAAACGCCAACTGACCCAGCCGAGGCTCGAACCAGGGACCTTCTTGCTGTGAGGCGACAGCACTACCTACTGCGCCACTGCGTCGCCCCATTTAAAAATACATTTCTTTTATTTTACAGTACAATCTGTGGTGGTTCAGGGAAATCTTCTTTTGTCCTTGTGTTGTCCTACATGTTTTAAAAGCTTCTTAGGCTAAAGACAGGCCTTCAAGTGAGGCTCATGAAGGCGATCATTGGGATTGTCCATAAAGTGCATAAATGACAGACTGAATTCAGACAGATGGAGCTGTGGTGCAATTTGTCTGTCAAACAAAACAAACTCAAACTCACTTGAGCACTTGCAAATCTATTCCCATTCAATGACAAATTAAAGTTTGATGGTTGTAATTTGATTTGGCTTGTCCAACAATATTATTGTCTATCAAGGTCCATTCAAAGGGTGTGTAACTGAATTCTTCCAGCATGTGAATAAATTAATTAGTGCATATTCAGTTGGTGCTGCAAAAGGGGTAGTTCAGTCTGCACTCTCCACGACGAATGAGCCTGAAGGTTAATGGAAATTCTCACTGTCTTGAGTGCTCATTAATCTCATTCTTTAAGGATATTATGCTGACTGTACATAGATATGAACACACACAAAAAAAAAAATAAGAAAAATGAATCAATCTAATCTTTCAATTAAACCACTGAAGCATACTGTAAGCGGCATTTGGATATTTCAGCAACTCAATGATAGATGTTGTCGGTTGATCACTTCAGGCTGGCACAGTGCTTTCTCTGAAGGCAATGTACAGTATTTTACCTTGATTTATTCTTGAAAATCCTTGAATTCCTGCTGTAGTGCATTGCTATTGAAAGGTGTTTAGTTGTTGATGCATTAGATATTTTAAGGTCAAGTGCTTATGCTCGTTTTTGAGATGCCTGTGTTACATTTGCCAAATTAGTTTTGACTATAAATGTTTTTATGAATGTTTATTTTATGTTATGAGCCTAGCATGGGTTATATGCTCAATTTTTTTCTGTTGTTTGTTTTGCAGGAAGAGCACATGAAGTAATTTCCACTGAAGATTTACACCAGTGTTGGAGCTGATGCCGGCAGATAAAAACAGCTCCCTTCTGTCTGTAATTTGGTCATTCTTTGCCCTTGTCTTTGTTTTGGTTTTATTAATTTGGTCTTACTTTAATAACTGTAATTTTTTTTTACTCTGTCCAATGTGTAAATAAAACAAAAGACATGGTGATAGATTACAGAAATGCTTCTCCTTCCCCAAGCATAACAAATATTAAAGGCTTGGACAGTGAAATTGTTGACACACAAATATCTAGGGGTTGTTATTGACAATATGTTGACATTTCAACCCAACCACCAGGCTGTGTATAAAAAAAGTTCAACAAAGAACTAAGTTTCTGAGGAAACTTAGATCGTTTCAGGTTTGTACCTCTATGATGACACTTTTATAAACAATTCATTGAATTCATTTTATCTTTCTGCATTGTAGCTTGGTATGGTAATCTGAGTGCGTCAAATAAGAACAGGTTAAGTAGCCTTGTGAAGGTGGCAGGCAAGATCATCGGTTTTAACCAAACTGGTCCAATGGTAATTTACCATAATTATGTTTTAAAGAGAGATTAGGGTATTCTATGCACCCCGGATCTCACATTGTACTCTGTGTTTTAGCTCGCTGCCATCAGGACGTCGTTTTAGAGTTCCTATTTGCAGGACAAATAGAATTAAAAATTATTTTATAATGGTGGCTATTACGTCATTAAATGAGTTCAGCGGGGAGGGGGATGCACCTTAAAAATTATGTATTGTATGTTGTGTGGTAATATTTTGTACATGGAACTTTGCCTGTGTTACGGCACCTTGCTGCAATTTTAGTTTCCCAAAATGAAATAAAGTTGAGTCTGAGTCTGAGTGTTGTCTCCTTATTTTCCAGTCGTGACAGTTAAAATTGCTACTTGATGTATGTAAATGTAGTCAGTATAAGTGCAGTCAGTTTGTTAAATTTTTAACTGGTGTTTGACTAATAAATAAATCTATATTACTGTATAATAGATGTGTCTTAAAAGCAAGTTAATCCTACAAAGAGTTCACTGACTTTCCTTCGGCTTAGTGCCTGATTTGTCAGGGGTTACCACAGTGAAATGAACAGCCAATTACTCTGGCAAATATTTTATTCAGCGAATACCTTTTCAGCCACAACCCAGCACTGAGAGTACACTAACTCGTGAACCCCCAGTGCTTGGATACATTCATACAATCTCTCATTAACACAAACACACACACACACACACACACACACACACTATACAGCCAATTTATTTTGTCCAACTGACCTATTCTGCAAATCTTTGGACTTAAGGGGAAACCGGAGCACCTGTAGGAATTCCATGCAGACATAGGGAGAACATGCAAACTCCACACAGAAATGTCAACTGGTCCAGCTGGGATTTAAACCAGCAACAGTGCTAACCACTGAGCCGCTGTGCCGTCCCCTACAAAGATTTATTGTTATTAAAAATATTATAATTTAATAAGTGATTTTTATGGGCAGCAGTGGTGCAGTGTTTAGCACAATCGCCTAACAGCAAGAAGGTTGCTGGTTTGAGCACCGGCTGGGTCAGTTGGCATTTCTGTGTGGAGTTTGCACGTTCTCCCCGTGTTCGCGTGGGTTTCCTCTGAGTGCTCTGGTTTCCCCCACAAGTCCAAAGACATGCCCTATATGTAAATTAGGTAAGCTAAATTGTCCGTAGTGTATGAGTGTGAATGAGTGTTTATGGATGTTTCCCAGTGATGGGTTGCAGCTGGAAGGGCATCCGCTGCATAAAAGATCTGCTGGATAAGTTGACGGTTCAATCTGCTGTGGTGACCCCAGATTAACAAAGGGACTAAGCTGAAAAGAAAATGAATGAATGAATGAATGAATATTCCTAGTAAAAGTGATTTTTATTTATTTTTTAAACTGTAATTGATGGCAGCAAAATATTTTAATTAAAACAACAGCAACAATAAGCATGTTCGGGCATCACTATTTTAAGTGGTCGTAGTAGTAAAAAATGATGCTCATCTCTGTACTCAGAATTCACTCGTTTTTCTCAAGCAAACAAAGATATTCTGAGCATGTACTGAGTGTCATCATTTTAGCCAGTTTGTGATTTGAAGTGTGCATTTGACTCCAGTCTCCTCTGCTTAGATGCTTCAACAAATCTTGACGCTTTCTCAAAAAATGTACATGATTTGTAAGCATAGACATTTTAAATTCATTTTTCATTTCAGCATAAATAGGTGGTTATTATAAAAGGTGCATTAGAAATGCTAAATCAGTGTTCGATTTCCAGCAAAATGACGGTTAATCGTTAACTAATAAAACGTATGCTGTTGATGCATGTACAATTATTTTGAATAATAACACATGCCAATTTCATGAACACAAATTATCAGTTAGTTGACCAAACAACATAACACAATTATTTTTTTAATCAATGAATCTGCCTTAGTTCAATACTCACCCTAAACATCAGAGCTTTGTTTATTTTTGGAACTCAAATTAAAATATTTTACACGAAAACCAGGAGCTTTCTCATCCTCTATATTTAGCAAGAGTCCTGATACTTTCAAGGTCCAGAAAAGAAACCAAAAGAGTAAGAGTAAACTATTACCATGGTGTAGTATTTTCGCCACATTTTGTGACAGGATAGCCTACACACACTGCTGTTTGACACTATTTTCTGCATGAGTCAGTATAGGACCACAGAAACCTGCATCGCAAAATGCGGAGGTTTTTTTTTCTCATATGGCGTGCGGTATCAAATTCCATTAAAATAACCCTCTTCCAGCAGCTCAAACTCGCATCCAATATCTCGTTTGTCACAGGTGACATGCATGAAATATTTCTGAATGAAAGTGAAAGTGCCAAACTGCAGTTAAAATTGACAAATTAAAAATGAAACAGCCGAAATTACATGAAACTCAGGAGGAAACGAGATTGCGTTGTAACACAATGACGCTAATCAAATTATGTGCTACACTGTAAAAAATGCAGGGTTCCAGACAATTCCTTCATGTTGTCCCAACACAAATCGATTAGGTTAATTTAAACTTTTTATTAAAATTAAATAATTTAATTAAGTAGTTTGAACAAGTAAAAAAAATCTTTTTGAGTGTAAAAATTGTAAAACAAGATCATGAAAGGATCATTCAAAAAGCAACTCATGTAAACACCTTAATCATATTATTGTCTTAATCAGATTAAGGCAAATAATTTGATTACTGATGTCCATTTACACGTATTTGGTGTCAAAACATTTCATGTGACTTCAGTGGTTCAACTGTAATCGTGTAGCTCCAAAAACTTTTTTGTTTGCCAAAAAACCCATTGTTTGCCCATATCTTTTCTTCCATGTCGGGTTGCTAGGATGTACATTTACTATGGGTAGTATGAACCATGAGCCATTGCCATTAGATTCAGCAACACAAAAGTTTTCCTTTTCAAGAGTTCACACTTAGCTGATGATTGATTATAAGCAAGTTTGGCATGCTGTCACAGGAGAGAGCCCTGAGCTCAAAAGGTTCTTGAGCCCTGGGCTCCCTCTCATTTGCAGGGCGAGAGGGGAGCTTTGAGCTCAGGTAGGTTTCGAGATCGAATGATTGCTATGAAGACATATGCTGGATGAGAGTTTGACTGTAGTGCTAAATTTAGATTGATCAATTCACTTGTAGTGCATGTTTTTGGAATGTGGGAGGAAACCCGGGAGAAACCCGTGTAAGCACGGCAGGAACATGCACGTGCTTCGCACAGAAACGACAGCTGGCCTGTTAAAGGACTAGAACCGGTGACTTTCTTGCTGTGAGGCAACAGTGTTAATCACTGGGTCACCGTGCCGCCCTTTGAAGGGAAAGGTGGAGGAGTAGGGGTGGAAGAGGGGATTCTTCAAATCGAAGATGACTGTAGTGAGAAACCTCTTTATAGTGGGTTAGGAATCGTCTGATAGGATCATACATAGTTAATGCAGAACCAGCCGTGTTCAATCATAATCACGTGATAATTAGTTTATAAATAAACTTCACGTAGTGAAGCTGAGCCAACACAAGGACTAAACGTACAAAGTGCTTCTGGTTCGAAGTCACTAGTTCTGGTTTGGCCAGGTGGCATTTCTGTGTGGAGTTTTCATGTTTTCTCACATTCGCATGGATTTTCTCCCATGTCTAAAGACATGCTGAATAGGTGAATTGAATAAACTAAAATGTCTGTAGTGCATGAGTGTATGTGTGAATAAGAGAGTGTATGGGTGTTTCCCAGCACTGGTGGTTCGTTAGTGTACTTGGTGTAGTGTTACTCTCAGTAGTGTAGTGTTTCTCTCTGATAGTGTTCTCTCAGTGCTAGGTTGTGGCTGGATATCAGATTTGGCGATTTGTTCTGCTGTGGCCACCCCTGATAAATCAAGGACTAAGCCAAAGGAAAATAAAAGCAAGTAAAAGTTCATTTGTCACCTGCATTGGCAAGTTTGAGTAACATGTTCTTCTCTAACAGTTGGCAATAGTTTGCAGATCAAGGGTTCAACCGATTGCATTACATTCAGCACCATTCTTGGGGTATTTTTGGAATAGAATGATGACATTGTGTCTGACGCATGCTGTAGTCTAGTGCATACTATTTTTTATTTGGTGCTTTATATAATTTACAATGCCTCCTATCATTAGCTCTATTGAGTGCATGTGTCTCAGAGTGCATGTGACTCAGTGTACATGTGTAAGTCTGCAGCCAGACACTACTGAAGGGATTTGGTTTAATAATGAGACTCAATGAGTTTAATGTTATTTGTCACCTGAAAAGCATGAAGGTATATCAATCTTAGTCTTATTCTTATTCCATCCATCTGTTCAGTGGGAAATGACAGATGGGTTTTTGGTAAATATTGTTTACTTGTAAACTCAATTGAAAATCAGTTTTTTTTATGAGTACGCCAGTAAATAGCAGAGAAATTGGTGATTCATTCCACTGTGGCGACCCTGATAAACAAATAATAAGCCAAACAAGAGTGAGTGAGGGATATTGATAAAGTGTAATATCAATCTGTTCTCATACCAACATATAAATGTAGATGGAAAAATTGAATAAAATGGCAGGAACCTTTTACTCACCAAACACTGGAGCAGAGGTAACTGGAAAGTACAGTTTAGGAATGTTCCACACGCACATTATTTAAAACATAAAAGGCCCTCTCATTATGCATGTGGGGTGCAAATTATGTGTTTTAAACCGTGCCATCTGAAGTGTCAGCTAGAGTGACAATGTACATGTACCAGTTGATTTAAAATATGCAGCATAAATAATGGATCAAGTAATGTACATACATGGGTCTCCAGTGGAGTATCTCAATGTGAAATGGTGACAGTGGTTACAATGCACATCACTCAAATGCAAGCAGGCAGCAAGTGTTCTGAATCTTTAATCAGTCTTAGTTCATTAAATGACTAATTGCTTATGAGAGGTAGTCGCACATTATTTGTCCTCAGTCTAATTATGTGAACAAAAATGTAGTGGCATAACGGTAGTTTGTAATAAAAAAAATTATTAGTGCGCACAAATTCATCTTACCAAACATTCAACCAAGGTCCAGTTGCACAAACAGGGCTTAGCTTAAGACCTTAGTTAAATTAGGCTATTTAAGCCACATTTATAAAAACAGTCTTAGAAAAATACATTACTGGTGTGCAAATTTAGACTAAAAATGACACTGACATATTTTAAGACATCTCACTGCAAGTTATTTTCAGTTGAGACAGCTCAAACATGCAAGTTAATCCATGACTAGCCTTAAACCTTGTTTGTGAAACTGGGGGCATATGTTTTTGTGACTGAATCTTTTGTTTTAGAGAGTGATAACAAAGACCAACTGAATGCGAACACTGTTGGCAAGACAATATGATTTGCAGTATATTAAACTAGAGTACTTAGGCATCACTGTATTTATACATGTGCATACTGAACGTAAAGAATACAATGTTTGTTCATCAAAATCACTGGCAATGAGCATTAGGTTTCATTTTCCCATGTCTAATTTATTGCATTAAGCTGCAAAAGGCTAATATGCAGTGCATATGGACATGCACACTGCTGCCAGTGTTGCATTTGCTGGCTCAGTGAACTGATCCATCTGTTGTAAAATATCTGTTATATTCATGCATGACTCAAATAGAGCTTATTTATAAGTACAAAGAGGGACTGTATAAAAAGGAAATGATGTGTACACATATAGAAAACAGTCTTACAGTATTATTTTTAGTTTTTATTTTTATTTTTAGGACATAGAATGTGTAACAACTGAGAGATGTGGATGGCCAAAAGCTAAGGGCTAAGATCTTGACAAAACAACAATGATTATTTCCATTTTCGTGGAAGGGCTTTTTGCTGTTGATAGGCAGCTGTTTGGGTAGCTTTGTGCTCCAGGCTGAATACCACGAGATGTAGCTTTACAGTTGAAAAAAGTAAAATGCCTTTTTCCATCTCAGTGAGTGTTTTTCTATTATTGTTGTTGGTCTGTCTTACTGAAATGATTAAGGCAGGTTTGAAGCAGCACCTGAGAACACAGTGGAGCTGTCAGATGTTTACTGAACATTAATAGGCCATGACAGCTTAGCTCTGGTGTGAAATGACAAGCAAGATCATTGAAGACGTAAATCACCCAAAAATGAACATTTACTCAGCATTAACTCGCCCTCAAGTGGTTACAAACCTTGAGTGTTTTATTTCCTGTTGAACACAAAAGCAGATATTTTGAAGAATCTTAGAGATCCGTAACCACTGTCATCCATATAGTAGGAAAAACAAATATTATGGAAGTCAATGGTTACCCTTATTCAACATTTTTCAAAACTCGTGTTTGTGACTACGGAGAGTAAGTGATGACCGGATTGTCACCCAGGTAGCAAAGAATTCTGGCCCAGATTTGGCATGAAGGCTGGCACAGCAGGCATTTATTTGGCACTGGCATACACCATTTGGCCCAAACATGGCCCAGGTTTGGCAGGTGGCACCGTCTTAAAGGTGGCACACAAGACATGGGCCACATGTCAAATGCAGTATTTGGCCCAGATGTTAGAAATTGATATGTGGACCACATAACTTTGGCCTATCTTGACCCATATTTAAAATACATTTAAATTATTTTGTGTGAAGAAATTTAGGTGGTTCATTCCGCTGTGGTGACCCCTGATAAATAAGGGACTAATCCGAAATATTTGAATGAAATATTTTAATACACAAAGTCATTTTCATCTTCCTGTTTGCATCTTCTAATTCCTTTATTTTTAATCCAGGAATCAATCAAGATTTAATTGTTTGAATTAATAATCTATAGTTTCCAGTACAGTTTCCTGTATGTTCCAAAATAACCTACATTACATATATTTTATTGACTAAATTATCATTTTACAAATTCTATTATTAGTATTAACCATTGCTAACATTACCATTGTTAACGTGCAATGCTTCATGGGTTTATCAATTTCATTGCAGTCCTGAGACACCAAGTCTGGTTTCCAGACAATGTCCAAACATGGGCCATATCTGTCCCAGTTCAGGCACAGATATAGTTTATTAACTTGGCTGAGACTTGGCCCAGATATGGTCCATGTTTGGCCCTTGTCTGGAAGTCAGACTTGGTCCAGTCATATCCTGCAATTCACTATGGCATTTGGACCAAGCAAAAGCTGATTGTGTGGGCCAGAGAAATTTTGCTATGTGGTGTCATGAGTCAGGTTTGATCTACCAGTTTCTGTTTACTTCAGCTGTTCCCTCTTACAATCAGCATTAGCGCTCATGCATTGATCACCTGTTTCTATTTTGGATCTGATTCGCCTCTCTACTTATACTTGTCTTATCTTGTCACACGTTGTCAGATGATTGTGTTCATTAAAGCTACAGACGCTCTCTCTATGCCTGAATAACCCTTTTTACTCCAGTCTAGTCTAGTCCAGTTATTTGTTCTCTTAATCTTTATTTTTGCCTACCTGTGATCTGCGCAGTCATCTCGCTGTTGAAACCCAGCTCCTCACCTGCGCTCGCCAGCTCCAGCCCTCGCTCCGCGCCGAGGGAGCTGAGGGGGATTTTCCACACCCGTTTGCCAGTCTGCGTTCTCCCACGGGTGGTCGAGGAACGGCAGCTGCCTTTGTTATCCTTATTCTCAATAAACTCCTTATTTGAACTGCAAAACTCTCTGTTTTCTGTCCGAGCCTGACAGAATCATCTGACCACAAAACATCCCGGATGGATCCGACAAGGGATTCTCCCATGCGCTCTGCGATGGAGTTGCAGGGCGTAATGCTGGGCCGGCATGAGGAGGAGCTGGCAGCTGCCAGGCATGCAGTTGAGAGCTTGTCCGCTCAGGTCACCGAGCTCACCGCTCAGCTAGGGAGCCTGCGTCACGACTCCACTCCGGCACCCGACCCCCATCAAGCTCCGGAGCCGCGGATCAACAATCCTCCGCACTATTCAGGTCAGTCCACCGAGTGTCGGGCCTTCCTGACCCAGTGCGAGGTGGTTTTTTCCCTCCAACCCAACACCTATTCGAATGATCGCGCCAGAGTGGCGTTCGTTATTTCCCTGCTTACCGGGCGAGCCAGAGACTGGGGAGCGGCTCTCTGGGAGGCCAATTCTGAATGTTGTTATCACTTCCCCAGTTTCAAGCAGGAGATGATAAAGGTGTTCGACCGCTCAGTGCATGGACGCGAGGCTTCGCGCCGCCTCTCAACCCTTCGCCAAGGCCGAAGATCAGCTGCGGACTATGCCATAGAGTTCCGCACTCTGGCTGCCACCTGCGACTGGAACGAGCCCGCTCTCGCAGCCCGTTTTCTGGATGGTCTCAATGCGGAGGTTAAGGACGAGCTGCTGGCTCACGATCTCCCCACTCGATTCGATCCGCTGGTGGAACTGGCTCACCGAGTGGACAGACGTCTCGATCGACGCAACCGTTTCCGCAGCTCCGCCCCAACGCCTTCTCTTCCTCGTGCTGTCCTTCCACCGCTTGCGTCTTACGACGCGGAACCCATGCAACTGGGTGCCATGCGCCTCTCTCACACGGAACGACAGCGCCGCCTCGCGGCGAGACTGTGCATGTACTGTGGAGGCGCTGGACATCTCGCCCAAGGATGCCCAGTAAAAGACCTCGCTCGTCAGTAGATGGGGGAGTACTGGCGAGCGCATCATCTTTTTCCCCTTCACTCCTGTCCCGTTGATCCATGAACGTCGCGATACACACGAAGGATTCATCCATATCCTGTCCGGCGTCCGTCGATTCTGGAGCAGAGGGTAACTTTATGGATGAGATATGGGCTAAAGACAATAAGATCCCTTTTCAGACTCTAGACCCTCCCCTCACCATGTACTCCCTCGACGGACGTCCTCTCACCAGGATCGACTTCGTTACACTTCCTGTGAGTCTCACCGTCTCTGGCAATCACAGGGAGACAATCACCTTTAAGTTACTTCGCTCTCCTTTCACTCCCATAGTACTGGGTCATCCCTGGCTCATTCAACATAACCCACACATAGACTGGTCCAAAGGGACAATATTATCATGGAGTGTACCTTGTCATGTTAAATGCCTCGTTTCTGCTGTGCCGGTTGTTTCTTCTGTTCCTGTGTTACAGGAGGAGCCCGGTGATTTATCCGGTGTTCCAGAGGAGTATCACGATCTGCGATCGGTGTTTAGCCGTTCCCGGGCCGCCTCTCTCCCGCCGCACCGCCCGTATGACTGCAGCATTGATCTCATTCCGGGGAGCACCCCGCCCCGCGGTAAGCTCTATTCTTTATCCGCTCCCGAACGCAGGGCACTTGAAAGTTATCTTACCGAATCACTCGCAGCGGGAACCATAGTCCCGTCCACCTCTCCGGCTGGAGCAGGGTTTTTCTTCGTAAAGAAGAAGGACGGATCTTTGCGCCCCTGCATAGATTATAGAGGGCTAAATAACATTACAGTCAAGAACCGCTATCCTTTACCTCTTATGGCTTCAGCCTTCGATGTTCTGCAGGGCGCAAAGATTTTCACCAAATTGGATTTACGAAACGCGTATCATTTAGTGCGGATAAAACAGGGACACGAGTGGAAGACTGGGTTCAATACCCCGCTCGGCCACTTTGAATATCGGGTTCTTCCCTTCGGCCTAGTTAACGCTCCGTCCGTTTTCCAAGCTCTGGTTAACGATGTTCTTCGGGACATGCTCAATATCTTTGTATTCGTTTACCTAGACGATATCCTAATCTTCTCTCCCAATCTCTCCGTTCATGTCCAGCACGTCCGTCGCGTCCTACAGCGCCTGCTCGAGAACCGCCTTTTTGTTAAGGCCGAGAAATGTGAATTTCACGCCAAATCTGTCACTTTCTTGGGTTCCGTAATCTCTGCGGAAGGGGTCAGCATGGACCCCGCTAAGGTTCGAGCAATAATTGAATGGCCTAAGCCCGACTCTCGCACCGCGTTACAGAGGTTCCTCGGCTTCGCTAATTTCTATCGCCGTTTTATCCGGAATTTTAGCCAGGTTGCCTCTCCGCTAACCGCGTTAACTTCCACTAAGACCCCATTCACGTGGAACCCGGCGGCCCAAGCTGCCTTTGATCGCCTTAAGGAGTTATTCTCCTCAGCTCCCATCCTTGTTAATCCCGACCCCACACGCCAATTTATCCTCGAAGTAGACGCGTCTAGCGTGGGCGTTGGAGCGGTCCTCTCGCAAAGGGCTGAGGATGATCTGGTACATCCGTGTGCCTTTTTCTCTCATCGCCTTTCTCCCGCTGAGCGAAATTATGACGTAGGAGATCGCGAACTCCTTGCGGTTCGTCTGGCCATCGGTGAATGGCGTCAATGGTTAGAGGGTTCATCCGTACCATTCTTAGTGTGGACCGACCACCGAAATTTGACCTACATTCGATCTGCTAAACGACTCAATGCCAGACAAGCGCGATGGGCTCTTTTCTTTAGCCGTTTTGATTTCACCATCTCCTATAGACCCGGTAGTAAGAACGTTAAACCGGACGCGCTATCTCGTCAATTTATTACCACCGAAGACGAGCAACCTACCGAGACCATTCTCCCCGAAGGGAGAGTAATAGGCGCGGTTATTTGGAACATAGAACGCCAGGTAAAGAAGGCATTGACTCGCTCTGTTATTCCTCACGGTTGTCCGGAGGGAAAATTATTCGTCCCCAGATCCGTACGCCCAGCGGTTCTGCGTTGGACTCATTCATCCAAACTCGTTGCCCATCCCGGCATTAAAGGCACACTCGCCGCCGCTTCGCAACACTTTTGGTGGCCATCCATGGCCCACGACATTCGCCGATTTGTCTTGTCCTGTCCAGTATGCGCTCAAGCTAAATCTAGCAACTCTCCTCCTGCCGGTCTTTTGCGACCTCTCCCCATCCCTTCACGTCCATGGTCTAATATCGCTTTAGACTTCGTCACGGGGCTACCCCCTTCGGCCGGTAATACTGTCGTTCTCACGGTAGTTGATCGTTTCTCCAAAGCCGCACACTTCATCCCTCTACCCAAACTCCCGTCGGCGAAAGAGACCGCTCGAATTGTATTCGATAATGTCTTCAAGATCCACGGTCTACCCTCTGACGTTGTTTCCGATCGCGGTCCGCAGTTCGCTTCTCAATTCTGGAAGGAATTCTGCCGGCAGATTGGGGCTACGGTTAGTTTATCGTCTGGGTTTCACCCCCAAACTAACGGGCAGGCCGAACGCGTTAACCAGATTCTTGGCCATCTTCTCCGCACATTAGTCGCCCACAATCCAGCCTCATGGTGCGAGCAGTTGGGATGGGCGGAATATGCCTATAACTCACTGCCCACATCATCCACTGGTCTCTCCCCCTTCCACTGTTGCTTGGGATATCAACCTCCCCTATTTTCTTCTCAAGAATCCGAAGCGTCGGTACCCTCGGTACAAGCTTTCATCAGACGCTGCCAACGCACTTGGCAGAGAGCGCGCAAGTCATTACTCAAGTCTCGCGAACGAACACGTCGCAATGCCAATCGGCATCGCGTCAAAGCTCCGCGCTATGTCTGCGGCCAGAAAGTCTGGCTTTCTACTCGTAATCTTCCGTTACAGTCTTCTCGTAAACTCACTCAAAGATTTATAGGTCCCTTTTCTATTTCCAAGATAATCAATCCAACGGCTGTTCGCCTCCGATTACCCCGCTCGTTGCAGCGCGTTCATCCCGTTTTCCACGTCTCGTGTATCAAACCCGTTATTCGCGCTCCCTCCAAACCTTCCCCCTCCTCCCATCCCGCTCTTGTCGAAGATGCTCCCATCTTCACTGTCAAAAAGATTCTTGCCGCACGTCCCCGTGGCAGGGGTTTTCAGTATCTAGTCGATTGGGAGGGATACGGTCCGGAGGAGAGGAGCTGGGTGGCGGCCCGGGACATCTTGGACCGCTCGCTGATCGAGGACTTCTCTCGATCTACACAGCCTCTCTCTCTGGGAGCGCCAGGGGGCGCTCCTCGGGGGAGGGGTACTGTCATGAGTCAGGTTTGATCTACCAGTTTCTGTTTACTTCAGCTGTTCCCTCTTACAATCAGCATTAGCGCTCATGCATTGATCACCTGTTTCTATTTTGGATCTGATTCGCCTCTCTACTTATACTTGTCTTATCTTGTCACACGTTGTCAGATGATTGTGTTCATTAAAGCTACGGACGCTCTCTCTATGCCTGAATAACCCTTTTTACTCCAGTCTAGTCTAGTCCAGTTATTTGTTCTCTTAATCTTTATTTTTGCCTACCTGTGATCTGCGCAGTCATCTCGCTGTTGAAACCCAGCTCCTCACCTGCGCTCGCCAGCTCCAGCCCTCGCTCCGCGCCGAGGGAGCTGAGGGGGATTTTCCACACCCGTTTGCCAGTCTGCGTTCTCCCACGGGTGGTCGAGGAACGGCAGCTGCCTTTGTTATCCTTATTCTCAATAAACTCCTTATTTGAACTGCAAAACTCTCTGTTTTCTGTCCGAGCCTGACATGTGGGCAGTTAATGATGAACTATGCCTTTAACTCTATCTAATATCGTCTCACACATAAACTGAGCAAAAAGGCATCTGTGCAAGCAAATATGTTAAATATGCTTCTATTACTGATTTCCATCATTTAATTGTTTCTGATTGCAATCACTCACCCTTATTTAATATGCAACATTTGCATTTATGACAGACAACTCTGGCTGCACCAATACAGCTCCCCAGTTGGGGGCTCCACACAAATCAACCCATGTCAAGTAGCTTACATGCAGTATTAGTATGCATGACCGCTGATTGCTTTATATGCACTGTGTGGAGAATTCTAACCACGGGGGGTGTTAAGCTGTGGATTTGTGGTTATTTTTGGGTGTATATTTGATTTCCAGTGCTCTTCTGAAGTACAATAAGCAGTCATTTCGGGTCGCGTTGTAAACATTCCTGGTCTCTACTGCCATCTAGTGTAGTATAAAAGCAAGAAGCAAACTGAACGTCACATTGGACTTGTTGGGATTAAAGTGATAATTCATCTCGAAATGAAAATAACTTATTAATGCATTGACATACAGTAGTTGGAAAAAATCTATTGAAGTCAATGGCTACAGGTTTTTAACATTCTACAAAATATCTTTTTTGTGTTCAACAGAAAAATAGAAACTCAAACAGATTTGGAACAAGTAGTGGACGAGTGACATAATTTAACATTTTTAACTTTGTCTTTATGCAACAGTACCAGATTTATGCATTTTCTTAAGAATCAGTTTTACACATAATTTAATATTTTAATAATATCTAGAGGTATGCAAAACAAAAAATAACCATTACAGTGCTTTTGAAACATACTACAGTAAAGTGTATTATACACTGTGTAGTGTATGTATTAATAGTATTACAACAATGTATTTATTTATGCTACATACAACCAGGAATGGGCAAAAATACATTAAAATTTATTTTAAAATAAAATACCAAATACCTCCTTTTTAGATGTATCAAAATAAACTACAAAATACAGCAGCCACAAATGTATCAAAATAAAAAACTGTATTTTAAAAATACTACAAAATACTTTTACAAGTAGGAATGAACCTTCTTTGCAAACCTTCCATGAGTAGGCCTATTCCATCAATCCCTTCACTGTTAAACATGAAGTAAACAATATTTGATAGCAACAGCTTTTCTCTGAGCAAGTTTTAGCAGATTTTCTGCCACCTCATTTACCCTCACTCTTACTGTACATATCTATTGAGTAGATACCTATAAATTGTTTACTTGCTTCTTTACGATATATGTGATATAAAATATATGATATAATCTCTGTATATAATGATTATTCAACCTCTTAACATTCTTATATTTTATGAAGTGTTTAATTTTTAAATGATTTTTTCACAGAAATCTGTTTTTTTTTTTTTTTTTGCAATTGAACTCTTCAATAGGTCTACTCAATGTATATGATTTCTGAAAACTAAATAACTTCAGTTTTCGTCATTTCCATATTTTATTTTCATATTATTTCTTCAATGCACAACATTAAAACATGATCAAAATTACAAAAAATCTAGTTATCAATTTTTGCAAATAAACTCTTCATATAGTCAAGTGTTTTTGACTAGTCTGTATAGATTGCTGTATTATTAAATATTAGTGTTTTATGTCTTTAGGCAGACATCTTTCCTCTTCATTAACTATACTGTACTACTGGAAATTTAAACAGCCAGTGAAGTATTGTATCGCCATGATGTGACGCATACTTTTCTTTCATACTCCAAGCACTGACTACCTTCTTCAATATATAAATACATTTTCTGTTCTAATCTCAAGTCTAGGCAAATAACTCAGAAAGCTCCAATCGAGGCCGCATTTTCATGATGTCCTCGTGTGACTTCTTACAATGTATTTTACAGTATTTTGAAACTACAAAAAAAAATACAAGACACTACACTTTCAGAAATAAAGATACAGGAGCTGTCACTGAGGCAGTACCTTTTCAAAAGGTATATATTTGTACCTGAAGGGTCTATAATGGCTAATTAAAGGTACTTTTTAGGTACATTTGGGTACTAATGCACCTTTTAGGTACTTCCGTTTTCCAAATCGTCCTCCTAAATCTCCACTGGATGACTTGTTGAAGCTTGAACCACACTCAAAACATTGCACTTCTGTCATTCAGAATCTGATTCACAATTTTAATCCAGGCTCTGCAAATCAAGCCAGAGGTGCTTGGGAAGAGAACTTAGGTTTTGAGTTATCTGATGAACACTGGGAGCATATTCTTGAGCTTACACACCCCTTGTCTATATATGCAAGACATGGGCTTATACAATGTAATATTCTAGTAACATTTACGCATTTGTTCTGAATTACATATGAACAAAATGGAAAGAATGCAACTTGCCTGAATTGCCACAAACTGTTTGATGCTATGTTTTTTTAAAATGTTTTTAGAGACACTAATGTAATGTAATTTGTGTATTTATATAGTGCATTTATTGTGTATGGCCATTCACTCAAAGCGCTTCAAAATCATTTGAATGATGTGGCGGCAGCCACCACAGTACAACAGCGCCAGTGCACTTACCAAACACCAGCTATAGGTGGAGTGGAGAGACAGTCATAGAGCCAATTCAGTGGTTGGGGATGATTGGGAGGCCATGATCTTAAAGGGCCGAGAGGGAATTTGGCCAGGACACCTGGTTTACACCACTACTCTTTACAAGAAGTGCCATGGGATTTTTAATGACCACAGAGAGTCAGGACATCGGTTTATCATCTCATCCAAAAGACAGCGCCCACTGACAGTATAGTGTCCCCTTTACTTTTACTGGGGCATTAGGACTCACACAGACCACGCCACTAACACCACTTCCTACAGCAACCTGTTTTCCATTGTGGTCACCCATCCATACTGACCAGGCTCAGCCCTACTTAGCTTCAGTGAGTAACCAGTCTTTGACTGCAGGGTGAAATGGCTGTAGCAATGACACACAAAAAACAAGCATGCTTGACCTTGCAGTTCAGATCATCAGATTGATGAATTCCACCATCAACTGCAGTTTCAGTCGTTACACAAATCTGATGTAGTTTATTCACCTGTGCGTCTCATCTGATCCAAACAAGAGCTAAAACATATCATTAATGTTTCATTTACTGTCACTTGTGGTTTAGATGCAACAGAAGAAATGTGCCTTGCTGCATTTTTAGCAGTGTTCACATTTTTTAAATATGTCAGAAATGGAACTGTTCGGAGTTAGTTATACAAAAGAGATGTTGGATGGAGTAAAGTTTGAAAGTGTTTATAGCAAATACTATTGTATATTAGAAGTAGAAAACTGAAGTCTAACAAACAGACACGAGCAGACATCTAAACCTATAAGCAGGAGAAACTGAGTGCTGTTTGTACTGTAAGTTAATAAGTGAAACTACAGTAGATGAACTTAAAAGTGAAAGAGATTTGAATTCTTATAACCAGTGTGGCAGTATTCACAGGCGGTCACATGACAGGTGAAGAGTACTTCGAATGCTTGCAATAATTCGCATATACAGATTTGTTTGTATGTGCTTTAGGCTCTCTGGACATTCTTCAATTCAGACTGGAATCATTTGACAGAAAAGGTAAAGTAACAAAAGATTTTTGACTATTCACACACTGTGTTTCTGTACAATGAAAGAATGCACTAGAGAAGTCTTTAAATGTAAGTATTGTATAGCATGATGTTTAAAACGAGGTGTTCTTGTGAGAGACAAAAAGTGCAGATGATTCATGAAACAAACATTCTGTCATAAATGATCATAAAACCCGGTGGCCAGTCTATATCTATATCTATATCACTGTTATAGTTTAACCAGCTCAAAGTCTTACTTTTTCGATAAATCTACTTTCGTATGTCTGACCTTAAAAACACATGACTAGTCTTAAAGGGTAAAAATGATGATTAACTTGTAGGACTAGTCTAAGCAGTTTATGCAACCTGGCCGCTGTTATGTGACAATGACAAACATTTCACCACACTGTACTTAATAAAACACAGTACAAATACAAATGCAAAACATACTGTAAACAGGCGATCAACTTTATTTCTACTTATTATATTATTTAATCAAACAAAGAGCCAGTAAATCAAAATATTGAAATATTAAAGGGATAGTTCACCCAAAAATATAATTTACTCAGCCTTATGTGGTTCCAAACGTTTATAATGGCCCGTTTACACTGAGTGGTACGGTACGGTTCGGTACGCTTTTATGGCCCGTTTCCACTGTCAAAAAGCGTACCGAACCGAACCGTACTGTACCACTTTTTCAGCACCCTTTCAAAAGGGTACCAAACACTAGAAAGGGTATCAAAAGGTGGAGCTACACGCGCAGCTGAACGCTGATTGGTTACAGAGATACGTCATGATCTCTTGAAGCTAGCCAGAATGAAAACAAAGGAACCGCCATGTAATTTAAATACACAGCCGAGACATTACATGGAAATACTATTTGCATATAATAACGAGCCATGAATGACCCGAGCATCAAACAAACCTTGTCGTTGTCTTGATGAACAGCCACTAAGCCAAGAAGAACAAAATCTGCTGTGTCCTGTTGTTGCTTTACGAGGCCGTCTAAAAGTGTGATCAGTTTTCGCTTTCTCCAGGGAGCTCGTGATCGCATCTATATTTGATATAACAAACGCGAGAGTGAAGCACGAAAAAAAGGAGAAGCCCAACCCAACACAAGAGCAAATTGTTTCAGCAACCTGAATCATGAAACATGAAAATCATGTTTATAATCGCTTTTTGGACTATTATGAACTCGGAATGACAGAATTACTATCTAATAGAGGCTACATGTGCTGGTGAAGATTACAGATACAGATAAGAGCCTTGCTCTCACCGGGCTATGTTGCGTGTTGTTTTTGAACTCAAATAAGGACTAAATGTATGCTTTGTGTAGTTTTTCTGTAAATTGTAACATATGGGAGACTGTAAGGGTCTGTATGTGTTCATATATGTTGCATTTATTTATTTATTTTATATAATTGCAGACGTTACAGTAGGCTATTTCGCACTGTCATTGATCTGCAGTTATAATCAAATCATGTTCATAGAAAGGTTAGTAATAAACATTTGTAAACAAGTATGTATATGTTTAAAGCATCTGTGTTGTGAGAAGTGCTTCTCATATGATATGTGAACGACCTGTACAGCTTTACTGTTTCCTCAAGCGAAAATGACGTCGACTTAAACTTTCTGTCGTACACCACGCCCACCAAAAGGGTACCATTGGTAGTGGAAACGCAAGCTTGATAAAGGTGACCCAAACTGTACCGTACTGTACCACTCAGTGGAAACGAGCCATAGGGGAGCGCGGGGCACAAAGTAACGCGGGTTAAATGTAACACAGAGTTTTAAGGTATATTGGTCAGGGTTAACCATGGCATGCTTCCGAGGTTTTCACCACAGTGTCGGCAGACATCTTCCTGCCAATTATTGAAAATTTCTGCGAAATTTGGATGAGAAACACAGGAGAAACCATTTTTGCAGCATAAAAGTATTTTTTATTACAGTCATTTTTTTAAAAAAATAAATCTGTGAAAGTATGTACGTAAAATCTTATATTGTTTTGATCACCGTCTTCTAGGCTAAGTCTTTAAGGCTAAGACACACAGTGACTGCTAGCCAGTTTTAAGTAAAACATGACACAGCGGGGTTAGTTGTAACAGTGTGTTACAATCAAGCCACACTGTTGGACACCAACTAAACAAAATAATTTGTTTTGAATTTTTTGTGTAATGTTGAAAACTTTTTAAATAAAAATGTTTTTTGATAGAAAATATTGTTTTAATAGAAAAAATATATATTTTATTGCTAATAATGCAAATAAATGCATTTTATAATAATGAATAAATGGATAATAATGCAAATAGATTCAAATGTGTTTATCCAAAAAACAAAAAAATAAATAAACATGCTGTGCTATGTAGAATAAAAAAGAAATGAGCCAATTACTGAGGAAATACAGCTACTATTTAAAGTAAACTAAATTTAAATTGTGTGAAATCTGCCTTTATAAGCATGTGTTACAACTAACCCCCTGTCTGTTACAACTTGCCCCGCAGGTGGGGTAAATAGTAACATTTATACTCCTGGCACTTTTGACAACACTGCACAGAAACCATAGGTCCGGCAATCATAATTCCAGTGCTCATTTGTAGGAGAGGCTTGAGTGTTATTGGTAAATTTGTCCAACCCTGTTACTTTGTTCATTATTTGACCAAAACCAAAAAGTGTTACTTTGTGCCCCGCTCTCCCCTATGTTTCTTTCTTTTGTTGAACACAAAAGAGGATATTTTGAAGAATGCTGAAAACCTGTAACCATTGACTTTCATAGTAGGAAAAACAAATACTGTGGAAGTCAATGGTTACAGGTTTCCAGCTTTCTTCCAAATATCTTCTGGTTTGGAACAAGTGAAGGATGAGTAAATGATGACATCATTTTCTGTTTAGGGTGAACTATAGGTTCTTTTTTTGTAATGGGTTGGTTTTAGTTGGTTAGATGCAAATTATTCATTTCTCTCACTGGATGTTTTTTTTTTTTGTCTACTTTTGTAGGATAAATAATAATGGCAACCACAAGCAACAGTAAGTCTTCAAAATCCTGCTGCATACTTCATTCGCACTATACTACTACAGAAAATCAAATGTCTGTGTGCTTCTCTCAGCCTTCATAGAAGAGTTTCATCTTGCTGTCCCTGAAGTTCAGAGTATTGAGGTGAAACTGGGGTCTTCTGTCAGCGTTCAGTGTCTCCTGTCACCTGAAATCAGTGCTGTTGACCTGGAGATCAGATGGTTTAAGGAGACAAAGTGTGTGTGTCTCTATAAGAACCGAGGAGTGACTGAAGGAAGGAGTTATGAGGGCAGAACAGGTCTGTCCACTGAGGAGCTGAAGAGAGGAAACGTGTCCTTAAATCTGAGAGATTTCAGAGAATCAGACATGGGTGTTTACCTGTGTCAGGTCATCAGTGAAGACAGAACTGAGGAGAAAACTATAAAAGTGGGAAGAGGTGAGGATTACTTAATTCTACATAAGATCAGTGTCTTCAGTAATCACTTCCAAAAAAAGAAATGTAGAGATCAGTCAAAAAACATTTGCTCAAGCTTTAAATTGTGTCTTATTTCCTCAGCAAAGAAAGATTCTGATGCCCAACCTGTAAATCAAACATCAAAGATTCAAGATACACAAGTCCATCTGACACTGCAAGAGGCAAGACATATATGCATATAATATAATATAATATAATATAATATAATATAATATAATATAATATAATATAATATAATATAATATAATATAATATAATATAACTTTAATGATTCAAATAACTTTTGAGAAAATAAAAAAATATATAAAATATAAAAAATGGGTGATATAAATACATAAAAAGGGGTGTAAACTGTGAAAATTCTCCAAAAAGAAAAGAAAAATATAATATTGTTTTTGTAAATATTACTTATTATAAATATATTCCAAGTGCTGTTTTAATGGAGAGAAAAAAAATTTTAATAACTAATTCCTAATAGCTAAATTATTTTGTCTTTGCCATGACAGAACATTATATTTTAATAGTTACTTTGCAATATACTAGTATTCAGCTTAAAGTGTACTTTAAACCTTATCTATGGTAGTTAACTAGGCAAGTTATGGTAATTAGGAAAGCCATTGGACAAATGTAGTTTGTTCTGTAGCCAGTTGTTAAAATAATGAAGAGTGCTAATAATATAAAATATTAAAAACTGATTTTATTCCAACCAAACTAAAGGAAATAAGACTTTCTTCAGAATAAAACAGATATATAAAATATCAAATGCTGTTATATGTGTAAAAAAGTCCTTGCTCTGTATTGAAATATTTTGAATGTAATTACATTTTCACAGAAGGGCTAAAGATTTTGCCTGTAACATACAGTATGGTTTTGTAACACTAAATGGCCTCTAAGTGGGTGTAAAACATGGTAAAAATGTATGACATTTATTCCATTTTTCTCATAAAGCCACATGATTAAACAGGAATAAAATCCTTTGTAGTCCGTTTTTACAGGTCCCGTAAAATTAAATTGAATTTTTTTAGATGTTAGCTTCAGTCTGTTATTTTAAGGATATCTATTAACTAGTGTGCCCCAAAACAGTGACAAAATTCGCATTTAGAAAGTATATAACTGATATGAACATTCAAAGTTTGCAGCTTGTCACTTAATGGATCAAAATCTTTTTCTTGTCACCTCATACTTCAGTTTTTCATCGAATCTTGACTAATCAATTGCTCTCTAGTTTCTGACATGCCCTGCCCCCTTAAAGACCTTCTCATTTGCTTTTCATTTCATGCACTTGATCTCAACCACTCTCACTGAGAGAGCTATAAAAAAACACTATTGCATGTATTTTTAAGGGGAGGAGCAACTTTATATGTCACCCGCTCTTTATTTTTCAGTTGAGATTACGTCAAACATTGAATAAATTATGCACATTTCAAAGCACTTTACGGGACCATTGATTGATTCCTGTCTGGTTTTGATTTAAACATTTATGCTCAAGGATGTTCATTTCCATTAGTAGTTCATTGTAAGAGTCTCTTGTACTGTCCATAATGGATTTTTTATTCAGTACTGTGCATCCAGTTTTTAGATTAACTTTATAATGTAGTGGCATAATGGGCTTGTTTTCTTCATTATCGTAGTCAAACAGAACATGGGGGGAGTCTCAGAGAATGAAAATGGAGGAATCTGCTTTAATTACAGGTAAGTGCTGTTGAAGTGTCCTTGACAAATTAAATTTAGACTCATGTAGACATCATCGCTGTGATTTTACTTTTTCAGAACTTCAAGTGAATTATGCGAAGCTACTCCACCAAACGATGTTTAAGGTGTTCAAAAACCAGGGGAAAAAACTGGAACAAACTGAACTACAGTTAAAAACATCCCAGAAGGATTTGGAAAGAGTCTCACAACAGCTAGAAACCATCACAGAAAAGTTTGGTCAACAAAATAAAAAAGACCTTGATATGAAAGAGTCACAAATTGAAAAACATCTGCAACAAATAACCAAGTTTGTTGAAGAGAAACGGATTCAGATTAAAGAGAAAGACACACAACTGGAAAACGTGAGCAAACAGATGAGTGAGAAAGAAAAACTACTGGAGGACACTATCAAAGAGATGAAAACCAGCAAACAACAACTAGAGACACTGACACAGGAGCAAAGCAATCTTAAGGAAAAGCTGGAGAAGAATGAACAGTTGAGAATTTCAGGTAAGCAAACTGATCATATAATCCAGTCTTTTACACAATCATAATATTATGGGTGTTTATTAAGATCTAAATAAACTGAGTGATAAACTGAGGGATTGTGTTTGTGCTTCTCTCAGAGTTGAGTGAAAAATCCAAATGTCTTGAAGAAACCAAATCTCTTCTAGAAGAGAGAGATGCAAAAATTAAAGATCTGGAGAAAGAGAAAGAGAGACTTGATGGAGAACTTCAAGACAAGGACAAACGTCTCAATGAAATCAATGCCAAACTGATACAAACAGTGAGAGATGTTGAAAAGAAACAGAATCAGCTTCAGGGAAGACACTTGCAACTGGAGAATATGCACAAAATGTTGAATGAGAAAACGAACAAAGGTAGAGAGCAAGGAAAATAAAAGTATACGAGCAATCCCAACGTTATAGATGTGACATTTGCAGTTAAAACTCAAAACATAAATTCACAAAGAATACGTTAACATTATATTGAAACAACTGTTTATATTTTTTAAAACAACTAATGACAGAGTTATGGGGTCAGAAAAATAGCAATCTGCAAAAAAAAATTATATTTTTAATTAGAAAAATAAACATGCATTATGGATGTGACAAAAAAAGTCTGCGAGTTTACAGTATACAACATACTGTGTAAATTCACAAGAAATTCTGTGAATTAAACAACACGACCCAAAATAAACGATGCTAATCAAAAGGATAAGAGTTGCTCACTATAGAACTAAAATTATTGATTTTATTTTATTTCACATTTTTGCATTTATGAGGGAAAAGCTTCATTATGGATGTGAAAGATGTGAAACTGCCACTTGTGTGACTTTGACATTTTTGAGAGACATTTTTGAGTATTTTTACAGTACTGTAGAAACGGTTTCTTTATTTTGGTAAAAACTTTATTGTTTTCATGGCAAGGTTGACATTTGCATGGAATTGCTCATACATCTGAAGAAATAACAGATGATGTGTTATCCGTAAAGTGAAAATTATTTAAGCAATAAAATACTGGGGTATTTTATGCATATGCATATTTAGTCATGCATTTAAATATCTCCAAAATATATGCGTTGTAAAATGAATTAAAACAAACAAACAAAAAATGCCTCAGTATTATTCAATTTAAACATGTCCCATAACTAGGGCCAGACAGAATCTGCTGACATTTTTTGTTACTTCTGCGCAAAATTTTGTAAAAAATCTGCGGATTTATGCTGAATGATTTTAGGAGTATCATAACTAAAAACTTAATATATGAAATCAAAAAAAATAAGTTTGAACTTTTATTTAATGTTTACAATGCAAATCCAGTTAGATCCACTTATTTGATAAACAAAGCAAATCTCTCATATAATATCTCTACTAAAAGACAGAAAATATTACTATATAAACTGTACTGTAAATAAATCATAGGAACATTTTCATATTAGTCAATAATATTACTGAATTGATTTAAAAACTGAATAAACATAAATTCACACACATTTACACAAGTAAATAAATAGACTCAATGATGGGCTAAAAATCTGCGGATTTCTGCACACACAAATTCCATGTGGGCCTACCCATAACATAACAGATACTGATTGTTAGTATTCACAGGCTCTGCTGGTTACTAGTGCATGAAAGTAATTTGTTTTAATGAAATACCTAAAAACAAGTTTACTCATCTGGTAGAAAATTATTATTCAGACATCTGAACAATTTTTCTTGATTTTAATGACTTTTATAAAATTCAGATTATACCTACATTTCAGTTGTGGGTTGTAATGATATACTATCAGGTGCCTTTCTTCTGAAATCTCAATGAATGCATAATGGAAAGATTAAAGTGTATGTTTAATCTAGTAAGAGGACTTTCTTGTGTTTGAGTTGTTGTGTGTGAATGTTTGAAATGCAGAAATTGCCAAACTAAATTACTGTACTGTGAGTAAAGTATAGACTATTTTGAAAGATGTAAAAGTAAAACAATGGTCCCAAGTTCTGTTTCACATTTTTCATTTCTATACAGCTTCTGAGAATACAAAAAGAACCACATATTGATAATGTTATGATAGCTGTTTTAACATTTAAGTTATGATTGAATTGTCTTGTTACAGTCATGAAATAGTTTGATAGGAAGAAATAAATGTTTATGGGCCAATGACATGACCACATTAAAATGGTCAGAGAATAATTGAATGTGAGAAACACAATGAAACTTGTTTGCCATTTTTAAATGCTTAATTAAGAAAATGTAGTCGCTTGGAGATACTGCACATTTTAAATAAATGATATTTTACATAAATAATTTTTACATGTCTATGTTAGCAGAAAGAAGCAGCTGTCAAAAATATGTGTGTTTTAAATGGATGAGATTTATTTTTATTAAGTGGTTAAAGTGAGGTTGTACAAGAATAAAAAGCACAAAAACAAACGCTATTCTGGCCCCAACCTTTCATTCCATATAATAAATCCCAACATTGTTCTTCGTGTTTATGCTGTTTATGTCCGGTTTATAGTCTCTAAAATAACTATTTCCTGGGGGCGGGGATGGAGCACTCAGCCGCTGTGGGAGGTGCAGTGACTGCAGCTGAGGAAGTGAAAGTGAAAGAATCTTACTCTTTATGAGACCAGACCATAGGCTGTACAAGAAGGATCAGACCAGACTGAGACCTTGTTCATATTACAGCTAATAGACTGCACATCTGAAGAAAATAGGTAGGATAAGTAAAGTTTATTATGTAAATGCTATTTTCACAAAATGTAGAAAGCCATAGGTTTCTTCTTCTCCTTGTCTTTGCATTTCATTAACCGGTATGACGACGCTAAAATACATTTGGCACGGTCAATATTGATTGTGACGATCACAAAACAGCTTTATTTTAGTATAAAAACAGTATTTAAAGCAAAATCATTCTATAATTTGACCAAAGAGGGCGGGCTCAATTACACCTAGGGTGAGGATTGAGGTAAAGTTGGTTTATATTCCACATTCTTGAACAACTTGTGACACGCTCACTACTGTTTACCGTCTGAACATTTGGTCTAAAACGACTGTAGACAATGTCGTTTACAGTCGAATAAATGATGGTCATGGGCTGAAATATGATTTCAATATAAAGAATTTGCAAAAAAAATACTTTTTTGAAATGATATTATTAAGGAGAAAGTCCGAAAGTGCGAATATAAAACCAACTTTTGACGTTGCTAAAAGAAATTAGCTCACGACTTGTTATGATGACTTGCACTATTCCTTTCAGTTTCAACATTAGACCCTACCATCTCTATCAAATATTAGGCTAAATTACACAGTGTTTTAAATATGTAATGTGTTTATATAACTGCTAAAAAAGCCTACATAATAATAAAAAAATAATAATATATATATAAAAATATATATATATATATATATATATATATATATATATATATATATATATATATATATATATAATTTTTTTTTTTTTTTCCCAGAGATGGGTTGCGGCTGGAAGGGCATCCGCTGCGTAAAACACATGCTGGATAAGTTGGCGGTTCATTCCGCTGTGGCGACCCCAGATTAATAAAGGGACTAAGCCGAAAAGAAAATGAATGAGTGAATGTGTATATATATATATATATATATATATATATATATATATATATATATATATATATATATATATATATATATATATATGAGAAAATTACTATTTTATTTTTATTATACTGTAGGTTTTTTCACTTTTGTACTTAGCCACCCCCACCTCTCTCTCTCTCTCTCTCTGTGTGTGTGTGTGTGTGTGTGTGTGTGTGTGTGTGTGTGTGTGTGTGTGTGTGTGTGTGTGTGTGTGTGTGTGTGTGTGTGTGTGTGTGTGTGTGTGTGTGCGCGTGTGGCATTTTGCTATTGTGGAAATCAAATCAAGGTGAGTTATTTTAGTTAGATTGTAATGGTAAGATAAATGTTTAAATTCATTCAGCTGATTCATGTTGAGTCTTGTTTCTTTTTAGGAGACAAAATGGATTTTGAGACAAGTACAAGTAAGTTAAGACAATGTACATTTGATTTAACCTTATAAATATTTTTCATTTAATAATAATTTGTACAAATAGTAGGTTATGCATAACGCACTTTCCAATTCAGTGTGCTTTATATAGTGCAGTTTTACTGAAGAGGTTTAACATTTATTTTCATCTTACAAATATCAAAATAAAAATGAATCAAATTAAAATAAATACTTTCTCCAAATAAAGGTTGTGAATGTAATGTCTGTAGTTTCTGTGTAAGTCCACGTTTTTCTATTTTTTTCCTCAACACTTTCTCTGAAGCTGAATTAGAGTCAAATATGAAAGACTTGACTTCTGCAATCAGTGCTGTTGACCTGGAGATCAAATGGTTTAAGAAGACAGACTGTGTGTGTTCCTACAAGAAGTTGATTAACTACAAGGGCAAAGTAGATGGGCCCAGTGATGAACCGGAGAGAGAAAACATCTTACCTCTGAAGAATGAATCTGGTGTTGGTGTTTACCTGTGCAAAGTTACTTGTGAAGACAGAATCAAGGAGATAAACATATGTGAGTGTTTATATGTGTGTGTATAACTTGATTTTACACCAGTTCTAATCTCATGTCTGAACAAAATGAAATTTAGAGGATTACTAAAAGATGTTTTTTTTTCTACTTAACTACAATCAGTATGTGATAAACTATTGGAATCAGAAATTAGACCTACTGATTGAAGCCTTTTTTAAAACTATCCTTAGAGATTAAATGTGCAGAAAAACTTTAAAATAAACAAGCCATCCAATCACATTGGAAAAAAATAGTATTTTTTTCTGTAGTTTTTTTAAATGTTCAAATGAGATTTCATTGTGACTCATATAACATTATTTTCCAACAGCTGTAAAGGAGGCCCCTGGAACTGAAAAACAAACATCCACGAGGAAACTGGTAATGCTCAAATTAATATGGTTCTAATAAATTTTCTATTTTATTCTTTCAAAACATTGTTATTTAGTGGAGATTTGTCCAGTCTGGTTTTATTGATCATAATCACCCAGATCATAATCATCCAGAGCAACTAGTCAGATTTTCCCATTTGACGAGTTGTTTCAGTATCTGGCACATTTGGGCATTTACCATATATGAACAAGGCAATCATGCTCAGATCTGCACCAAAAACAACCAGTCTGAGTTCAGTAGGTGCAATGCGTAGTTGTGCCCTGTGTTTCCATCCGTTCATGAGACTTCTGTATGTATAATGAACACAAGTTGTGGTATCTCTAGACTACATAATATGCAATGTCAAGAGAGTGACTCCATAAGGTAACGTACACTGCACACACTTTGTGTAATGTGCGAAGTCGTGGACGCATGTCAGCGCAAGGATAACTCATCCTTTCAATGTCCATGCTTAATTGTTAATAGATAAGGTCTGGATTCGCAGGGTTATCAACAATGTGTGTATATTTTTGGCTTGGAACAGCCTTCTGTTAAACATTTTTGTGTTCATCCTTGCTACAGGCAAAAAAAAAAAAAAACGAACAAATAAACTTAATTGAAACCAAATCTATGAAGTATCCGTACTCGGTATCGGCGAGTACACAAATGAAAATACTCATACTCGTATCGGTTTGTAAAAAAGTGGTATCGGTGCATTCCTATAATCTACCAGATCTAAATGATTTCACTAGAATCCAAAATAAATCACATAAAGTAATTTAATTATCAGGTAATAATGTATAATGCCAATTAACAAATAAACATTAAGATTCCAGATTAGAAGTTAATACACTTCATGAACATCAGTTGCTCAAAAAAAGTTAGAGATACACATGATGCATAAGAAGCATGTTTTCTGAACCAGGATCAACCAAGGCCCAGAGCAACAATCTGATACAAAGCCCTGCAATCATTGCTAAAGCCCCAGTATGTAAAATAGTATAAAACACTCTTAAACTTTTATGCAGCAAAAATGTCACATGGGCAATGGACTGTTCACACAAAAATGAAACTGTAGTCAATTTGCTCTCCCTCTGGCCATCCTTAAAGTGTAGGTAAACAGTGCAGGTTTTCTCGAGCATAACATTTTAGAAGATTTCTACCTGAAACCGTGGTCCTTGGTGAATTATATTGTAATTGTAGGTCATTGGTAACCTTCCCTTTCTCACAGTAAAACAAAAAATACAATCAAAACAGAACGACTACTGATGATAAATACTTCTCAAAGATGCTGGAACCTAGAATAAAAACATGCACAATTTCAGACAAGGACAAGAAAAATTTCCAGATTCGTAATGTTCGATATATATCATTACACAACAGAACTTTACACAAATTGTCATTCATTCATTCATTTTCTTTTCGGCTTAGTCCCTTTATTAATACCAACTTATCCAGCACATGTTTTATGCAGTGGATGCCCTTCCAGCTGCAGCCCATCACTGGGAAACACCCATACACACTCATTCACACACATACTACGGACAATTTTAGCTTACCCAATTCACCTATACCACATGTTTTTGGACTTGTGCGGGAAACCAGAGCACCGGGAGGAAGCCTACATGAACACAGGGAGAACATGTAAACTCCACACAGAAATGCCAACTGACCATGCTGGGGCTCAAACCAGCGACCTTCTTGCTGTGAGGCGATTGTGCTACCCACTGCGCCATACACAAATTTGATTAAACATTATTTTATTACATAAAAGTCTGTTATGGGTTTGTTGAGCCAGGATGAGAATGTGCCGCCATTTCAAGCTTGGTGGAGATAATTGGGATAAGTGCATGTTCGTGGAGTTTCTCAAACAGGGAATCAATGATGCAACTATAGATAAAGCCAGAGGTTTTACAATCAGGTAACAAAAAAAACGCCCTTCTCGTCCACTGGTCTAGTATTGTAACTCCAGTCACTTTCCTGCATAGACCTCTACTTGAGCAAAAGCTTCAAATGGATACACATAAAGAGTATAAACATCATAACACAATAACAGTTTGCTTTGAATGTGACCAGTGAACATACAGTACAGTAATTGCAAACACATCACTATGTAAATTTATGTTATCTATTTAGTTTAGTTATCTATCTCATCCATTTACACTTATTTGTTTTATTATTTTGTTTCTATCTAAATTCAAGAGTTCACACTTAGCTGATGATTGATTATAATGCAAGTTTGGCATGCTGTCCCGGGAGAGAGCCCTGAGCTCAAAAGCTCCTTGAGCCCTGGGCTCCCTCCCGTTTGCAGGGCAAGAGGGGAGCTTTGAGCTCAGGTAGATCTCGAGAACTCCCCCCTTTTTGATAAGAGTTGATGACAGAAAATAATTGCTATGAAGAGATATGCTGATGGATAAAAGTTTGGCTAGTGCTAAATTTAGATTGATCAATTAACTTGTAGTGCAAGTTTTTGGAATGTGGGAGGAAACTAGAGAGCCCGGGGGAAACCCACGCGAGCACGGGAAGAACATGCTAACTTCGCACAGAAACGACAGCCAGTCTGTTAAAGGACTAGAACCGGTGACGTTCTTGCTGTGAAGCAGCAGTGCTAATCACTGTGCCGCCCTATGAAAGGAAAAGAGGAGGAGTAGGGGTGGAAGGGGGGATTCTTCAAATCGAAGATGACTGTAGTAAGAAACCCTGGCTCTTTATAGTGGGTTAGGAATCGTCTGATTGGTTGGCCATACATGGTTAATGCATAACCAGCCGTGTTCAATCATAATCACGTGATCCTCTCGAAATTAGTTTATAAATAAACTTCACTTATTTGATCTATAATATAATAATTTTTATCTATTTTGTGGTAGACTTTTTTTTATCCTGATTTAGGTAGAATTAAACTGTGGGCCATCTATACACAAACTTAAAATTAATCAGATTTTCGTTCACATTTTTTTCTAATCTTCTATCATTTTCATATTTTATCTATCCATCCATATGCAAATCTTATATGGCCATATAAATATTACAGTATAGCTAATATTTAAATTTGTTATATTTAATGTTATATTATTGTAAGTGACTAGATTTAAAAAAAAAAAAAAAAAAACTAATGTTAAAGTTGAATAGAATTCAGTGAATAGTGTTTATTCAAAGAGTTGAATAAGGGAAGCATGGAGTGACTGTAATATTTTTCTTTATTTCAAGAAGGATTTACATGATCTGGAGAAGATGTTTACCATTGACTTGCATTATATGAATCACCAAGGACCATGGTTTCTAAAAATATATTCTTATATATAATTTTAGCTTATTAATATTCTCTTGAAGAAAAAAGCCACCTGGATCTTGAATAGCCTGAGAGAGTAAATGTTCAACAGCACAAAGAAGCAGATTTTCATTTTTGAGTAAACTATTACTTTAAATGTTGTCAAATAGTCCCTTTAAACTCTATATGATAAAAAATTACATAAATATCAAATTTGCCCTGACAGTGAACTTTTTATGAGTGTGTACGGCTTGAAGTTTGCGCTGCTATTCTGAACCAATAATTGAAACAGAAAGCAGTTAAAAGTATGGCGTGTATATATTTAGTATTTATCTGACTCCATTGTAATTAATCTGACTCTATTAAAGTTGAGAAAGAATCTCAACTCCTTAAAGCAAACAAAGTTGTTTATTAAGTTATATGTAAATATACAGACAGTAGAATGAATCAAACTAACATACTGTGGAGAGAAACCTAGCTGTAACATAACTTTGCTGTGTGACAAGACAGTGAAACTGCCTTCGTTAGCATATGAGGCTATGCACTGGTGTGTGGGGGAAACAGAGTAAAAGCCATTCTCCCTTATAAAGTTACCTTTCCGTCTTATACTCTGAGCAAAGCATTGTGAGTGAAATACCCACCCCCAAAACAAGCTGAAAGCAAAGTTTAGAAATTAAAGTGGTACATTAACACACTCTCCTCAGGCCATGACTCAACAATAGTAAATAGATTGTATATTGAAATATATCAATGTCTCTGTTAATTTCATCACTACAACGCTGAAGTCATAAACTGCCAAATGACACTAAACATGACAAAGTTATATGAAAGAAGCAGATTAATTGTGTATGGTGAAAAGTATGGTTACTTTAAGCAAATGCCAGAGATGTGTATTGGAGCTGTGATGAACTCTGCCACGCCTCCTCCTTTGACTGGAATGTCCCAGTAATTCTTCATTAGCATAGAAGAAATAGTATATAATATTTTCTCAGCTTACAAGTGTAATTGTGGAGTTTAGTAATGTTTTGGTTATAAACAATTACTATTAAATTCATAATCTAGCAGTAAAACCCTTTGGATAGTCCATTGAGTAAAATATTTCACAGAATATTTATAGAATTTCATAAAAGTTAAACAATGTTCTTCTCTTCAACAGAACGACAAACAAATGAACGATAAGGAGAGAATAAACAAGACATATTCTGCTTTATTGAAAGGTGAGAGGATTAGTTAATTTTCTGAATGAAAATGGCCTAATTTACTATCACTCGTGTCATTCAAGATGTTATTTTTAGATTCTTCTTTACTAAAAATAATTTTAAGGTTTTGAAAAAGAAAAGAAAAAACTTGTTGGACTTTTCTCCATATAGTGGACAAAAAATACATACTGTGGTGCTCAGTGCTTGACCATCCAATTTGAAAGAAAGTAACATTTTGGATGACAAAAGTTTGAATAAATTAATCTGAAATTTTCATTGGGGAATTGAAGTCCTTAAATGAAAATATAGTTTGAACACAGGGTTCTTGATTAATCTATAATAATACATTACATGTGGTCATCTTGTATATTAAGTCTACATGTCTATTATTCATGATATGTGAATATTAATATAAGTTAACATAATTTTTTAAACATGTTTCTCTTAAGGATATAATATGCTTTTTTCATATTGGGAATTGTGTGTGTAGTTTTCTCTACTCTGCAGAAAAAGCTGCAGACAGACAGACAAGGTGATGAAGCAGCAAAAAATCTGGACAAGCAACAGCAAGGATGTCCAGGTCAGTAATTGCTGTTTTAAATACAAATATTTAATAAATATTCTAGACAGTGATTCAAGTAAAATTGATCTAAAGCATTCATTTGCTGAACAATTAATCAGTCCTCTGAGTAAGTTTTATAAATTGTGTGGTGATGGTAATTTTCAGAGATTCAAAGACTTAAATTAAGGGGAGGTGGAAAATAGGACAGATTGCATTTGGTGTATCCAGAGCAATTTTTTGACCAAATGATATAAAGATAATGTCTTAAAAGTTGTTGTTCTTGTCTATTCATATTTGTAGCCATACACCAAATTTAGCTAGTTGATTGTTCTCATCTTTGGGTTATTTGTATTCATGGAGGAGCAAAGAGAAGCACACATACACATACTACATTACAGGACAATACATTAAATCTGAATATCTTCTATATTTACACATCAAAGATCAATGTTATGTAAATATTCACATTTACATGTGTGAACTGGAGTACAGCATGAACACTGGTAATGATCAGTTATTTTAAAATGATTAAAAACATTTTTTTTAGATAATTATTTCACTAGATGAAACACTTTTTCTTCAGCTGTGATCATGTAGAGCTCTTTGAAGCTGCGTTAAAACTGCATTTTATACCTTTCAAATGTCACCTTTTTACTCACACAGACACACACGTTCACCAATTGCAATGAGTAAATCTGAGATGGCACTCCTATAATAGTCATTTAATCATTAAATGGTTCTATTAAATTATCAGTCATTGATTTTTTTTTGTCCTTATTCCATGGCTGGAATTATTTAAAGCCTTTTGAAGCTGCATTGAAATTGCAGTTTGTAAGTTCAAACCACTGAGCACCATGGAGGTCCACTATAGGGAGGACAAAAACCTTGAATGTTTGTTATAAAATTAAAAGAAATTAACACCTTGGACATCGTACTCTGGAAGTGAAGTAAACATTTTAGAATATGCTATATTTGTTTTAATTTTGAAATGTATGTTTCAACAGACACTTGTAGACTGCAGAGTATAAGTGTGTAATTAGTGTAAAATGCACATTTAGGATTTACATCAATCACTCTGTCAATTTTCTGAAGTGAAAGTACAGCAATACACTTTATTAAACATCATCTGTTTATGCAGAGGTTAATATTAATTCATTTCCTTTGAATTTCCTATTCATAGGAAATATGTTTTCATAGGAACTTCCAAATTGAAAGAAAGAAATATTTTGTATGACAAAAGTTTGAGTAAATTATCATGAAATTTTCATTGGGGAATTACAGACCATAAATGAAAATATAGTTTGAACACAGGGTTCTTGATTAATCTATAATAATACATTACATGTGGTTATCTTGTATATTAACTCTACATGTCTATTATCATGATATGTGAATATTAAGATAAGTTTACATCATTTTTTTAACAATTTTTTCTTAAGGTTATAATATGCTTGTTTTCATATTGGGAATTGTATGTATAATTTTCTCTACTCTAGAAAAACGTAAAGAGCCGCAGACAGACAGACAAGATGATGATGACCAGAATAAGGCAGGTGAAAATCTGGACAATCAACAGCCAGGACCTCTAGGTCAGTAATTACTGCTTTAAAAGTCAATAGTCATAATATATTTCTAGAGCGGTTCAAGTAAAATATTTCTAAAGCATTCATTTGTTGAACAATTTCTTCTGAGTGGGTTTTATATATTGATGGTAATTTTCTGAGATTCAATGACTTAAATTAAGGGGAGGTGGATTATTTAATTAAGACAGATTGTATTTAGTGCATTTAGAGGAATATATACAGTCATAAAAAATACCAGAGCATTTTTTTGACTAAATGATATAAAGATAATGTCTTAAGTCTTTGTTCTTATCTATTCATATTTGTAGCCATAAACTGAAATGAGCTAGTTTTTTGTTCTCATCTTTGGGTTATTTGTGTTCATGGAGGAGCAAAGAGTGCGCACATTTTTTAACATATTTTTCTTTAGAGTATAATATGCTTGTTTTCATATAGGGAATTTATGTGTATAATTTTCTCTACTCTAGAAAAAAGTAATGTGGTGCAGACAGACATTCAAGGTGATGATGACCTGAATGAAGTAGGAGGAAATCTGGACAATCAACCGCCAGGATCTGTAGGTCAGTGATTACTGCTTTAAATGTCAATAGTCATAATATATTTCTAGACAGGGGTTCAAATAAATTTTATCTAAAGCATTCATTTGTTGAACAATTCATCAGTCTTCTGAGTGGGTTTTATAAATTGTCTAGTGATGGTAATTGTCTAAATTTGAAAGACTCAAATTAAGGGAAGTGGATTAGTTATTAAGACAGATTGCATTTAGAGGAATATAAGGTCATTAAAATGCCGTTCCAGAGCAATTTTTAGACTAAATGATATAAAGAATATGTGTCTTAAAACTCCTTGTTCTTGTCTATTTATATTTGTAACTATAGACAGAACTTAGCTAGTTTATTGTTTTCATCTTTGGGTAATTTGTGTTCACGGAGGAGCAAAGAGTGCACACATACATGTACTACTGACGTTGCTACCGCAGCTCAAATCTTCAAAATCTCGCATCTACCACCCATGCAAAAATCAACAGCGCAACTGGATTGTAACGTATGTTAATATTTTAATATTTCATGAATTGTGTGAGGGGGCAATGCAGTGGCGCAGTAGGTAGTGCTGTTGCCTCACAGCAAGAACGTTGCTGGGTCGCAGGTTCGAACCTCGGCTGGGCTGGGTCAGTTGGCGTTTCTGTGTGGAGTTTGCATGTTCTCCCTGCGTTCGCGTGGGTTTCCTCCGGGTGCTCCAGTTTCCCCCACAGTCCAAAGACATGGAGTACAGGTGAATTGGGTAAGCTAAATTGTCTGTAGTGTATGAGTGTGAATGTGTGTGTGGAAGTTCCCAGAGATGGGTTGCGGCTGGAAGGGCATCCGCTGCGTAAAATCGTGCTGGATAAGTTGGCTGTTCATTCCGCTGTGGCGACCCCGCAAGGGACAAAGCCGACAAGAAAATGAATGAATGAATGAATTGTGTGAGGCCGACATGGTGGCTCAGTGGTTAGCACTATGGCCTCACAGAAAGAGGGTCACTGGTTCGAATCCTGGCTGGGTCAGTTGGCATTCTGTGTGGAGTTTGCATGTTCTCCCCGTGTTCATGTGGGTTTCTTCCGGGTGCTCCAGTTTCCCCCACAGTCCAAAGACATGCGCTATAGATGAATTGAATAAACTAAATTGTCCGTAGTGTATGTGTGTGAATGAGAGTGTATGAGTGTTTCCCAGAACTGGGTTGCAGCTGAAAGGGCATCCGCTGTATAAAACATTTGCTGGATAAGTTGGCAGTTCATTCCATTGTGGCGACCCCTGATGAATAAAGGGAGTAAGCTGAAGGAAAATTAATGAATAAATGTGTGAGGTAAGCAACTCGAGCAAAGATCTGGCAACTTGACAAACATGGACAAAAAGTAATTTATCATAACTAGATTGGGCCATACAAATTATGAGAGTTTTCCAGGTGAAATAACAAAATGGGAGGGTGGCAAGAGATGGGTGTGAAATATGGGATACTCCCAGGAAAAACTCGAGTGTTGGCAGGTATGCACGTACATTACATTACAATACATTAAATCTGGTTATCTTCTAAATTTACACATCAAAGATCAATGACGTGTAAATATTCACATTTACATGTTAGAACTGGAATACAGCATGAACACTGGTAATGTTCAGTTATTTTAAATCATCTGTTCACTAGATGAAACCCTTATTTTTCAGCTGCAATTATTTAGAGGTCTTTAAAGCTGCAATAAAACTTCATTTTGAACCTTGTCACCTATTTGCTCACACGGACACAAGCATGCACCAATAGCAATGTGTACATCTGAGACGGTGTTTATATATTAGTCATTTAATCATTAAATGGTTCTATTAAATTATCAATCATTGATTTTCTCTGGAATCCCACAAGCCTTTTATTAAAGAAATAAGATTTTTGAGCGAAATTGAGGAAGATTTACTGTGACTTACTGTGGGCTTCTAGTGCTCAGTGCTTGAACTTCCAAATTGAAAGAAATTAATTTAGATGACAAGGGGGTAAGTGAAGTGTTATGAAATTTACATTGTGGAAGTGAACTACACTGCAACTGCTTTCACAGTTTCACAGTTAACTCTAAAAGGTGCTCTAGCGACAGATGCTAGAGGCCATGGCCTTTAGCCTTCTTGTTAGAGCAACCGACTCCCATGCGAAAGGTCGCCGGTTTGATACCAGCTCGGAGCGGGTTGGGTGGCGTAGGACCGGCGGGGGTTACATGAGGATGCTTGTTTTTTAGTGTCATGTCATTTGCACATCCTGTGACAATGTGCAACTGAAGTAGACATATTAAGATAAATGATTAATAAATTAATTGATTATTCATTTAAACAATGATTGATCTTGAGAATTTGTGGTAATTGACATCCATATTCCACATATATCAACTTTTTCCTCTTTCTCCACACTTACATATTTAGATATGCTAGAGCTTATAGAGCTTGTGCAAGATGAGTTTTGGTTAAAAGGTACACATATTTTTCACTATGCAAGACCCTTATTCCATGGCTGGGATTGTCTAAAACCTTTTGAAGCTGCATTGAAATTGCAGTTTTGAAAGTTCGAACCACTGAGCACCATGGAGGTCCACTATAGGGAGGACAAAAACCTGGAATGTTTGTCTTAAAAAGAAAGAAATGAACACCTTAAACATCATACTCTGGAAGTGAACTAAACATTTTAGAATATGCTATATTTGTTTTAATTTGGGGAATTGTGTGTATTGTTTTCTGGACTAGAAAAAACTAATGTGAAAAATGTCTTTCTTTTCAAGTACAGACGAGAGTTGGACCATGCTAACAGTTGATACCAATACATCTCAAGATAATAAAGACAATCTGGGCAATAAACAACCGGATTGTGCAGGTCAGTAATTACTGGTTAAATCTCTACTTGTACAGTACATACATAGAGACAATTGAAGGAGCAGACTAGTGCCGACAATCCTGTTTCCAGTTTCAGAAAAATCACAATAAGTGTTCAGTAAGTGCAATATATAGAATAAATATGGAATATAGAAATAAATCCTAAAGAGGGACAAGGTATGGTTATATGGTGTGATATCAGGATATATTATTTCAGGATACCAATATTCAGCTTAAAGTGCAATTTAAAGGTTAGCTAGTTAGGGTACTTAGGCTAGTCATTGTATAACAATTGTTTGTTCTGTAGCCAATCGAAAAAAAAATTGCTTATGGGGGTTATTAATATTGACCTTAAAAAGTTTTTATTTTTAAAAATAATAAAATTATAGAGATTTTTAACATCATTTGGAAATTATTTGAAAAAAAAAAAAAATCATAGGGCTAATAATTTTGACTTCAACTATATAAACACACACACAGTTGAAATCAAAATGATTAGCCCTCCTGTGAAATGTCTTTTTCATTCATTCATTTTCCTTTCGGCTTAGTCCCTTTATTAATCCGGGGTCGCCACAGCGGAATGAACCGCCAACTTATTCAGCACATGTTTTACGCAGCGGATGCCCTTCCAGCTGCGTCAGTTGGCCCCGGCTACGTCAGTTGGCATTTCTGTGTGGAGTTGGAGTGGGTTTCCTCCGGGTGCTCCGGTTTCCCCCACAACTCCAAAGACATGCGCTATAGGTGAATTAGGTAGGCTAAATTGTCCATAGTGTATGTGTGTGAATGAGTGTGTATGAGTGTTTCCCAGTACTGGGTTGCAGCTGAAAGGGCATCCGCTGTGTAAAACATTTGCTGGATAAGTTGGCGGGTCATTCCGCTGTGGCGACCCCTGATTAATAAAGGGACTAAGCTGAAAAGAAAATGAATGAATGAATGTATGTTTGAATGGTTTGGGTTTTATCCAAAATCTGGGTCACTTTTATTTCAACAGGTAGCTAATTTTGAAATACATTTATCAGAAAAAATCATGAGGTGTTCGATACTTGTTTTACCTGCTGTATAGGTTAAGGATAAGGAGGTATTGTATGGTTTGGATTAGTCAGTGACTTAAATAAGGGGATACATAACCGGACAGGAGTGCATTTTTTTAGTACATATTGGGAATTGTATGTATAATTTTCTCTACTCTAGATAAAAGTAAAGTCCTTCCGACAGACAAACAAGATAATGATGACCTGAATGAAGCAGGAGAAAATCTGGACAATCAACAGCCAGAATCTCCAGGTCAGTATTTACTGATTTAAAGGTTAATAGACATAATATATTTCTAGACAGGGGTTCAAGTAAATTGGGGGTGGGTGTGTTGGGGTGGAATTTTAGGGGGCTGAGAGCCTAGTAAATCTAAATCAGCCTAGTGATGCCCATGTTTCTTGTAGTTAAATATAACTTTTGTAGCCTGTATATTAAAGTGGTGCTCATTACCCTCTTGTTTCCCCAAACTGTTAATATTGTTCATTTAAATTAACATGTACTGTACTATAATAGTTACATTATTATAACAAAAAGCATGCTGTGATTTTTCTTTTTTACTTAACATGTAAAGTAAATTGTGGGCTGTAAACTAAAGCATTATCATACAACCCCCCCCCCCCCCCCCCCTCCATAACAGAAATAACTAAATTAACTAAAACTAACCTATAGTACACTTTCTAGGTTGCCAATATTTCAGTGGTTACCAATACTTCCCAACATTTCATTTATAAGAAAAGTTCCGTTACTGCAGCAGTGTTTTATGGAAGTTCCTTGATCAAGTACTGTTTTTTTGTTTAATTATAATCTCATAATCATCTCATGAGACATTTCATCTCATACAAGTTCATTAATACTTGCTTTTGTTCATTAATACTTTATGCATAACACATACAACTAATTTCTTTATGAACTATTTTACATTATAAGTGCACATCACATTTGATTTAATCTATTTTATTTTAAAATATAGATATTGTTTTGTGTTCATTTCTGCTCATTTAACAGAAATATTTTCAAAATATTTTACAGCTCAAAGACAAAACCAATTACACAAGGTAAATCCTACACTCTAGTTGCTTTTAATACATTTTTACTCATTTTTACATACTTTGACAACACATAATACAGACTTTACAGCAAGTTGTACGTCTGCAGGTTGAAGAGGAATCACAAGCAAAGAAGCAAAAAAAAGAAAAAAGTGAGTCTTATGTGTCCCACATATTAACTGCTTGTTTGATACTGGAAAATTAGATTTGTATTACAGTCCCTTATATGAGGTGTTTTAATTATGAACTAGTGACAGAAAGCTATAGTTTGGTGCAGTGAACTTTTTATGTACTGTACATGACGTTGTGTTGCAATACAGTAAGGTTAAAGTTTAGCGGTATGTTTAGTGTTATGCTTGTGGTATGTGTTTGTAGTACATTGTATTTAAAGATAGTTCATGTAATTGAAGTTAAGTTTTGTTAGCTTAAATCCATTTTTGCATGAACATTTGTATTTTTTCTGTTTTACTTGCTCTTGATTTATTTTCCAGAGGGGGGCACAGTGTTCTCTATTTTAGCTGGAAAAATAAATGACATTCAAAATAAATTCATTGTCCATCTGCAAGACCGAATTGAGGATCTGACAGAAGCTCAAGGAGTGGAAGACAGTGACGTTGTTTTGATTTTCTGTCCTATTGTTTCTCGAGCTGGGACTGACATTGATGCTGCCCTGGCAAAAATGCAGTACTCTACAGGTTGTTTGATTATAGATGTCATCTTATTTTAATTTCCAGGGTACTCTCAACTTAAAGTGTTATAAATGTATATTATTGCCTTTGTCCTTAAACAGACTCTAAGCTGACTGTTCTAGTGGTGCTTCATCACACGTTTGACCCAGAAAAAACTATATCAGACAGCAGCAAAAGTGTCAACAAGGAGAACCTGCTTACAGTGGACTGTCTGTTCTATGAGGATACAGGATTACTGGAGTGTCAGAGGAATTCAGATGCATTTGATAAATCCGTCAACTGGTTAATAGAGCAGGTATTTAACAAGATACTTTGAATTTACTGAACACATTACTTTATATTATAAGCTTACAGTATGGTGCAATTTTTTTAGGGACACACAGTTGGTTCCTCATTCCAACGTAGGTCAAAATCACTTTTATTTAAATAAAATATGCTTTTTTAATTACTATAAATAAGCTTCATATTATTATTTTTGCTGCATGTCCTAATTTAAAGTAACAGACTTCAAAATGGTAACACTGTGCTTTATTTAAACAGACAAAAGTGTTTGCTCATCAAGTTTCCCCAGCAAGTCATGGGTAAGAATAAACTCACTTCTGCTTAAATTTATGCGTCTAATAACCCTCAGGTTTAACTGGTCAAGTATTTTAGAACATGAAATAACTTTCTAATATCTTAGTTTGACATGAAGATTTGAAATAATACTAGCTTTGATTGATTGAGTAATCAGTTGCAAAAACATAGAGAGCTTCTACTGAGATAGCTAATAATATTTTTAGGCACTATTATCAGATTGTGGTTGCAGTGCAGCAGTGCCAAATACTATGAACAAGATGGACAAGTTGCTCCACTTTTTAAATCTATATCAATGATTTCTAAATTATTGTGTAATATAAATGTTAAAATAATGCTTGCTAAGATGTGAAAATGTGTTTTTTGAATATGTTTTATAAATGTTTACCTTCTGCAATCTTGATCTATGAAATTAAACTTTAAAAAGAACATATGTAATAATATTCTTTAGTTAACCTTTTAAGGTAAATACACACAATTAAAATAATAGTTTAGTTGAACAAAATGCTAATGCCTATGTTGTTATATGAGGCATTTTTACACCTATATTGTATTGTATGAGTTTGATCTGGTTTGATAATCAATGTCTTTTTTTTAGTTAAAAGAAAAGATGGCATATTTTTCTAAATAAGGTGATCTGTTTTTTTTTTATTTATTATTATGCTGCAAACATTGAAAATATGTTTCAGAAATAATGACTGAACATGCATCACAATAACAATAGATTCTGTGCTTTGTATGGTTTAGAGATCATTAAGGATGGCTTACTGACTGTCACCGAGGATCAATGCACTTTTTCTGCTCTGTCCATCATTCAGAAAGAACATACTTTTTACTTCAGATGAGTTCACCCGTAGATCGGTTTATCACCAAATATAGATTGTTTTCAGCAAGTGTTTCAAGTGCTTTTGCAGATGTTTGCAATCATTTTTACCAGGTGTCTTGGTAAGATTTATCTAGTTTTGGATTTGTTGACTTAAGGCATGTTTGAATTGACAGGCTTTTACAAACCAATATACTACTGTACATAGTCCTACTGGTGTATGCATATAAATTATTATTACAAACTTTATGCATGACAATGGTTTAGTACAAATACAAAATGTGTTCTTTTTGTGTGTATTTTGTTAAGAGATTTTCTGTGGTTTTTGGTGGAGCACATTATAATTATACTGAATTGTACATGTCATCTTAATTATGATATAGGCTAATGATATATTCTAACTGCCTCTGGAACTTTCCTCTAAATATTTGCATGTAATAAAAACATTGATTATTACAAATCTGATTATATATATACTGGTTAAATAGTGATTGCACTGTAAAAAATTATTCTGCTTTTTAGTTTTTTTCTACATGATTTTGTAAGGTGAAACAACAAAGTTGTTAATTCAACTTAACCTGGTAAGTTTTCACTGTCTTAACAAGTCTGTAAGTAGAGTGTTTGTTGCCTGAACTTAAAAACATGCGGAACCAACGTCCTTTTTTGCTCCTCATAATACCAATCCAACAAGTGGTGGAATAAGCACTGTTAAGTTGGTTTACCAATCGCCAGTTAAACACCAGAAGTCAGACACACAGGATATTTTTCACCAGATGTTTTAATCATCACATTTGGTAATTAATGCTCCTTTAAATCTGTTATAACTTTTAAAAGGACCAATATGATTAATGTCCATGTATTGATCCCAGGTGTTACGTGCCGGCTCAAGCACACACAAATGAAGGGATGAATTGAATTACAAATTGAATGAAAATGCAAAAAGATGTATTAATTTAAAGGTTACAATCATAATTAAAAAAATAAAGTGCAAAGGGGTATCAAAGTAACCCATATGTAAATTAAATGTCTAACATAGCATATAACGTTCAATACAACAGCAGATAACATAAGAGCAAATTCCAAAATAAATAAAAATAATGTAAGCGGTGAGTTAGCCAAAGGAAGTCAAAGGGAAACAATCCTCCAAAGCCGTAAGATTAGCCGCACCTGTTCATAATGATTCACCTATTAAGAAATAGCAAAAGCAAGGAAACAAATCGAACCAATCACAAACCTATAACACAGTATAAAGGTTTTTTTAGAGCAGATTAGACCTTTTCTAATACACGTACCCCCGGTTTCACAAACAAGGTTTAAGGCTAGTCAAGATTAAATTGCATGTTTGAGCTGTCTCAACTCAAAATAACTTGCAGTGAGATGTCTTAATATACATCAGTGTCATTTTTTTCTCCAGGTGCACACCAGTAATATATTTTTCTAAGGCCATTTTTATAAATTTGGCTTAAATACACTGTTAACCCTTACCATAGATTATGCTGTAAATAACTGTAAAATAGCCAGTGTTTTGCTGTAATAAGAGGAAACAGTATTTTACTGTAAAAGGAGCAGGATTTGTATGAAATTGTGTCGTGCAAACAATAAATTACAGTAATTTACTTTATGTACCATTACAAGTACTAACTGTGATAATAAATGGTAAATTACTGTTAAACCCCTACTGCCCCATCTACTCTGATGCTTTATGTTGCTATTTATAGAATATATATATATATATATATATATAGTGTGTGTGTGTGTGTGTGTGTTTATATATATATATATATATATATATTCATTCATTCATTCATTTTCTTGTCGGCTTTGTCCCTTGCGGGGTCGCCACAGCGGAATGAACCGCCAACTTATCCAGCACGATTTTACGCAGCGGATGCCCTTCCAGCCGCAACCCATCTCTGGGAACTTCCACACACACATTCACACTCATACACTATGGACAATTTAGCTTACCCAATTCACCTGTACTGCATGTCTTTGGACTGTGGGGGAAACCGGAGCACCCGGAGGAAACCCACGCGAACCCAGGGAGAACATGCAAACTCCACACAGAAACGCCAACTGACCCAGCCCAGCCGAGGTTCGAACCTGCGACCCAGCGACGTTCTTGCTGTGAGGCAACAGCACTACCTACTGCGCCACTGGGTTGCCCTATATATATATATATATATATATATATATATATATATATATAGTGTGTGTGTGTGTTTACTGTTCAGTTTTGGTATGTGAATGGTCAGCATTGAGGGGAGATTGAGTCACTGCATTGATGATAAGCTGGATTTCACTGCAGCCATCTCTTTGGTTTCTTTTATGTTTTTAACATTGGGTATCAGGGGTCAACCAATGCCACAGAGCTTATTAAGAGGTAAGTATAAGATATGGACAAGACACATTTAAAGGCAAAATTATTCACCCTTCTTTGAAATTAGTTTTTTTTTTTTTTCAAATATATCCCAAATGATGTTTAACAGAGCAAAGAAATTGTCACAATAATTCTTATAACTTTGTTTACTTTTCCTATAATTCATTGAATTTGCCTAGTTTAACATAGTTAAGCCTTTAAATTGCACTTAGGGCTGAATACTAGTGCTAAATAACTAGTAAAAATGTGTTATTTAAAAAATATCTTAAACAGCACTTACATAATTTTTTGCAGAGCCTTAATGAATTTGACTGAAAAACTTCAAGTGAAGTAAATAAAAGTGGCATCAAAAGTATAGTATAAAGGCTTTCCTAAATAAATGCATAAATCAGGTTATTTGTTTTGTCTTTTATTATTACTACAGGTTTGGAACGACACAATCAGATTATTATTTTTTTTTTTTTGCTTTGGATGAAGTTTGTATATTTTGATTGTTTTTATCCGATTATATGTGCATGATTGTGATAAATGTAAGCAGTGGCTTTGAAAATGCTATGTACCGGGGTGTCAAATTCCTGGAGGGTTGCAGCCCAGCAGGGTTTAGTTCCAGCCCTGCTTCAACACACTAATTTTTAGATTTAGTTTGATCAGGTGTGTTTAATTAGGGTTAAAGCTGAACTGCACTGTTACCTTGTAGATGATGCAGTAAATAACTGTAAAATAGCCATTGTTTTGCTTTAATGAAAGGAAGCAGTATTTTACTGTAAAAGGAGCAGGATTTGTATGAAATTGTGTAGTGCAAAGAATAAATTACAGTAATTCCCCAGCAAACATTGGTCGGACGACAACGTGCTCTCCCCGGCCAAAAGGGGTCGCCGCCGGACGGCATAAATGGTATTCTGTGGGTCTGAGCGCAACGTGCGCTCCACAGCCAAAATTGGTCGCGGCTGGACGGCACAAATTCACAACATGTCCTAAAATGCATTAATATACGTTTGTATGCATTTGTACATGTCTATATTCTACTGGGGTTGCGTGTATTTACAGTTTTATGTACATGTAGTTATAATATATACCCCGTCTTGATAAGTGACGTCCTTTATACGTGCATTTAGAGTCCATCATATACCCTCGCTGAAATTATGAAATATGCAAAAGTATTGCACTTACATCTGGGTATTTACTGCAGCAGTGAATTTATATGCGTGCCCCAAGTGAGTGTGAAGAGGTTGTGGACAGACTTTATGCATCTCAAGACCTATTAAGATTTGTCTTTATGAAATTCATATTTTCATCTTGTCAAATGACAATTGCATTCATAAAGTGTCCTGTGTGGTTAAGTGATTGTAAAGTCACTGTTTCTAAAACCGTAATGCAATTTTATTATCTCTAATAACATTTTTGAACCATTCTAACAAATCTCGCGAGATGACTTAACGTAATCTCGCGGGATCCTACCTGGTGCTTGTTTTAAATTTCCTCCGGTAACAGGTGTTGTGCCGAAATCTGTGACCCGTCGAAAACTGTGACCAGAGAGCGCTGTTCAGTAAAATTTTCACTTGGGAACGTGCTTGTCGCTTATGCACGCGACTGTGAACGCGCAGACACTGAAATCAAGCGATCAGCTTCGAGCAGTGCTGTAAAGGATGTTTTTAAATCCTGGGATTTGGAAAACATGTTCATTGGAGAACTTTAATGCAGTCGTGATATTTTGTTGCTGTTGTTGTCTCCTGGTGGACTGGTAAAACTAAACATTTAGTTATGAAATTGACTCGAAAAATCGTATAGTTTGTTCAGCACAAATGCTAATAACTTTAATTAGTTCAAATTACATGTGATACAGGTAACATTCATAGACATAGAAGTGTGTTTCCCTGTATAAACCTGATTATAATGTTTAATAAATTGACTAATTTTGTGTCAGACCTATTTCTATTTTATAAAACATTGATGACCAGATAAATTCAATAAATTAGAATGTCTATGACAATGTGATTAATTTCACTAATTAAATTCAAAAAGTGAAACTCGTATGTAATATAGATTTATTACACACAGATTAATATATTTCAAGTGTTTATTTGATATATGAATTATATTGAAATGGTGAAATTAATCAACTTTTTGATGACATTCTAATTTATTGAGATGCACCTGTTTTTATATGTATATAGCTGGCTGTAGAGTCACTGAAAATGAGTCAAAATTCATAGCCACTGAAATATGTAGGCTACCCCATTTGTTGACTTATAATATTAAGTAAAGGGATAAAGGTTATGTGTCAATCTATCATCTTTTTCTTTTATAAAGCAATGTTGACCAGACTCATTAATTTTTACATACAGTTGATCTGATTTTTAGGTCACTGAATCCGATGGGTAAAAACAGATTCACCCCAAAATGAAAATTGTCATCATTTACTCAACCAATATAAGTTTCTTCTGTTGAACACACAAAAAAAAAAAAATAAATTATAATAATAAACATATATATATATATATATATATATATATATATATATATATATATATATATATATATATATATATATATATATATATATATATATATATTGAAGCTTCCAACATTCTTCAAAATATCCTATTTTGTGTTCAACTCAAACTCAACTCACCGGTTTGAACAAATAAAGAGAGAGTAAATGAGAGATATTTCATTTTTGAGTGATGTATTCCTTTAAGTCAAACCGAAATGTATGTTACCATGTTTATTGTATATGAATGTTATGTTAAATGAAGGGTCTCTTTTTATTTGTCAGTTCACAATTGCTTTTATGAAGCATGCTGACCAGACAAGCGCATAGATACAGTTCATCTAATCTTTAAAGATACAAGGTCTCTGAATCAGACTCTTTGCTCTAACCCTGAAAATAAAGCCATCAAATCCATTTAGTTGATGTAAAAATATTTTATGACATGTATTTTTTGTTTTTTTGTAAAATGATTATCTATTATGAGGTCTGACACCGATTTTCAAACACATAAAAAGTTACACAATGCCTTTAGTTTTCTGATGTGATTTTTTTTCATTTACTTTATATCCGTTGTATTTAACTTTTATAAAGACAGTAGAACTTTACCCATGTAACAAATTTCTAACTACTCTAAATACTAGCATAAAACCATCTGAGAAAATATCCGTGTCATTTAATTGTTACTTATACCAGTTGCTTACACATAAAAATAAATGCAAATTTTAGTGTGCAAGATTTCTGTAATGTCTAATCGCTAATTTTGACCTTGCTGTTTCTCAAAGACATCAAAAATGCATCCATAGGGAAAGGGAAAAATTATTTTACTTAGACAAAGAGAGATAAAAACTCTAGGCATATATTTTAATCTGTCAGAAGATTTTTATAAAGATTTCAAAATCAGAACAATTTATATGGAGGAGCGTCATGAGTCACTTTAATAAACATTATAAACATATAAAATTAAGAAGGGACTATGGCTATTAATTTCAGATTTAGTGACTACAAAATGTGTAATAAAATATTTGGTCAATATGCTTTAGAAACATAAGATATGGCATAAAAGTTATTTTATTAAACATTATAATCAGACAAATCAAGATGGGATGGCATTTTAATAGCTTTAAATTTCAGATTCTAGACACAGTTTATAAAATGTATCTCATAGAGCTGACAATCGACCATCACTTAATTTACCATCACCTCATGATTGAAAATGTGACACTGATATCATATGACACTTCAACAAACAAGTTAATAATATTAAGTCACTTATATTTTTGATGAAATAATGATTGTTTTGGTCTATTTTAGTAGCAAAAATAGATCCGATGAACATACCTGTCAACATTGGGATGTGAAAATAAGGGATATGCCCACCATAATAAGGGATTACCGCGACCCCCCTTTAAAATAATCCCCAAATTACTAAATATGTTCATTTGGAGCTGTTTCATTGTAAACAAACAGTTAAATGGTCAGTAATATGTTTTATTATTATTATTTACAAAAGGAAAAATAAATAGTATACATTAGCAGCAAATACATTAGCAAACAGTTCAGCTTAATAAAATTAATAGCTATTATAATGAAATAGAATGAAGTTATCAAATCTCATTAACCTTTTCTTCACTGTATAACTGACACATTCTGATTAAAGAGCAACGAATGAATCTCTTATTTATTTAGATTTAATTTTTTTGGTTGATTACATTAAATAACAGTGTCCCTTTAAAAATGCACACATCTGACGTCATAATGAAAGCATTCGATTGCTTTCATAACTTTATGCTCATTAGGACAAAATTAGTTGTGTTTGAAAAAAAACCCCACCAAGATCGACATCTTTAGATATTATTATCATTAATTATGTGTATATGTCTGTTTAACACGCACCCAAAACCCAGCCTCCGCTTCAAGTTGGGAAACAGCGTCTATTTATCACTATGGAGCGCGTCAGCTGATAGTCACGCACCGCTATATGACTGTTTTGAGGATTGCATATGAAGGGGAGACGGCATCTGTAATGAAAAGGAAAGGGAAACCCGCTGTTTTTATATTTATGTCTGTGTTTTTATGCCTAAACAAAGCGAAAGCACAGAACAGCCTCACATTTAAGAGCAAGGCGCGGCCCCTTGTGGTTGGGCGGTATGGGTTGCGTACAGGGAGGCTCTGCTCTTTAATGTTTATTTGCCACCCTTCAGAGAAACACTGAAAATACGGGAGAAATACGGAAAAATACCTTTACGGAATGATAGCGGCATAGAACGGTCTAATATGGTCGAATCCCGGGAAAAACGGGAGGGTTGACAGGTATGCTGATGAATCCGAACAAAGATCACAAATTTGCAAAAAAAAAAAAAATTTCCAGTTTCCAAAAGCATACATTATCTATATATTGTCTTATGGAATTGAGGTCTTTGATGTAGACATTATACCACAAAGTGATGATGTTACGGACCACTACCTCTTGCTATATAAGCTGTGTTTACCTGAAATTGGCAGATCTGCACCAATATACTGCCCTGGTAGGACTATTGTTCCGTCCACCAAGGATGAATTCATAAATAACTTACCTGATCTTTCTTTATTTCGAAATACACCCGCAAACGCAAATGACCTTGATGTAGTAACCAGCAATATGGATGCCATCTTTACTAGCACACTTAATACAGTGGCACCCATCAAATTAAAAAAGGCTAGAGAGAATAAAACTGCACAATGGTACAATAATCATACTCGCGCTCTCAAAACAGCAACCCGTGCTCTGGAATATAAATGGAAAAAAACTAATTTAGAGGTTTTTAGAATTGCGTACAAAGACAGTATGTCCAGCTATAGGAGGTCACATAAATCTGCCAGGGCCGAGCACCTCTGCAAACTGATTGAAAATAATCATAAGAATCCGAGATTTTTATTTAGCACCATTGCTAAACTAACAAATAATCGATCATCTTTGGAACAAAATGTCCCACCACAAATCAGTAGTGATGACTTCATGAATTTTTTCAGTGATGAAATAGAAGGCTTTAGACAGAAAATAGATGATGTTAAACTTTCTGCACCGCCTTATACTCCAGATCCAGTAAACATTCAACTGAATCAAAATAACCTACAATGCTTCAAAATCATAGAACAGGAAGAGCTAGATAAAGTTATAAATAGTTCTAAACCAGCTACATGTATGTTAGATCCAATTCCAACAAAATTACTGAAAGAAATGCTACCTGTTATAGGAGAACCTCTCCTTAATGTTATCAACTCTTCTTTATCTTTAGGCCATGTTCCAAATCCTTACAAGCTACTTGTTATGAAACCTATTATTAAGAAACCAAACTGGACCCGAGCAACTTAGCCAATTATAGGCCTATTTCAAATCTTCCATTTATGTCTAAAATACTAGAAAAAGTTGTTTCTACCCAATTATGCTCCTTTTTGCAGACAAACAATATTTTTGAAGTGTTTCAGTCAGGCTTCAGGCCTCATCACAGTACAGAAACCGCATTAGTAAAAATAACCAACGATTTACTCTTAGCTGCTGACCAAGGGTGCATCTCACTATTAGTTCTACTTGATCTTAGCGCCGCATTTGACACCATTGACCACAATATTCTCATAGACCGCTTAAATTCTACAGGTGTCCAAGGTCAGGCCCTTCAATGGTTTAGGTCATACTTAGCTGATCGTTACCAGTTTGTGAATATTAATGGACAGCTTTCACAAGTCAGGCCAGTAAAGTACGGGGTCCCTCAAGTATCAGTTTTAGGCCCTTTGCTGTTTACAATATACATGCTTCCCCTGGGGGACATTATTAGAAAACACGGGATCAGCTTTCACTGCTATGCAGACGATACTCAATTATACATTTGAACTAAACCTGATGAGATGTCTGAACTGTCTAAGCTAACTGAGTGTATTAAAGATGTTGAAGACTGGATGACCAACAATTTTCTTCTCTGAAACTCAGACAAAACAGAATTATTACTTATCGGGCCTAAATCCTGTACACAGCAGTTCTCACAACTCGACCTGCAATTAGAGGGATACAAAGTCAGCGTTAGCTCTACTATAAAAGATCTGGGTGTCATATTAGACAGCAATTTAACTCGAAAATCATATATCCCATGTCACAAAAACTGCTTTCTTTCATCTGAGAAATATCGCTAAATTGCGAAGTATGCTATCCATATCAGATGCAGAAAAGCTAGTTCATGCATTCATGACTTCTAGGCTGGACTACTGTAATGCTCTGTTTGCTGATTTCCCAGCATCCTCTATTAACAAACTTCAGCTAGTACAAAATGCAGCTGCCAGAGTTCTTACCAGGTCTAGAAAATATGATCATATCACCCCAATTTTATCCTCCTTACACTGGCTGCCTGTTAAGTTTCGTATTGAATTTAAAATATTACTCCTTACCTATAAAGCTTTAAATAACCTAGCTCCTGTCTATCTAACAACCTCCTGTCTCGCTACAACCCAACCCGCTCTTTACGATCTCAAAACTCAGGGCTTCTGGTAGTACCTAGAATATCAAAGTCGAGTAAAGGAGGTCGAGCCTTCTCATTTATGGCCCCTAAACTCTGGAATAGCCTTCCTGATAATGTCCGAGGCTCAGACACACTCTCGCTCTTCAAAACTAGATTGAAGACCTATCTTTTTAGCAAAGCATACACTCAGTGCAGTACATAACGGTATGACGCATGATGTGCCCCACACATGATTTTGCTTTTGTGGTATGATTTTGATTTTGTGGTACTGTATGAACAGCAGCTACGCTAATTATTCTCCTTATTCTGTATTTCCACCTGGGGGTACTCATCTCGAGGCCCTCAGACTATGCAGTGCCACTGACGCGATCCGAGACCAGCGACGAGATGATCCCAAGGTTTTCTGGACCAGGCCATATCCTGAGCACCTGCTGTGGTGGTCATCGTGGAGTGAGAGCCTGAGACTGACCCCTGTGACGCACCAAGGACAGACGAGTCTTCGCTGAGGTCCAGCTTCCTGCGCCTAGACTGCAGCTCTGCACAAGACGTTTGGCCATAGGAGAAATGGAGCCTACTGAGCCTGGTTTCTCTCAAAGTTTTTTAAATCTTCGCTTTCGCCAATTGGTGAAGTTTTTTCCTCGCCGCTGTCGCCACTGGCTTGCATGGTTCGGGATCTGTAGAGCTGTGCATCGATGGATTTGCTCTTCAGTGTTTGGACTCTCAGTAGTGATTATTAACCCACACTGAACTGAGCCAAACTGAACTAAACTTGATCTCTGAAAACTGAACTGACACTGTTCAATTCACTATAATCTTCCATGTGAAGCTGCTTTGACAATCTACATTGTATAAGCGCTATACAAATAAAGATGAATTGAATTGAATTTATCATATTATTATCCACGCTATATATTATAAACAAATAAATACGCAAAACACATAGACCTACGTGCCTTTTGGATAGTTTTTACGTGGGAAATACATTTTGTTTTGCTTTACGGTTGTTGTAAAAGTTTTAAAACTATGTATAAATGTTCCTACGTAGTATTATCAGAAGACATATTTAAATGTGTATCGCTCGCGTGCATACAGCCTGCTTAACAGACATGAGGCGTGAGGACAAGTCTATATGCCTGCAAGTTCCATCATGGACACAGAACAACATTCAATATTCTTTTTTTCTACGAAGTACAGCGAAAAGCAGCCCATACAGTCACATATGCTATACAGTACATTTTAAGGAGGAGAGTAAATATTGCAGTTATGACAGAGTTAAATGTGTTCAAATAAAAAAAAAAAAGACAAAAAATCCTTTGATCATGTTAAAATGACAGTTAACATGTATGTATTTTTACACATTTATTCACACGTTTGCATTACTGAGAGCAGGAGAGAGACAGGCTGCACTGGTAAGCAGCATCCCCATAATATCGTTTAATTAAAATAAATGTTTAGCAAATGAGTCTGTCTTGACAGTCTTTACAAGTGAAGGCATTATCTACACACAATATCAATTCCCAATTAGAAAAATACTACAAACTATAAAACTGTATTCATGAAAATACTTAAATAACAGATATCTTAATGCCCACCGCAAGCGAGCTGCGCTCCAGACCAGTTCAGCTTGATGACGTATAATGTCTCCGACACCGCCTGTAGTCCCATTTAGCAACTTGATAGCAACTGTTTTTTTAAACAAGTGTAATTGATTTAAAAAATCAAGAGTGAGATGTAACTGATGTGTTTTATGTCGTAGAATAAAACGTGAAAGTATCTTAAGTTTGTGTTAGCCACGCACCTTATTTAAGCGATTTAAAGGGCACCTATTTTACCCCTTTTTTAAGATGTAATATTAATATTATGGTTCTTCTGAGTGTGCCAGTTTAGGTTCAGTTCAAAACACAATTCAGATTTTTTTATTATGATGTGTTAAAAAGTGTCATTTTGGGGGCGTGTACACAGTTCGCTGTTTTAGGGGCGTGTTGCTTCACATGAAAATTAGTTTTGACTTCCTGCCCAACTTAACAAGGGGGCGGAGCCAAGAGCTCCCCTGCTTTGTGTATGGCTACAGACAGGCAGACAGAGAGAAGCAACATGAGTGAGAGGACCAGCATTCAGCTGTACATGTACGACTCGGACACAGACCAAGCAGAGAGTACAAAATCATTTGTGTCTTTGTATAGTTTTACAACCAACTGTGTGCTAGTTTAAAGCTCCGAGCTTGTGCACCGAGACTAATAACCAAGCACACTGAATTAACTTTGACTGAAGGGCATCACACACCGGATGCACCGCCACACGGCGCGTACATGACAGTTGAAAGTATCGCACACTTGCGGCGCCGGTGTGTGTCCCCCGATAGAAACTTATGTTTAGAATTCAGAAATGCATGCTGCTGCGTGTCGCCGAGCGGCGCTTCTGGTGTACGACCTGCTTGAGGATATAACTTAAGGGGGTCCGCTTGTGCCGGAGGCGCCGCTCAGAGCCACGACACGGCACACCAGACGCGCACATTCGCATGTTATTTAAAATGAGTAGTAAGGCAGAATAGTGAGCGAACCCCCCTGGTCCTCACTTTCATCCACGACACGCACCCCCTCCCTCCCGGTACTCACTTTCATCCGCAACACCGCGAAATGCATGGCGCTGTGCGTCGTTAGTTCGTTATTTCCAATGGAGGGACGCGCACGTGAGGCAACGCGCTCGCACTTTCCAGCTGCACCTAGTTAAGATGACAGGGAGCTTCTGTAACAGCGGGAAATGCAAACTGTTTAAGTTTAAGGAAGACGCAATGAAAAGTACACATGTATGCAAAAATTCAACTGGCGCGGAGGAGAGCTATAACATGGTGAATGTTGAGCCCAATGAGCCTTACATCTAAAAATAGAGCAAGGGTGTTTCTTTGGTGACGTCGCTTTGACTCACACGCTGAAAATGGCGGACGTGAAACAACATACTGAGGATATGGTAATGCACACCTGTCAATCAATATTTGATGGGCGGGGGGACCGCACTCCTACGTAAAGTTGCGGTCGATCTCAAAACCGCTCCAATTGGTCCACCGTTTTTATGTTGTTTAATTGAAGGAAAAAAAAGGACTGAGTGTGTTTATATCACCCCAATATGACAGTCTATACACTATACCTACACATATGTCTGTCTAAACAGCTTAAAAAATAGATTTTTCACCATAGATGCCCTTTAACTGAAATCCCATTCAAAAAACCCATTGACTTTGAGAGGAGGGAACCGGAACTGCTAAAATGCTAACTCGCTTCCAGGTTTTTGCTTACAAATTGACCTCATAGTTCCTCCACTCTATTGATTAATATTGAAGAAGGTGGTCAATGCTTAGAGCATAATTGGAAATTATGCAACACACATTAAGAAAATAACTGACAGGAGATCACGTGATCCACCAATAGCAATGGCTGTGAAGTCCGATTGCTCCCTGACTCGATATGCTTAATTTACCTATCCTCACTAAAATCATCAACACAAGTGCTTTGGTGTTTTTCTAACGTACTACTGGATAAAGATGGCAAAACGTCAATTGATGTTGGCTTCCTCTGAGAAAAAACGAGTTAAAGAGCCGAATTATGCTCCTGAGGGGTAACTTCTCGCCATCGTGGCAGACGAGTTAAAGTTGCACCTTAGCCTCATAAGGGAACTGTTTAAGGAAGAATTCACTCCGATCTCAAACAGACTTGAAAATAAAAGCTTTACCGATAGTTCTGCCAGGAAGACTGAGATGTCACGTCATTCATAATAATTATCTTGTCAGCCTATAACAACCAAGCAAGCTAATATATAAGCCCATCTCAACAATCTGTTTCGCTGTACTCAGGTATAAAAAGCAGCCCATACAGTCACATATGCTATAGATTTTAAGGAGTGTAAATATTGCAGTTATGACAGAGTTAAATGTGTTCAGATGAAGAAAAAAAGACGAAAAATCCTTTGATCACGTTAAAATGACAGTTAATATGTATGTATTTTTACACATTTATTCACACGTTTGCATTACTGAGAGCAGGAGAGAGACAGGCTGCACTGGTAAGCAGTATCTCCATAATATCGTTTAATTAAAATAAATGATCAACAAATGAATCTGTCTTGACAGTCAAGTGAAGGCATTATCTACACACAATATCAATTCCCAATTAGAAAAATAAAACAAACTATAAAATAGTATTCATAAAAATACTTAAATAACAGATATCCACCGCAAGTGAGCTGCGCTCCAGACCAGTTCAGCTTGATGACGTATAATGTCTCTGACACCGCCTGTAGTCCCGTTTAGCACGTTGATAGCAACTGATTTAAAAAATCAAGAGTGTGATGTAACTGATGTGTTTTATGTCCTAAAATAAAACATGAAAGTATCTTGAGTTTGTGTTTGCCACGAACCTTATTTAAGCGGTTTAACTGAAATCCCATTCAAAAAACCCATTGACTTTAAGATGAGGGAACCGGAACTGCTAAAATGCTAACTCGCTTCCGGGTTTTTGCATACAAATTGACGTCATAGTTCCTCCTGAAGGATTCGGATTTCTACCATCCCATCAGGTTCCATTCATCTCAGCGTGGATGTTTCTCCTTTCCTCATCATCTTATTTCTCATTATTTTCATTAAAGATAATTAATTGATTATTTGAAGGACTATTTAATTTTGCATTGATTTCAACTAATGAATAAGTTAAATACACTGCTTTATGTAAGAATGTTCAGTGCATTGCCTGTCTCTTTGAAACTATTTTCAGGACACACCAAACTAGGTCAGAGGTCATGGAGACCTTGAGTGGAAATGAACGGCTGAGGACTTGAAACAACTTCTATTGTTTCTATTGTTATTTCTACGAGTTAATACTATCTAAAATGTCTTGAGTGATTTTGCTATTTTTACGGTTAATTCTTTTAAAGTAATTTTACTTTTTATTCAAGATAGACTTGGTGTAGTGAGAATTTAACTGTCTGAATGTAGATTATACCGGTTTTCAACCAGTTTTGTTAAAGACGGCTGAGAAGTACACTCAGCCTTGGATAAGAAACAGATTGTACTTTAAGTGTGTGTGGTCTATTTGATTGTAGATACTTTTAACAGGTCTGGAGTCAGTTCTAAACAGTCTATTGAATGTCTGACGTTTATGCTTAAGATAATGTTCAGAATTGTACGCACGCACCCACGTGGAAATTTTCCTAGTCTATCTGTGTTTTAACCAATCAGGCTAGAACACCTATATGTATGACGCAGTTAATGACATTGTGTAAAGAGTATAAATGTTATTGATTTGTGATTGTAAGCAGAGCGGCCTAGGAACTCATTGCGAGTGTTGACGCTGGCTTCTGCTGATAATACTGCAAACTATATTCAGTAAACTTTTATTTATTTATTTAAATCTCTGACTCCGGCTCTTCTTCATCTGACAGACTGGTCATTCTTTGGGTTAAAACTGTAAATACCCCAACAGTTTTTGGTGGAGGATGCGCGGGCATTTGTCTACTGGTGACACCATTGATCAATCAACAAAAAAGAAAGGTAAGAAAAAAAATAATAATAATTTAAAATATATTATAGACTAGGGATTGTCTGTGAAGTAGTGGTTAGTAACGGAACGCTGTGGGTTTTCTCATTCAGACGTGAATGAAAGGCATCAGTGGATTCACAAAAATTTGTGGTAAATTTGCGTGTAAATCCCGTGGTAGAAAGCTGGTGCGTTTTACGGTACACCTATAATGATACTGATACGTATAACAGTAATTGAAAGGTGTACCTACTCCACCCAGAGATAAGTACTCCGTAATGGGTGTGTAAGAGGCTTTTGAAGACATTCTCGGGGATAAAACTTGGACTGGTTTTTGTATTTAGTAGTGACTAAATTAACTCCGAGAGTGTTATAAGTTCCACCACTGCTATCTTTCTGCTTCACAGACAAGGGCATGCCCGATTTTTAAGAATAGTGTAGGTCAGTTTATTAGGGAAAGAAATAATTGAACAAAAATAACATTTTAAAGAGATCCATTAGATAGTAGTCGCCACAAAAGTCAGATAAGATACTTAGAAATATTAGGGCGAGGTTGATTGATCAATGATGCACCAGGAACAATCCCGAGAAAAATATGACCCTAACTGGATTGGACCGGTCTGGACAGTTTGCACCTCTTGGGGATGGTTTGCAGATTCATCAAGCAGAAGCCAAGCGCTGTTGGTAAGATTGCCCTCTCAATTTCTTGTTGCTTTTGGTATTGAACTCTGATATAAAATAACTGAGAAATTAAGTAGCTTGCTCAGTCTCCATAAGAATTATGAAACAGAAGAGAGCAGAATGCAGTAAATAGCTCAGCTAAGCTCTCGGGTTAAAATGATTTTAGTACTGATTTTAAGAAAAATTATTCTTTCTTTGGCATTTGATTGCAATTGAAAAGCTAAAATCTAAATATTGAGTGTCTAGTAGCAAAAACCCCAAGCACAGAAATGACAGTAACATTTAATGGAAATAAAGAATAGTTTATGTTGTGTCTTAGAAGATAAGATTCTGTGTGACTGCTCTGTTATCTTGGTTTAGCTCTCACCAAGGCTGGTTTTGGCTGTAAAAAGTAACAGAGACATGTCATAATCAAAATGTGCCATGTAAGTCTGAGCAAACAAGCAGCTTCATGGTTGGATTTATATATTTTTATTAATAAAAAAAGCAACATAAATGGGGGTTTCAAATATTAATTTGATGGATGCAGTTAACCCCTGAAAGATCTAAAACTATTGTTGACTGTAAAAGCATGAACTTTGAAAATGCATGTCGACTCTGTTTTATATGTTTTAGGACGGGCTTGAGTAAAAAGATTTTTCAATGAAATTATGTTATTGAGTTTAATGTTGTGTTTAATGTATGTTTAAAATGAGTAAACATGCATTAACCATTCTGGATTCATCAGAACTCTCTGTCTCTCATTCGAAGTTAGCTAAGAGCTGCTATCTGCCTGTTCCATAACAATTGATAAGCACAGTGTTCAGTTGGAAATCACAAAGACTATTTTGTAAAAGAAATGTTAGAATGAATACAGAAATTCTACATATTGTCAATGTTTATGCACTAATAGAGGTATTAGTAATTAAACATTAAATTTAACAAATAAGAGATTATAAAATGCTTTTGTTTTCCCAGTGATGGGTTGCGGCTGGAAGGGCATCCGCTGCATAAAAACGTGCTGGATAGGTTGGTGGTTCATTCCGCTGTGGCGACCCCAGATTAATAAAGGGACTAAGCGAAAAGAAAATGAATGAATGAAAATGCTTTTGTTAAAGCATCTGTAAAACACTAATTTACCCCCTGAGCTATAGAGATAATTAATTTGAACAGTTGCTATTACTGTTTGGAAATTTCTTGTCTTGCCTTCAGTGGTGTATTACTGTTTGTAACTTTTGTCTTATCTTTAGTCTTCACCATCACATACAGGGCCTGGTGGCTACTGAGGTACCCTGACACTGAATGGATTGGGGTGATATCTAAACTCCCTTAGTAATCTCAGCTTGATGTTCAGTTGATTTAAGTGTTTGATTAACCTGTCTCAATGTCTGAATTCTAGTAGGTAGTCTCAATGGCTTTCATGGTTCTTGAATGCACTTTCCCAAGTTGCAGAAAATACTGGATCCAAAAGGAAGCCTGCACAGGAGTTTGCAGTGTGAGTGGCAGTTGACCGGTGGGCACGAAGGGGGGTACCCTAAGACGGGTAAGATTTTCCCTTGGCCAGAGCGGAAAACAACCTAAGACATGGGACCCCTCGTAACCCCTGGGGCATCTACCCAAAAAGGGGGGTGTTTAATGTGAAAGATGGTGCTGGACTGCACTGTAAAAAAAATCTGTACAATAACAGTAAAATGACTGTATATTTTAACAGATTTTTTTCCGTACTACATGTATTACGGGTATTTTTCCGTTTATATACATTTTCGAATTGCATTATGGGAAGGGGATCGCAGCTCAGACAGCATACGCTTATTTCACGCGACCGCCATTTTAGAACACGAAAGCGAGACTGCGGTGGGAAGAAAGCCGGAAGTATAGGATCAGCACTGTAAACATTGCAACAACATGCTGTGTGCTATAAACCTCCAGCTGTTGCTGCGACTTCAAAATGCAGAAATGGTGTAAACATCACTTTAATATCATTCAGTTCAGTTTAATATAAACAATTAAAAGCATATTAGGCATCAAACAACATCATAATCTCTTTAAGAGTGATACACTTAAGTGTCCTCTTAGACTTCAGTCCAGGGCAGCAGGTAAACACCGTGGGGACGCTTCCCTGCTTCAGCCTATGTAACCCGGTCAGTGATAAAACAGTGCAGTCCTCTGTAGCACATCTTCGTGTTGTCTTTAACAGTGTTGTCCCGGTACTGAAGTTTTAAAAACGCCAATTTCCCGCTAACATATACGCGCCGCTGAGCGCGCTCATAAACAGCTGATTTGCCGTAGTATTCACCAGTGCTCAACAGAATGACTGTGAAGGTCCTCAGTTCACCGCTCTTCAGATTGAAAACACACATAGACGGATATTGGAGCGTTTAAAAGCCGTGAAGATCAGCGGACTCATCAACGGATCGCTTGTCTGTGTTTGCACTCAGTTAACAGCAGTGCCGGTGAGTTTGGTGAACTGATGACCTTTACAGCCAATCAGAGTGATTTCTGTTGAGCACGTGAACACAATGACCAATCAGTGCTGTTTAAGAACTCCACGAACAGTGTCTTAAATGTTAACGAGAAATTGGCGTTTTTTTATATTTCATTACAGAAATTTTGTATCGTGTCAAGTCTAATATAGTGAAAGAATCAGTGCATTAACTTGAGTTTGATGAATGGCATCTAAAATGTGTGTTTGGGAAAGAAAACGTTAGCTAAGTAGTGCCATTTCCCTTAACTTAGCTGAAAATGAGGTCAAATTTCCCTTTTTATTTTCACTATCCATTCAGAACGGACCTTAGGGTCACTCGGAAGGCGCTGAAATCATAAATTTGTGTCACTTTCTCTTCGCTGATAAGATATACAGCCAGGTACACAACATTCCTATGTGACTTACAGTGTTGCCAGATGTAGCTGACTTTTTCCAGCCCAAAAACCCGGCGACATGCGAAAACACCCGCCCAACAGCGTCGATTTTACAAAAAGTGTGGGGGGGGGGGGGGGGGGGTTGGACAGTCCCAAATTTCACGAGGGGGGGGGGGGGGCGCTCCCATAGATATATGGGCCGCTCCAAAACGTATGAGGGGTGGTTGGATAGTCCTGTATTTCATGAAAAGTAGGGGGACAGGTCCCAAAATTGACAAAAATTGGGGCGTTACAGGAGATCGCGGGCAGGCGGGCGTACCTTTAAAATACCGCCCAAATATCCACTACCCGCCTATGATATTTTTTACCCGCAAACTTGGATTCAAAACCGCCCAATCTGGCAACACTGGTGACTCAGGCGATACTTCCGGGTTTCTTCCCACCGCAGCCTCGATTTCGCTGTTAATAATGGCGGCCGCGTGAAATCAGTCAGGACGTAGTTCTTCCTCTGTTTTCCCCTGGTAAGCAGTGGCGCAATTCCTGGGGGGGGACAGGGGGGACATGTCCCCCTCACTTTTTTTTTTTAGATAGGCCTATACCACTTTACTTCATGCTATAATGTCCACTCGAGAGTCGAAAAAAAGTTATTTTTTAACTCACGATGTGTACGCAAAATTAAGTTTGCCGTCACAAGTATCACCAACATTCCACAACTACAGTATCACCATCACTCAGATTTGGTCCCCCCCACCTCTTAGACCAGAGTTGCATCCTTGCTGGTAAGTACGGTTAATAAAACCTATCACAATATTTTAGTCAAAAGACTGCTTTATTACCTTTTTATCGTTATTTCAAATGATTATTGTCTTGTCTGAACCGACCATGGAAAGTACAACAGTGAATTATGTGTAAGTCTGACTGGATTAACGATAAACTTCAGCCCGTCTCTGAGAGTGCAAAAGGTATGTTAATTATTTAATAGAAATATGAATGTTTTCTTTGTACAGTGCATTTAACAAGGGATAGCATTCAAAGTTTGTGACACTTTGTAGTTTGGTTGTAGTATAGTGCTGAAGGTGATACAGACACCTGACCGTCAGTGTTTGTTTGCATATTAATAACTAATTTTATATTTTTACTGACGTTACCTTATGTTAGATTTAGTTTGACTGACGTATTAGGCTGTGTGACCGAGTTTTAGTGGGAAACAGCCTGGCTGTTTTTTTAGTATGGTCTCGCGCGAATTGAAGGCATTATGTAACGCAATATGAGGAGAAAATACACGCGCGTAAGGTTATTATACATCCAGACGTGTTTAGCAAAATAATCCCGGAAAGGACGATTAGACATCGACGTGATTAGGCGGCGAGTGGATTGTTTATGCGTTAAACACCGCAGGTAACGAAAAAGTTTATGGTTGTCCCGCTAATGTCTTCAATTCCATACTAAAAATCTGCAAAGCTCTTTCCCGCTGAAACTCGGTCACACAGCCTTAATGTATGAAGGTAATTCAGTTGCGAAACTCAAGAGCTTGCAAATCTAAATGTGAGAACTTGTAATAATAATATTTGTATGTGTAGGTTGAAATGTACACTCACAGCTCTGATGTGAACAGCTGAATCCCTCGATTTGCACACACACACACAATAATCAACACACTTGTGTTTTGAATTCGAAGTTGCAGATTAATAGTTGTGCATTTGTGAAATGTCATTCACAAATACAAAATGACAGACACAGATGTGCACGTCAAATTTGATTGTAGTTTCATTGTACAACCACAAGTCGGCACTCACAACCTCTCAGATTTGCCAGTTCAACTACAAATCTCCCGCGCTCTGACTTTTGCTACACATCTCGCGTGATCTCTGTAGCAGAACTGATTTGTGCACTCGTAGATGCAGAGGTGCGAGCAGCGCGGGGCGGGGCAGGGGTAAAGCTGTTTTATTGGCTGATGCCTGACCAATGAACAATGCCGGTAGCCAACGGGACTGGACTGTAGAAGAATAATTACTATGATTATTTTCTTATTTCGTTTTTTTTTTCTTACTAATTTCTCAAAAGATGTTTAATAAAACATTAACTCTACGGAAATTTATATACCAATAAAAGAGCAGCAAAGTCAGTATTGACTAGAGCCGGCCAATGAGATGGGACGTTTCTGTACGTCAGCAGCACACATGACAAAGGGCAGCTCGCTCCGTTGGAGGCATCTAGCAATCCAAGGGTAAGTTATTGTTTTTAATAATTACCTATGTTCAATACTGTTAGCTAAGCTAAGGACTGTGCTAGGTGGTTCTGTAGTTATATAAGTAACAGTGAACGGCGATCATTGTACACGGATGGCGAAGGAGAGGATGATAGATTACACTCGCTGTTTATAAGTGTTTCCTCAGATTACTGTGAAGACTATGACTTTAATCGAGTCATGAGACAGAGAGCTGTCACAACAAACAGCAAAGAGAAGAGGTTCAAACCGTACATTTCGAGTTACATCGATTATTTTGAGGGAGCATATTATTCATTCATTCATTTTCTTGTCGGCTTTGTCCCTTGCGGGGTTGCCACAGCGGAATGAACCGCCAACTTATCCAGCACGATTTTACGCAGCGGATGCCCTTCCAGCCACAACCCATCTCTGGGAACTTCCACACACACACATTCACACTCATACACTAAGGACAATTTAGCTTACCCAATTCACTTGTACTGCATGTCTTTGGACTGTGGGGGAAACCGGAGCACCCGGAGGAAACCCACGCGAACGCAGGGAGAACATGCAAACTCCACACAGAAACGCCAACTGACCCAGCCCAGCCGAGGTTCGAACCTGCGCCCCAGCGACGTTCTTGCTGTGAGGCAACAGCACTACCTACTGCGCCACTGCGTTGCCCGGAGCATATTATGCTATATATAAGAATAGCATTTAAACGCTTGTCTTGTCTGGTTCATACAGGGTTTTTGTTATATTTTAATTACCTGCATCATTTCTCTATCCATCTATCTGTCTATTTACATGTTTGTGTACTTTGTGTCTTTAAAGGAGAGATCAGCGTGTTTCTGGTCGATGAGGAACTGCATAGCTTGAATAGGAAGTTATTTATGCTCAAGATGACATGATGATCCAGCTCATCTCAAAGACATCAAAATGTTTCAGACCATTCGAGAGAAAGCTGACCATTTCTTTCTTTACCTGTCAAGATGACTACAGATTTGAACAAACACACACTCACACAACTTTTAATTTGAGAATTGTTTAATATTGTATTTTTACACATTACTGTAAGGGAAATGCTTAACATTAATGTAAAATAATTTATATTTACATAACTGCAGTGCGAATGTCTAGTTACTTATATGTACATATTTCAGGGTTTTTCCATGTTGAAAATGAGTTGTAGGTGGTGTCATTCACTATATTTTTGCTACTTGAAACAGAAGGAGGTGGTACAACATTTAATGGTAGTAGCCACCTTATTATTTTCTATGCACAAAACCCCTGCATATTTACAGAGCAAGTATCTAAAGTTATTAATATTTACATTGCTGCAACTGTTATCTCAGATTGATCTTATTTATGTTTAAATGTTTGCATTAATGCATTGAACATTAATGTTTATTACATTAACAAATTGATATTCCTGCCGTGCAGGCAACACTGCATAAATTATGTACAGTATAGTGTTATATTATTTTTTACAAGAATAAATTCAAGTTCACAATTATCCATCAAATGTTATCTCCTCTTTAATATTTTGCTCAAGCCTTTACTAAAGGCAGAAAGCAAGCTGTTGTGTAAAGCTGGTTGATGCTCGCTGTAATAGAGAGAGATGATGACTGTCCAGCTTGTGTTGCTTCACGCTGCAGATGAGATGCTCAATATCAAATCAAATCAAATCACTTTTATTGTCACATCATCAGCAGCACGTGTGCTTTGATGAGTGAAAAGCTTAGGTGCTGGCTCCAGACAGTGCAAAATACAGACAGTGTAAATACAACGACAGTGCAAAATACAGACAGTGCAAATACAACGACAGTGCAAAATACAGACAGTGCAAAAATACAGACAGTGCAAAAATACAGACAGTGCAAAATACAGACAGTGCAAAAATACAGACAGTGCAAAAATACAGACAGTGCAAAAATACAGACAGTGCAGGATACAGACAGTGCAAAGATACAGACAGTGCAAAATACAGACAGTGCAAAGATACAGACAGTGCAGGATACAGACAGTGCAGAATACAGACAGTGCAGTATACAACAACATACTCACCAAAAAACAAGACAATGTAAAATTGGCAATGTTGACAGCGATACGTAGGCAGTATTGTTTTAAGTATGGATTTGTTAAAGTGCAGTGCATGCTACATCTTGGACCCTGAATCAAGTGATGGATGGCGTCTCCCTCACCCAGTTGCTTTTACTCTGGACACATGTATCATGTTGTAGGATGCAAGTTGTGAACCTAAATCAGATGCATGTAGCTGTATAAATCAGGAAGAAATTAACCTGCTTTAAAAATTGTTTTAGGTTTTGCAGATAAATGCCTTTTATTATATATATATATATATATATATATATATATATATATGTGTGTGTGTGTGTGTGTGTGTGTGTGTGTGTGTGTGTGTGTGTGTGTGTGTGTGTGTGTGTGTGTGTGTGTGTGTGGCATGACTGAATATGTTGTCCATGTGAGGCAGGATTTGTAGTTAAGTGAATGTGAGTCTGTATACCAGCGATCTCTGCTTGTAGCTCGCTGGTGACCGTGATAAGTAGTTACTGTACATAGGTGGCTACTGGCTAATATGTTTGACTTAAAACAAAACTTGTTTATTTTGATGTTTACATTTTTGTAAAGCAAACACATTTTGCATTCTTCTAATTTTTGCAATATTGTTCTTAGGTGAGAAGTTTTCATAATAGAAATTAAAATGTTGGCTAGAACCTGTTACATTACCTTGGTTTTACATAAACTATTTTGAAGTTTTTCTTTTCTTGTATAGCTGATATTTTTCTGTGCAGACTGTGAAATACAAAGGGTAAGCAAAATGCATATTATATACATATATTGTATATTACAGACAGATGCTGTCTATGTTCAAACACTTTTTATCTTTATTACAGAAACAGAAATTGAATTTGTTGACACTTTGATAAATAAACATTATTCAATAAACATAATTATATTGTTTTATTTATTTTTTCCTGTCAGTCAATAATGTTTAGCATTAGAGGCCCTTTTCTTGCAGAAATTGCTACCAACGCATAGTGTGACATTTAATAGACTTGAAGGCTGTTTTCAAGGGGAAGTATTCCAAGTATTCCAAGTATTTAGAATACAGTAGCCTACCAGGATTAAGCAAAGTAACGGAATACGTTACAAAATACATTTTAAAGCAGGTATTCTGTATTCTGTAACTAAATACATTTACAAAGTATTCTCCCCAACACTGGCTATAAATGACAAGTTGAGACGATAATTATAAGGTTTAGTCTTATTTCTGTTGAAAGATGCTTGAGTTTGAATTATTTATGTTTGATCTTTGTTGAATTAGACTAAAATTGTGTTAAACCCCTAAAAAGTGGGAACATAATGTGGCAAGGTGTGTAATTTTGGGCTGGGTCAGCATGTGATTGGCAGACCAATGCAGTGCGAACAGCCAGACTATTTAAGGACTCTTATTTTGACTGGTATGTGGTGTGGTTGATGCAAGTCGGAGGGGAAAGGGTGTCGCTGGTGGAGCTCGGGAGCACGCTGCTACGAATTGGACGACGCCGGATTTAGGACGCTGCTACGAATTGAAGGACATTTGTGGTAAACTATAGAATAGAAAGGACAATTTGGAATAAGTCTTGGATAGACCCAATGGATGATGAATCGGATGATGACAACCAGGAAACAGAATTCCATGAAGTACGATATAATAAAAGGAAAAAAGGAAATAACATGGGTGATGAGTCTGAATATGAGCAAATGAGTTCAGGCGGAAATGAGACGGGACAAAGGGTAATGACAGTTAACGAGGAAAGAGATATTAAAATCTTAGTCACTTTTGTTAAACAGCCAGAACAATATATGCATCCTGTTAAACTATCAAAAGCAATAGAAAAAGAAATAGGATCAGTAAAAGGGGCAACATGTCTAAGTAATGGAAGAGTTTTGATTAAATGTAAAGATGAAACGCAAAGAGTAAAGATACTAAAACTAAAAACATTGGCTGGTGGTAAAATAAACTGTACTGAAGTAGGGTCAGAAAAGAGTGGGGTCATCTCAGGTGTACCTTTAAATGTAACTATGGAGGAAGTTAAAGGGAACTTGAGTGGAGGCAAAGTTGGTATGGCCAGGAGACTAATGATGTGGAAGGAGAATAAAAAATGTGAGAGCCTTTCTGTGTTGATACACTTTGAGGATAAAAATTTACCAGCAAAGGTGAAAATAGGCTTCATCAGTTATACGGTACGAGAATATGTTCCTCCTCCTCTTCGTTGTTATAACTGCCAACGCATAGGACATTCGGCTGCTGTTTGTAAAGGGAAAATGCGTTGTGCAAAATGTGGTGAAGAGCATCAGTATGGGAAGTGTAGGGATGGAACTAAGTTGAAATGCTGCAACTGTGGAGGTGAACATAGCGCTGCTTATGCAGGTTGTCCTGTACAGCAGCAGGCACGTGAAATTCAAAAGGTAAAGACCAATCAAAATTTAACGTATGCAGAAGCAGCTCGCAAAGTAAAACAGCTGACAGAAATACAAACTCATAGGGAACATATACAAAATTCTCAAGTGAACGAGTCTGAGAAACAAAAGAGCATGTTTCGGAGTGAATCCATAGACGACATTAGTGTGAATAAAACTGACTTTGTGGCATTCATTTGTGCAGTGGTGAATGGCACTGCGCAGGTAGAAAGAAGGTCTGACAAGATTAAAATTGTGGCAGAATGTGCAAACAAATTCCTGAACTGTACAGGTATATCGGCTGAACAAATCCACAAGATATTAAAAGCAAAAGAAGGAAAGGTAGAGTGGAATATGATGGCAAGTTATGATGCATCCCAGTGTAATGATACTTAACATTGTCATGTCTTTCCTATTGCTTCATTGGAATGCCAGGAGTTTGATTGCTAATGGACAGGAGTTTAAAAAATACATTGGAAATATGAACAAAGCTCCTGATGTAATTTGTATTCAAGAAACTTGGTTATGCAAATCATTATTTTTCAAGCTGAATGGTTATGAAGTAATAAGGAAAGACAGGAATAATGGTAGAGGTGGAGGGTGTGCAACTTTCATAAAAGAAAATGTGATTTATAGGTATGTAAATAACAAAAGTGAAACAAAGCATATGTATAGAAGTAATGGGTGAGCATGGGGTAATCAGAATAGTAAACTTTTACAATCCTTGTTTAGAATTAGCGGTAGACATATTGGAAAGCGCTATAGGTGAAACATCAAATAAAATGATTGTATGTGGTGACTTTAATGCACACAATAGCATTTGGGGTAGTAGGAAAACAGATAAAAATGGTGAAATAATAGAAAATTTCATGGAAGAGAAATCTTTAGTGTGTCTAAATGATGGCAAACCAACAAGAATAGATATAAGAAAAGATAATGTATCATGCTTGGATCTCACAATAGTCTCAGCATCACTAGCTGGTAAATCTAAATGGTCAGTCTCAGAAAATAATATAGGAAGCGATCATTTTCCTATTATTTGTAAAATTAAAAGTAAGGTTCACACACAAAACTGTAATAATGGTATAAGATGGGTATACAAAAGTGCAGATTGGGGAAAATTCCATGCAATATGTGAAGACCTTTTTAAAAATATAACACTAGTGGGAAATATCGATCATGTATATGGTAAGGTAATAGATGGCATTTATTCTGCAGCATTACAATCAATCCCATTAGCAAATGGCACAAGAAAGAGGAAAAATGTACCTTGGTGGTCTGAAGAATGCTCAAGGGCAATCAAAGAAAGACAAAAAGCTTTTAGATTTTTGAAAAGAATGCTCACTCCAGAAGCAGTCTTAGAATATCAAAGGAAAAAAGCGTATGTTAAAAAGATTATTAAGAGCACAAAGAGGGTAGCCTGGCAAAATTTCTGTAATACAATAGGAAGGGAAACTGATATGAATACAGTTTGGCATATGATTAAAAAGATGAATGGAACTGATAGCTCCAGGAAAATACCTGTGATGGAGGAAAATGGGAAGATCGCAATTACAAATAAAGAAAAGGCCACAATGTTGGCTCAATCATTTGCTAAAGCTCACAGTATTGAAAATCTAGATGATGTATTTTTAACAAAACGTCAACAAACTATGGAGTTATATGGAGATGTATGTATGAAAAAGCTAGTTTTTAATAATAGTCTAGATGATGAATTTAAGTATTTTGAGATGAAAATAGCTATTGGTAATTCGTAGAATACAACACCAGGTAAAGATATGATAAGTTATCAAATTTTAAAGAAGTTACCAGTTAAAGCATTAGAGACATTGTTAGAGTTAATTAATCGTATATGGAATGAGGGTGTTTTGCCCAAACAATGGAAGACTGCAGTCGTGCTCCCTTTAGCCAAACCAGGGAAAGATAAAGCGAAACCTAGCAGTTATAGATCTATAGCTCTTACATCCACAATATGTAAAGTAATGGAAAAAATGATTGTGAAGCGACTAAATTATATATTAGAGAAAAAGGAAATATTAACAACCTTTCAAAGTGAGTTCAGGAAAAATAGATCCACAACAGATGCTTTGATTTTATTTGAAAATGAAATTAGAAAAGCTTTTATAATGAAAGAGTACATGTTAGCAGTTTTCTTTGACATCGAGAAGGCCTATGATACATTATGGAGGGAAGGATTGTTAATTAAATTGAACAAAATAGGTATAGGTGGAAAATTTTATAACTGTGTGTTAGACTTCTTATTTGAACGTACCTTTCAAGTTAAAATTGGAGAAGAATTGTCAGCTGCTTTTAATATTTCAAATGGTACACCACAAGGTAGTGCAATTAGTCCCATTTTGTTTAATATAATGATTAATGATGTTTTTGACAAGATTAAAAAGGTAGGAATAGGACTTGCACTTTATGCAGATGATGGAGCATTATGGAAAAGAGGACGCAATATTAGAAACGTTAATAAAGGAATACAGGAGTCAATTAAAAAAGTTGAGGAATGGTCCCTGGAATGGGGTTTAAAGTTCTCAGTATCAAAAACAAAATATATGATATTCACAAAAAACAAGAAAATTGTACATACAGAGCTAAAGTTATATGATCAGATATTGGAAAGAGTACCTGTTTTTAAATACCTTGGTTTATGGTTAGATGAAAAGTTAAAGGTGCAGTATGTAAGTTTGACACCCAGTGGTTGAACTAGGTATTGCAGTCCTGAATCATAATAAAGGTACGCCGGGTTGCCAGTTTGAGGGATTTTAAACTGTGTTCTAAATAAAAGCAACGACACGCGATTGAGGGAATATTCTCCATATTAAAAGGAGTTTTGGTTCGAACCAACACCTCGAATTGATTTATTAGAAGCGGCTTCTATTTCTCACAGCTGAACAACAGAAACCTTTGACAGATCACCTCAGGTAAGCCTTGTGTGCTTTATTCAGTGCTAAATGCTAACAATGCGAGTTTGAATGCATTTTACATGACGTGTATTACCATATACTGAAAGCAGAAAGTTCACTTCACCTTTAATGATGTTAAAGAGGGTTAACATGTATTAAATAGATTCTAAACCTTACCGTTTTGTGAGTGAGTGCATATTCTGTGCTTCTGAAAGGCTGTATTTAAATTTCTGCCGTGTTTTGTGGTGCAAACAGCCAAATGGCTCATCACTCATAACAATCTCGTCACAGCGTGTTGTTAGGACACGCGATGTAACCTGCTCACGTTCCTAATATTTATGTCATTTGCTAATTAACGTCATGTGGAACTGAATCTGTCTCATTTTGACATCTGATACTTTCCACTACACTGTAGCATTTCGCTCATGGACGCATGCTTTCTTTCTGAATGAATGAATGAATGAATGAATGAAATATGCTGTTTTCCAACAAGGCAACCCGGGTGCTGAATTATAATTGGTTAAACTGGCATGTGCATGTAAAAATTACCTAAACAAAGACATCGTTCCGGCACGGAAAAAAACATTTTCAAAGCAGAATATCTGACTTCAGCATTGTTTGTCAGTTAAACAAGTATGTTCACTTGGGATGTTTCTTAAATATCTGCACACATATTATTGTATTTTTATGCTTTAGAAGAGTCAAAAACTTACATACAGCACCTTTAATATGGAAAGTTCATATAAATAAAATTGAAACAAAATGTAAAATGATTATAAACTGTATGCGTTCAGTTGCTAGTCACAACTGGGGAGCTAGCCGTAGTGCATTGTTGTGCATGTATCAAGCATTGATTCGATCCTGTTTTGATTATGGCTGTATTGTGTATGGATCTGCATCTAAATCTATATTGGGAAAATTAGATATCATACAAGCTAGAGCATTAAGATTATGTTGTGGAGCAATTAAAACGTCCCCTGTAGATGCAATTAGGGTAGAAATGGGAGAAATGCCTCTTGAATTTAGGAGAATAAAATTAATGATGACATACTGGGTAAATCTCCAACAATCAGTTAGTAACCACCTCACTCATAAAGTACTGGAAGATTGCTGGGAATACTCATATGAAGGACAGGATAGCTTTGGATGGAAAAGTAAAAAGTTGATTAAAGAATATGGTATGGACAACATGATCTTCTGTCCAAATATACCACTCACTGATGTCCCACTATGGAGAGCTCCTGAACCACTCGTAGATTTAAGCTTGCTAAATAAACCTAAAGATGAATATAGTGGGAAAGAAGTAAATGCTATTTTAAATAATATGTTTTATTCAACTCTACAAATTTTTACAGATGGATCTAAAGAACCTAGTAGTAAAAAGATAGGAATAGGTGTAAACATTCCAGAATTCAAAATACATATTAGTTTAAAACTGCCCAATAATCTATCAGTATATACTGCAGAGTTAACAGCTATAATTATAGCATTACAGTGGGTCGAACAAGTCAGACCAAACAGAGTAGTAATTTGTTCAGATTCATCTTCAGCTTTATTTAGCATAGCAAATTCAAAATCAGGACTTAATAACAGAAGTTTATTTATCCTTATATAGATTAAAGGAGATAGGAATAATTGTTTATTTCTGCTGGGTTCCATCACATATTGGGGTATCCGGTAATGAAGTTGCCGACCAATTAGCAAAGGAAGCACTAAATAAGCAAGAGGTGGAGGTGAATGTACCTTTGGGGAATAGGGAGGCAAAGTCAATTTTAAAGGAAAAACTAATAAACAAATGGCAATTTAGATGGGATAATAGTAATACTGGAAGATGGCACTATAGTATTATACAGACAGTAGGGACAACACTATATCAAGGAAGAAATAGAAAGGAAGAAGTGTGGTTATCAAGATTAGGACTGGGACACACAGGGCTGAAAGCAACACTTGCATTGATGGGTTTACATGAAGATGGGAAATGTGATGTATGTGGTGTAACTGAAAATGTGGATCATGTACTTTTTATGTGCAGCAAATATAACAAACATCGCGATATGTTATTTAGTCAGTGTGGGGAAGACAAAATTATATATAAAACTATTTTAAGAAAAGGTATAATGAATTTTCAAGTATATAGCGCGTTTATTAGGTATATAGAAGATTCGGGTTTAGGTTCTAGATTATAGGCTAATATTTATGGATGAGAGTATTCTCAATCATGGTCATAAAGACCCTATATGTTAGAGGAGCTGGAATTTTTTTTTTTTTTTTTTTTTTTGGAACCTTTCCCTCCCTCCCTTCTTGCTTCTTTTCCTGCCCCTTTCTAAATATTCAGACTCATCATCAGAAGCACATCCGGCACAGTAGGTGGCGATAATGCTATTAAAGAGTTAGTCGCCATAAAACAAGAAGAAGAAGAAGATGGTATGTGGTGTCCTGTTGAGGTTGGGCTTCCTGGCAGTTTCCTCTTTTGATGTGCTCCTTGTTACCCGTTTGCGTGAGGTGGGTTAAGGTCATTATTTCGGTATTGGGAAGGGGTTGAAAATGTGCTGACTCTGTGCTGTCTGTAGTTGAGTTAAAGTGGTGCTGGCGGCGTCTGCTTTGTGGAAAGTTTGTGGCGGAGTCTTGCTTCACAGGTATGTGCGGTGATTTTGTATTGAACACGTTTGCCGTGTTTGGTATGGGTATTTATTGTGTTTCACTTTTAGTTGTAGAGACAAGTTGGTGCGTGAGTGTTAACCGGCACATTTGAGCCACGATGCTTATGTGAGTAACCATATAGCACTGTACGGGTTTCAGCTGACTTTGCACGTAAGTACGTCTTTTTCTTTCTTCAGCAAATGGTTGTGCGATCGTTAATTTTAACATCTTTTTGTCTCGTTAAACCATTTAGGGGGAGGCGGAATATCATGATCTTTGACTATTCTTGGTGGAAGACTCTACATCCCTACTGAAAAAACCAGCTTAAACCAGCCTAAGCTGGTTTTAGCTGGTCACCCAAGCCGGTTTTAGCTGGTTTCCCAGGCTGGTCTTAGCTGGTTTGTTAGGCTGGTTTTAGAGGGGTTTTGGCCACTTTTTAGCTGGTCAAGCTGGTTTTAGCTGGTCAAGCTAATCTTAGCTGGTTTTAGCTGGTCAAGCTGGTTTTAGGTGGTCAAGCTGGTCCTAGCTGGTTTTAGCTGGTCAAGCTAGTCTTAGCTGGTTTTAGCTGGTCAGGCTGGTTTTAGAGGGGTCTTGGCCACTTTTTAGCTGGTCTTAGTTGGTCAGGTTGGTCTTAGCTGGTTTTAGGTGGTTTTAGCTGGTCAGGCTGGACTTAGCTGGTCATGCTTGCTGGTCTTAGCTGGTTTTGGCTGGTCTTAGCTGGTCAGGCTGGCTGGTCCTAGCTGGTTTTAGCAGGTCAGGCTTGCTGGTCTTAGCTGGTTTTGGCTGGTCTTAGCTGGTCAGGCTGGCTGGTCTTAGCTGGTTTTAGCAGGTCAGGCTTGCTGGTCTTAGCTGGTTTTGGCTGGTCTTAGCTGGTTTTAGCTGGTCTTAGCTGGTCAGGCTGGCTGGTCTTAGCTGATTTTTAGCTGGTCAGGCTGGTCTTAGCTGGTCAGGCTGGCTGGTCTTAGCTGGTTTAAGCTGGTCTTAGCTGGTTTGAGCTGTGCTTAGCTGGTCAAATAGTTTGAATGATTGACTAAATAATTTATCACAAAGCTTCTGCCCCAATTGAGTGAAAAAATATGTATATAAATCTTCAAAACCACAAGCAACCATTCAAACATTTTTTTTTATTTGATCTCACAGCCTAAAGTATTTACAAAATTACTGTAATAATTACCATGCTAAAATAACAACTATTAACAGTTTCAATGTGAACAATTTCCTATTACACATTTTAATTTTTCTTTTCTTTTTTAATGATATCCTGTATTTTTTGGGATATATAATACCCCACTTGGTTTTCCCTCTTCTCTCTCTCTCTCTCTCTCTCTCTTCTTTCGGGTTCCTTTTGTTTCAGCCAGTCACTGAAACAGACTTAAAAAAGAAGTTAATTAGACTATTTGTGAATTTACAACTGTAGGCATTTAATTGTTCGTCAACATTATTAGCAAACTAGTATTTTCACCAGATAAAATGGTTTTAAGTCAGTTATTTCTATCTTTTGGTATAGTGTTTCAGTAGGTAATAACAGTTTTCATTTCCAAACATTGATTTTGCTATTTAATTTGCTATTTATTGTAATAATTCAGTGAGATTTTTGGAAACAAACAGTCTTTGAGCAGTCAGTGCTACATACAGAGATCTGATCTCAGCATTATCATGAAGAAGCAGAACAAACTGAGGCAGACTTTATGCAGAAGAACTGTCTCAATGTCTACACACTGTAAAAAGATGTGTTGACTCGACTTAGTCAAGTCATTTTGTTGCATTGACTCAGTAAAGTTATTTTGACTCCTCAGATATTGAATTCTCAGTTTTCTCAACTTAAAATGTTTAGTTGACAGAGTTTACTTATTTCAAGTAAACTGGACTTGCAAAGTGTAGTTTTAATAGGTTAACTTACATTATTAAGTTAGCAGAACTTGTTAAATTTACTTTAAATACATCAACTTACAATTTCAAGTTCACTGAACTTAATCTAGTAGATTTTCTCAATTAGAAACAGAACAGACCACAATATACATTACACATTTTTTAAAGGATTTTACTCTCAATTTAGCAATTACACACAATGTACTTAAAATATAATTGTCTTTACAAAGCACTTTCTTATAAATATACAACTAACACAGGTTCTTGGAAAAAAAATGACAAAACAAATCTAATCTTAACATCTTCAATGTATTTTTAAGTGAGCATATACTCTTGCACTACAAACATCTGCGAAAATGTTCATCAACAATTTCTGCCTTGCTCTGCCTTCCTCAATTACAAGAGCCACATCACTAGAGTCACATGGAAAGGGGTCTGTCACATATTCCACCACTGTGATGATTCCAGGAGTCATCCCTTTTCTCAGCTCTTCCTCACAATCTGTGCGCTGTATAAAAAAATAGTAAAGATCGAATTCTTTTACACACAAAACATTGAAAAGCTGAAAGACATAACAACATGAGTACATAATTTTATTTACCTAAAAATCATTACTTGCGTGATGGTGGTGCTTCAGCTTTTAGTGTCATATAACAATTCGTTGATTGGTTGTAGTGAAATGTAGTAAAACTTGCAGCTTCACTTAATTTACCACACTGCTTGATGTAATTCTATGAATAAAAGAAAAATAAAGTCAACCAAAACCTCTTTAATAAATAGTGTACATAATCAAGATCAAAGTAATCACCAAATCTTTAAAATATAAATGTACTTTCTTTTCCCCCAAAATTATTTGTCTACCGATGGCATAGAACAGGAGATATTTGGTAAAATCTCACCTGTTGTAAGTCAGACTTTCTCTGGGAATGTGCTGCAACCTTTGGAATGACAAAACTGCATTTAGGTGAATTATAAATATTTAGTCTTAAATATTTGTCTACTGTACATTTATAATTGGAAATACTTGTAAAATCTCACCTTTAGTTTGTCAGTCTGCCCTCTGGGAATATACTACAATTTATATAGAATGAAAAAAAAAGTACATTTAAATGAATTACTGTTAAATACTGTTTAATTACTCTAAAATATTGTATACTTTACATCTACTTTATATAAATGGGAGATTGTAAAATCTATAAAAGTACCTTTAAGTGAGTCAGGGAGCTAGAAAAGTACTTTTTCTTTTGTTATAAACATATTGACATATGCGATATTGCAAATTTAAACCTAAAATTATCTTCACTAAGTGTTATAAACGCGGCTAAACCCCTCATGTATAAGAAAAAGTCTAATCCGCTCTAGAAACATTATACTGTCAACAATACATGGACAATCATTTCATACATGTCATTTTACAAGTTGTAACACAAATTTGAAGGAGTATTACTTACCAAATGTGATGATTGAAAAATCTGGTGAAAAAAATCCAATATGTCTGACTTTTGGTGTTTAATTGGCAGTTGTCAACCGACTTAATTGTGCATATTCTGTTACCTGCTGGATTGGAAGTATGGGGCACAATTTAAAGGTTGCTGGTTCAGCATATGTTTTTGAGTTGAGGTGACAAACACTACTTACAAAGTAGCTAAGACAATGAAAACTTACCAGGTTAACCTGAATTAACAATTTTGTTTTCAACTTACAAAACTGTGTTGAAAAAACTAAAAGGCAGAATCATTTTTACAACGTAAGGCAATTGTGTATAAATGCTGTAGATTTAGATACAAAATAATCTATAATACAATGTATAATATATATACAGTATATACACAACATTATTTTGCATATATAATGTAAAACATAAAGACGTGACTTAAAAACATCAACTGACTTAAGACCATTGGTGAAAATGCAGTGTTCTAATAATTGTGGCAATCACGGTACTTTATAAATATTTTATTGAATATAATTACACGGCTCTCTGGAATACTTGATTCTGATCTGGTTAATAATAGGATTTCAAGGTATGTTATTCCCAAATAACAGCTGCTGAACTTATAACAGGCTCATCTGTATAGAAATTATCTTGACCATTATGCTTATCTGTCACTCTGCTGTTCTTGACTGTTTGATGCCATCAGAGGCTACAGCTGTTTAAGTCATTTTATTTTTCCTGAAAGGTATATCATTACCTCAGATCAATGTTTTATCTTGATAGTTTATTTATAGTTTACAACAGCTGCTGATAAGCTTGACAGGCTTTATACTGCAAGAACAACCAGCTGAATCTACACTATATCTCTTACATAAATTAGTATAAATGCATGAATATGAATATGTTAGCATGAACAAATTTTCAACTGTTAACAAATTTTGCTATGGTTACAATGCATCCATGAATGATTAGAAATTTTTTAATTACCTCTCAAAACTTGCAATTTGGATGGTGTCAGGGGAGGCTTTGCTGAATTATTTTTAGTGGGACACTCCTTTCCTGACACACTTCTTGTTTTTAAAGTGGCAGTCCCCCACAGTGCCACAGCCATCTCTTTAACAAAAAGAGAATCTTTTGTGGCCGATTTGATTTTTTTCCACACCTCTTCTCGGATCCAAATGTTGTCTCCTATGTGGATCTTCAAAACAGAAAATAAATGAGCATTTGTTTTATCTGCAACTAAAGGGATAGTTCTCCCAAATATGAACACTTTCATTATTTACTCTCCCTTGACTTGTCACACAACTTTCTTTTTTTTTTTTTGACAAAAAAGATATTTAGATAATAGCTTGAAAGCTGCGTCCATTGACTTTTTATTATTTGTGTGTGTGTGTGTGTGTGTGTGTGTGTGTGTGTGTGTGTGTGTGTGTGTGTGTGTGTGTGTGTGTGTGTGTGTGTGTGTATGTGTGCTCAATAAAAGAAAGAAACAAATGTTTAACCACTTGAGGGCGAGTAAATTGTGTATTTTTTTTTATATTTGAGTGAACTATCTTTGTAGAGGCCACTTAAAACACATTTAATATGGACAAACAAACTGTTAAAATATTAAACATCACAGATAAATTCACCTTATTTTTCACATGGTCATTTGTAAACTATCTTTTTAGGCTTTCAGTCTCACTCGCTTCCAGCTGTTTTAGCAGTAGAAAGCAGCTTGTTTTGTTGAGAGCAAAACATTTTTTTTTTTAAAAGAGCTTGCGCTTTTTAGGCATCCATAAATCGGCGATCTGATTAATCTCACATCATCAGGCAGCTGTTAAAGCAGAGCTGGTGCTCAAGTTTGCAAATAATGTACACATAAAATGAACCAGCGGCTTTTTTAAGATTAACATCAATGAAAGTAAATAGGTGAACTGTCTAATAAAAAAGAAGATGAGCTAAAAATGTGGTGTTTTTTCATTAGAAATGTGGCTACCACATAAAGATTTGCTTTGCATTTGTTTTTGTTTTTTTCATTCATTCATTTTCGGCTTAGTCCCTTTGTTAATCTGGGGTCTCTGTAGTGGAATGAACCGCCAACTTATCCAGTATATGTTTTACGCAGCGGATGCCCTTCCAGCTGCAACCCATCACTGGGAAACATCCATACACACTCATTCACACACATACACTACGGACAATTTAGCCTACCCAATTTACCTATACCACATGTCTTTGGACTGTGGGGGAAACCAGAGGACCTGAAGGAAACCCACAGCAACACAGGGAGAACATGCGAACTCCACATAGAAATGCCAACTGACCCAGTCGAGGCTTGAACCAGCAACCTTCTTACTGTGAGGCGAACGTGCTACCCACTGTGCCACTGTGCAGCCCCTTGTTTTTTTATTTTTTTTTTATTCAAATTAAAAACTAATTTTACTATACCAAGATCTAGTCATTTCAGTGGTTCAGGTGAAAACTTTCAGCAGCCTTTTTCAATGTGATCAAAAATTAATCTGTGCAATAGTATCTGGCTGTAGACTTGCACATGCAAGGTGAGACACGTCATTTCGGAAATGCAGTCTCAGACACTTGCACTCAATAGAGCTATTGATATCACTGTAAGGTTAGGTATACACATTAAAAAGCATGCTTGCAGTCTCAGCTGTGTAATATAGGCAAAGAGTCAGTAAAAAAGGTTGTACCACCTAAATGTTCTATCTAGGTTATAATATGGTTACTTAAATAGATTAAAAAAATACATTTGGTCATAATATTTAACAGTTTTGAGCAAGTTTTAAAGCCAGTGTTAACAGTAGCATTATTTAAAATAAACAATGCTATTTAATTTGCTTTTACAATAAAATGTCAAAATATTACAACCCTTTAGATACTTTTTGGAGTAAATGAAGCTGTCCCATGTAATAGACGAAAATGTAGAAAAAATTATAATTCTGAGAATCAAAAAGATTGGAAAATTTTAAGGGAAGTTTAACTTTTTAATGTGTGAAACTAATAGTGTAAAAAGGCTTGACAATTACACTAATGTACCTTGTTACCATTTACTTCATAAAGTCTCATCAGTTCATAGGTGTTGCTGTTGTCCTCTGGACCATTGGACAGCTCATCTGATCTCTCAGGTGTGCTCTCAAAAGAACCAGAAGGTCTATTAAGAAGAGATGGAGCTGAAAGAACAATAAAAAAGAACAATAAATATATTTTATAATTAGTAGAGACCTGGGTCGTAGGTTCGAACCTCGGCTGGGCTGGGTCAGTTGGCGTTTCTGTGTGGAGTTTGCATGTTCTCCCTGGGTTCGCGTGGGTTTCCTCCGGGTGCTCCGGTTTCCCCCACAGTCCAAAGACATGCAGTACAGGTGAATTGGGTAAGCTAAATTGTCCATAGTGTATGAGTGTGAATGTGTGTGTGGAAGTTCCCAGAGATGGGTTGCGGCTGGAAGGGCATCCGCTGCGTAAAATCGTGCTGGATAAGTTGGCGGTTCATTCCGCTGTGGCGAGCCCGCAAGGGACAAAGCCGACAAGAAAATGAATGAATGAATTAGTAGAGACAAATACTGTATGTTAACGCTTTAAAATGAAAAAAAGTTTTATTTCAATTAAATTTAATAACCATTTATTTTTAGATACAAACATATTTGAGATACAGTAAGCAAAATAGCCATGCAACACAACACAAATCTAAACCTAGTAAGACAGAAGAAACCTTAAAAAGCCATCAACTGGGAGGAATTTTAGCATAAATTGTAAGATAAAGATATAAATAAAAAAGGGAATTAATTCCAGAGAATTGGTCTGAAAATTCTGAATGTGGTGTAATACCTTTTTTGGAGAAGGCTCTTTGAAGCACTTCATTTATATTGTGCTGCAGTGTTATGTTGAGGCTTTTGTAGGTGGCCAGCTCTTCAACAAGATCCTGTTTCTCTTTTTCTAATTTAGCACACCTTAAATTTGGTAGAGAACAAAAATCAGAAAGAAAAACTTTTTCTTAACCAGATTTTCATAATACTCTGAAATATCATACCATTTTTTTTTTAAAGAATGTAAACAACTGAAAATTGTTCATTATTAAACTCTTACTTGTTTGTGCATTTTTCTAGCTCTTCTTGAAGCTCTTGTTTTTGTTTCTTCATTGATCTATATTTTCTTTGTAAATCTTCATGTATTTTCTGAGTTACTACTTCATCTTCGCTGTCAGAAAATCTGTAATCTCTGTCATCTGTGTTTTTGCGAGGACCTGTTTCAAAAAGCGGGGCTTCTCTCTTCCTCTCCTTTCTGTCTTCTAGAATTTTTAGAAGGGTTTTTCTTTTTTCTGAGGCTTCTGCAGTCCTCAGTGTTTTATACAAATCATTGATAAAAATGTAATTAATAAACTGTACAGAATACATTGTTTTATTGTCAGATATTTAAAAGGTAGAGGGAACCCTCATGGGGAAAAAAGACATACAAGTTTGTAACCATGCTGAGCAAATGATTAGACATTCATGAATTTTCTTGACAACTTAAAAAAACTGTTAAGTACATTAGAAGACATTTTAATACTTGATATTGTTTTTCACAATTTGCAAAATGGAAAATGAATTCAATATGAATGTTGAAATGGTTAATGTGACTGATCAAGGTTTAACTTCTGTTGAAAACGAGTCTGAAAGAAGAAAAAGACCAGTTAAATTAACAGCTAAAGCTTTAGTTGAAAAACTAGACACTTTACAGAAGTTAAGAAAAGCAAAGCTAAACAAAGCACAAAAACTAAAAGAGTCAATTAACAAGTTAAAGGTGCAGTATGTAAGTTTGACACCCAGTGGTTGAACTAGGTATTGCACTCCTGGATCATAATAAAAGTACGCTAGGATGCCAGATTGTGTACAGGAGCGTGTGATTTAAACTGTGTTCTAAATAAAAGCAACGACACGCGATAGAGGGAATATTTTCCATATTAAAAGGAGTTTTTGTCCTAACCAACACCTCGAATTGATATATTAGAAATGGCTTCTATTTCTCACAGCTGAACAACAGAAACCTATGACAGCTAGATCACCTCAGGTAAGCCTTGTGTGCTTTATTCAGTGCTAAATGCTAACAATGCGAGTTTGAATGCATTTTACATGGCATTTGTTGCCATATACTGAAAGCAGAAAGTTCACCTCAGATCTGGAAAATACAATAAACCGTCTGAAATTGAACTTTAGAACTAAACACATATGAGTGATTCAGCATCTACATTGATGTTAAAGTGGGTTAACATGTATTAAATAGATTCTAAACCTTACCTTTTCGTGAGCGAGTGCATATTCTGTGCTTCTGAAAGGCAGTATTTACATTTCTGCCGTGTCTCGTCTGGTGCAAACAGCCAAATAGCTGATCACTGCCTCTCTCGTCACAGCGTGTTGTTAGGACACGCGGTTACAATGTAACCTGCTCACCTAATGTTTACGTTCATAATATTTATGTAATTTGCTAATTAATAACCTCATGTGGAACTGCATCTGTCTCCCATACTGTTCTTTTTGGTCACGGACGCATGCTTTCAGAGTCTTTCTGAATGAATGAATGAAATACGCTGTTTTCCAACAAGGCAACCCAGGGTGCTGAAATATAATTGGCTAAACTGGCATCGTGCATATGAAATTTATCTAAACAAAGACAGCGTTCCGGCACGGAAAACCCATTTTCAAAGCAGAATATCTGACTTCAGCATTGTTTTTCAGTTAAACAAGTATGTTCACTTGGGATGTTTCTTAAATATCTGCACACATATTATGGTATTTTTATGCTTTAGAAGAGTCAAAAACTTACATACAGCACCTTTAATATGTGATGACAATGAATACAAACCTGAGGTACGTTTGGTCTTTGAGGATTTTAAGAGGTTGTGTTCAGAGGCTAAAGACACTCATGAGTCACTTTTGGGTATTTTACCGGTTGACGAGTGTGAAAAACATGATATCTGGTTTAAAGCAAAAATGATATCAAACAATGGGTTTTTGGACAGTACAAATAAATGGTTATCAGATAAACCAGAAGGTCACAAAATATCTGAAGTGGAAAATCCAGAGAGTGATGTTGGTCCTGGAGATAGTGTGTCAAATGTATCACATGCTACCTCCAAACACAGCAAACGCAGTGCACGCAGCAGCAGTAGTAATTCATCCGTATCATCTGCATGTATTCAAGCAGAGGCAGAAAAGGCCGCACTCATGGCACGTGCTGCTGCATTAAAAGCTAAACATGATATTGAAGTCCAGGAGGAAGAACTGAGAAGGAAAAAAGAGCAGTTGGACTTGGATGCTCAAATAGCAGCTTCCACAGCAAGAATTAATGTGTTACAGAAATTTGATCATCAAAGTAAATGTTCAAGCAGTACAAGTTCATCTTCAAAGAAGAGTGAAAAAGTTGTGGTCACTACAAATTATTCTTCCCAAGCAACATATTTAAACCCCAATGCAAATGATTATGTCCCAGTAAATTCAATGCCACTGGATTTGGATGGATACACTGGTGTTTCTGCATCTCAAGCTGCAATACAGGATCATAGGAATGGATGGATTGATCAACAAATATCACAAACATCTGAACATGCTAATGTTAACTGTTCTACTCAAACACGACATGGCTCCATAATTCAGCATGCTACAAATATGTTACCTGCCCTGGGTGATCCTTTGCTTGAAATTCTGAAAAAACAGGAGGAATTAACAGGACATCTTGTTCAACAGCAAGCAAATCCTCGCATTCTACCAAAGAAGGAAATTCCAACATTTGATGGTGACCCATTGCAGTATATTCCATTCATTAGAGCATTTGAGCATGACATTGAGCAAAAAACAACCAATAAAAAGGATCAGTTGTATTTCCTCGAGCAGTTCACAAAGGGGCAGCCTAAAGATCTGGTTCGCAGTTGCCAATATATGTCTTCAGAAAAAGGCTATGCAATGGCCAAGAAGTTGTTGAAAGATCATTTTGGTAATGAGTTTAAGGTATCTACAGCCTATATGGAGAAGGCCCTGGGGTGGCCCACTTTAAAGGCTGAAGATGTGCAAGGATTGCAGGCTTATGCTTTGTTTTTGCGTACTTGCTGTAATACAATGGATGAACTCTCATATATGCAAGAACTTAACATGCCTAGCAACATGAAATCAGTTGTTATGAAATTGCCTTACAAATTGAGGGAGCAATGGAGAGCTAAAGCCTGTGAGATAATGGAGTCTGTTCACGGCAGGCCAAAGTTCTGTGACATTGTTGAATTTATTGAAAAACAGGTTAAGATGGCATCTGATCCTGTTTTTGGTGACATTCAGGACAAGCATGGTGCAAGTAAACATAAGGTTCAAACACACAAACCCTTTACAGAAAGTAGTTTTGCTACTGAAATTTCAACTTCCATTCCAGTAAAGAAGTCCAGTGATGCTTCAGCACAACCAAAAAAAAATCTTGTCATGTGTCTAAGTCTAATGGAGACAGTTTGTTTTGCAAAAATCAACATCTATTGGAAAGGTGCTTTGCATTAAAGAAAAGAACACAACGGGACAAGATTGAATTCCTGAAGTCCAAGGGAATTTGTTTTGGCTGTTTAAAAACTGGGCATTTGAGTAAAGATTGTGAGAATCGACTGAAATGTGACATTTGTGGAGAAGCACATCCCACAATCCTCCATATTTATAGCAAAGAGGTAATCCTGAAGCAGGCTGAAGAAAAGCGGAAAGATACATCTGTGCAAACTTGTGGTCACACAGGGGCCGGGACTGAAAGAACTTTACTGTCAATCATACCAGTTCAAGTCAAGGCCATTAAAAGTAACAAGGTGAGGCCACTTTCTGTTCTGAACACTTGCAGGAGGAGCTGAATTTGAGTGGAAAGAAGATTAATATTCTGCTTCGTACTATGGGTGAGGAAAAGTCTGTATCTTGCAGTGTTATTGATGGTTTGGAAATCAGTGGTACAAACACTAATAATTTCTTCCCACTTCCTGCTGTTTACACACAACAAAAAATGCCTGTGAGTTCTCAGAACATCATAACTCAAGAGGAGTTATCCAAGTGGTCATACTTGGATAAGGTGAAGATACCATGCATTCAAGCAGAAGTTGATTTACTGATTGGAATTAATGCAGCTAATGTGATGGAACCACACAAGATTATTAACAGTCAAGGTAATGGACCTTTTGCCATTAAGACCCTATTGGGATGGGTTGTCAATGGGACTGTGGAGGGAAACAGTGAACATGATAATGAAGTTGGACATTCTGATGTTACTGTTAACAGAATTTCTGTTGTTAGATTGGAGGAGCTGCTTAACAACCAGTTTAATCATGATTTCAGTGAAAAGATTGTTGATGAAAAGGAAATGTCAAGGGAAGATCTTAGATTCATGAGTATAATGAACCGTACAGTCAAGCTTCAGGATGGACATTACAGCTTAAGATTACCATTTAAGTCCGATGTCACATTACCAAATAATCTTGGTGTTGCTAAGCAACGGTTGCTTGGTTTAAAAAGGAAATTGGAAATAAATCAAGAATTTCATGAGAAGTATACTCGCTTTCTTGAAGACGTCATACACAAGGGCTATGCTGAGAAGGTACCTGATTGCCAACTTGATCGAGTGGATGGTAAGTGTGGCGAGACTGGAGGCCTCTCCCAATTGTTTTTTTTGAAGCACCACTAGAGGGACCTAGTCCAACCTGCCTTTCCTAAACTTCCGGGGTCAAGAAGGAAACGGAAGTTCAGAGAAAAAAAAAAAGAATATAAAAGAGGAGTTTTCAGGAGTAAAGGGTGTGGTTGAGTTGATGGAGACAGTCGGATGAGAACAGTGGCGAAGAGGAGTTGAGTTGAGTTGAGTTTTTTTCTTTTGGGTGTGTTTGTTGATGTGGACGCGAATGAAGAAAATAATTGTGCGAAAGTGAAGAGTTATTGGACTTTGCGGGTGAAGAAAACAAAAGCTGTGTCGTATGGCAAGAGTGGACGTGGAGAGCCCAGCAACATCAACAAGTGATCTTTGTGTGCGTGGGGTCTCCTGAATCCTCGGTGGAGTGGAGAGCTGGATTCTTCCCTGAACCCAACGCATGAGTTCGACTGGTGGAAAGAGGCATCCCAAAGGAAAACCGATCGAGGGGTGGACCGGTACCAATCCACATTGATAGTCGGGTCAGTTCAGTACATCCATTAAATCATACACCCACGCAAAAAATCTTCCCCTTACTGCAATACCATTAAAACAGGATCTTACTGTACATTTTTTCCATTTAAGTGCGCTCCCTAAACAAGCCCGAATTTATTATTTAACCCTTTTTTGTTGTTGTTGTTGTTGTTGTTGTTTGCTTTGTTATTTTCTTTTACTTCTGCTACTACAAAGTTTGTTGATTTTGATTGAGTGTTCCCGTAATGATGTTAATGCTGTTTCGTAAAATACATTATTTTCTGAGTCAATTCTACGTGTGTTTGAATTATTATTTGAAGAGAATTTTTACTTTATTTTGAATTGTGTAATGGTGGTATGGCTTACCGTGGCTAACCGGAGCATATATATATTATTGGCAAGATAAACTTGTCTGGCGCCCAAAGGTTGTTTAAAGCAAAACTGTTAATTGTATATATATATTTTTTTTTTTTTTTTTTGTCGAGGTCCGCTGGGAGTAGGAACAAAGGGCCTGGAAGAGCCATGCCTCTCAGTTCTCACGTGGACTAGCGGTAGGGCGTTAAACTGCGGTGCAGGCGACCCGAGATCTAATCCCGCCCGGAGCAGTTTAGAAAAATTGGGTTTTTTTTTCTCTCTCTTTCTTTTCTTTTAATAAAAAGAAAAGTAAGACTTATTTATCACACCACCACCGTTACATAAGGTTTGGTACATCCATCATCACGGGGTGTTTCATCCTAAGAAGGGATCATTGAGAGTGGTTTTCGACTGTGGGGCAGCATATAAAGGAACTTCACTTAATGATCACTTATTGCAAGGTCCTAATCTTACCAGTTCTCTGGTTGGAGTATTGCTGAAATTCAGCCTTCATGGCTGACATAGAAGCAATGTTTCATCAAGTCAGAGTTGCAGCAGAAGATGTAGATTTTCTTCGTTTCTTGTGGTGGCCTGGTGGAGAACTGAATAAGGAACCTATTACTTACAGGATGACCGTTCATCTTTTTGGTGCAGTGTCCTCTCCGAGTTGCGCATCCTATGCTTTAAAGCAAACGGCAAAGGACAATGAAGCTGACTTCCCATCACAAGTGATTGAAACGATCAACAATAACTTCTATGTGGATGATTGTTTGAAGAGTGTCTCTTGTGAAGAGAAGGCCATATCTATGGCAAAAGATCTCACTTCTCTTTGTCAGAAAGGAGGTTTTCGTTTGACAAAGTGGATCAGTAATAGCCGAGATGTGTTACAATCAGTCTCTCAGGAAAATCGTGCCAAGGATATACAGCAGTTGGATTTGGATCGAGACAAGTTGCCAGTTGAAAGAGCTTTAGGTCTCCAGTGGAGTGTGGAAGCTGACACTTTTCAATTCAAGATTTCCTTGAAAACTTAACCTTGTACAAGGCGAGGCATCCTGTCTGTGGTAAGCTCTGTCTATGATCCTTTGGGTTTCCTTGCACCTCTTATTCTGCCTGCAAAGGTCATCTTGCAGGAGTTGTGCAGAAAGACATTGGGCTGGGATGATACCATACCATCTGCCTTCCAGAAGCAATGGAATTATTGGATTGTTGAGCTGGACAAAGTTGCAGAATTTCAGGTGAACAGATTTTTTAAACCTGTAGATTATGGACTGCCCAGTCATGCTTGTTTACACCACTTTGCAGATGCATGTGAAACTGGGTATGGCACAGTTTCCTATCTGAAGATGCTGGACAGTGCAGAGAACGTTCATGTGTCATTTTTGATGGGTAAGTCCAGAGTAACACCATTGAAACCTGTCACCATACCACGTTTAGAACTTACAGCAGCTGTCTTGGCTGTCAAGATGGACATCTTGTTAAAGAAGATGCTGCAGCTACCATTGGAAGCGACAGTACAACTGTTCTCAATTATATAAAGAACGAGAACAAACGGTTCCATACATTTGACGCTAATAGAGTGTCATTTATAAGAGACACAACACAGCCTCAACAGGGGAGGTATGTACCGACTAAAGAAAACCCAGCAGACGATGCATCACGTGGCTTGAATGTGGAATCTTTTTTGAACAATAAACGGTGGCTAAAGGGGCCTAGTTTTCTATGGAAGCCAAGTGATGTACAGTTCCATACAAAGGATTCGACACTAATGGATGATGATCCTGAAGTAAAAAGGGAGTTGAAGGTAAATGCTGTGACACTGCAGAACGAACAAAATGCCACAAGCAAATTGATCCATTACTTCTCAGATTGGAAACGTCTAAAGATTGCAGTAGCATGGATTTTGAAACTGCAGAAACTTCTACTGCAGCTAAGTTGTAAACGAAAGGAGCTGTCTTCGGAGCATATTGATGATGCTACCATAAATGCAAAATTACAACATTTTAAATCATCTCTGGAACGACAAATTTTGACTGTGGAGGATGTTTATAAGGCTGAGATTAACATCATTTGTTTCAGTCAACAGGAACAATTTCAGGAAGAAATTTCTGCTCTCAAACATGGTAACACCGTTAAAAGAAACAGTTCTGTCTTTAAACTGGAACCTATATTGCATGATGGAGTGCTGTTGGTAGGAGGAAGACTTGGTAAGTCAGCTATGCCAAGCGAAAGAAAACATCCCATCTTGTTATCTAAAAATCAGCACGTGTCACATGTCATACTTAAAGACATTCATGAACGACTGGGTCATGGTGGCAGAAATCAAATGCTCTCTAAACTTCGAAGTAAGTATTGGATAACAAATGCCAACTCTGTTTCAAGAAAGATCCTTTCTAAGTGTGTCATTTGTAGACGCTTTAAAGGAAAGCTGGATGAACAAAGGATGGCAGACCTTCCAGTGGAAAGAATCACTCCTGATTTACCACCTTTTACTAATGTAGGAGTAGATTTCTTTGGCCCCATTGAAGTAAAAAGAGGACGTGGTACAGTGAAACGTTATGGAGTGCTTTTTACTTGTATGGCAAGTAGAGCTGTTCATTTGGAAATGGCATACTCACTTGATACTGATTCGTGTATCAATGCTTTACGCAGATTTATCTGTCGTCGTGGAACAAGTTTCTTCTATGAAATCTGATAATGGGACTAATTTCATCAGTGCTGAGCGGGAGCTAAGAGAGGCACTCCGTGCACTAAACAATGAGAAGATTCAACGAGCCCTTCTACAAAAGGGAGTGGACTGGAGTTTTAACCCACCTTCAAGCCCTCATTTTGGAGGAGTGTGGGAACGTTTAATTCGACTGGTAAAGCAAAGTCTGTGTGTTGTCCTTCAACAACAAACATTGGATGATGAAGCCCTGCAAACTGTCTTGTGTGAAGCTGAGGCAATTCTAAATGATCGACCCATTTCTAATCTCTCCAGTGACCCTAATGATTTGGAAGCTCTAACACCTAACCACATTCTGCTTTTAAAAGGAAACCCTGCACTGCCTCCTGGTTTGTTTGAAAGGTCCGATATATATGCCAAACGAAGATGGAGACAAGTGCAATATATTTATATAAGACCTCTTCTGGAAAAGATGGGTACGCGAATATCTACCCTTGTTGCAGAAGCGACAAAAATGGAACAAACAACATAGAAATCTTACTGTTGGAGACATTGTGATCATTGCAGATTCTACAGCACCACGTGGATCATGGGTTCTGGGAAGAGTGATTGAGACTTTTCCAGACAGTAGAGGTTTAGTTAGATCTGTAAAAGTTCAAACCAAATGCAACATCTTGGAACGTTCTATTAGTAAGCTTTGCCTTCTTCTGGAAGCAACATAGGAAAAGTATGGGATATGCAATTAAACGGGTGTTTAAAATGAGGTTTTGTATGTATATTTGTTATCATATTGAGTTCATAAGTAAGGCTCCATATGGTGTAAATTTGTAATTGTTATGCCATTTTTGTCGGTGTGTAGGAGCCATACATTGTAGTTTGGCGATTGGCCAAAGGATGTCAGTGCGTGGCTATGTAGCTGTGGCTTCACTGCATGGAGGAAGACAGCGTTGGTAGGAAGCACACAGTTTTTGACCGTAACTTTCACCGTAGCGTAACTCGGATTTGGAATTTAAGGTAACAGAGAAGTGTGCATTAGAGATTGAGGAGCCAGATTTAGGAATTTTGTTGATTGGAAAATAAAGACGTTTTTATTTGCATCTATTTTGCCTACGGACTCTGAATTTTACGCATTTAATAGACTAGCTCACTCTACTAACAGTAGCGGCAATGGAAAGCCGCTACACATGTCAACCCTCCCGTTTTTGCCTGGATTATCCCGTATTTTACAATTCTATCCTGCTATTATCATATCATTCAGTATCAGCAAATGCATGTATGAGCCAGAGCCAATGACTGATATAAGTGCTGACTGACAGAAGCGCTCCGTATGATAAACTAATCCCAGATCAGCTTCTAAAAACAGTGAAAACACCATTTAAAGTAACACCTCTGTTATTAAACAAGTGAAGAGCAGCAAATGAATCTCTCGTTTTGTATTTGATAACAGTGGTGTCACTGTAAGAATGCACAGATCTGTAATGAAAGTATTCCATTACTTTCGTAACTGTTTGTGCATTAGTTTGTCATTAGGTGTGTTTAAAATAAAACACAGAGGACGAACATGTTTACATATTATTAAGAGTATTTGTCTTGTTTAAACATACACCCGAATATCCCCAAATGCCCTGCACTTTCGCTCCTCTTTAAATGCCGTGTACGAAGCTGATCTGGGATCAGTTTATCATACGGAGCGCTTCTGTCAGTCAGCGCTTATATACCAGTCATTGGCTCATACATGCATTCGCTGATTTAGAGGTTGCATATGAAGTGTGATGATCGACGCACAACTTTAATGGAAAGAAAGTGAATGAAGACATTTTTATATTCATTTCAGCATGCATTCAAGATTAAAATACATGAGAAATATGGGAAAATACTGAATGATATGATGATAGCAGGATAGAATTGTAAAATATGGGATAATCCAGGCAAAAACGGGGAGGGTTGACATGTATGAAGTGAACAGGAAGTGTTTGTGGAAAAATAGTTTTGTGAGGTAACGCAAAAACTTTTTAAAAATTTTGTAAAAATTTCCTATCACTGTTTTTTTTTCTCCCACCCATTTTTTTCTCCCACTCAGTTTTTTTCCACCATCACATCCCTTCCGGGTCTCCTTAAGTTTTCACTTTCGGGTTGAGAGCGGCGTGAGTCCTTTGCCTAGAGCGGCAGTTCGGCTTGCTCTGGCCCTGCACGCGATGCATCTGTTATCACCGCTACAGTCTGTCAATATCCTTTCTTCCGAGAGGGAAATGTAAAATATCTGTCGTCGTGATAATTTTTTTTTTACCTTTTCGATTGTGTGATTTACTATTACAGCCCTTAACACAACAAGAACGTAACACTGTATTTACTCTGCGAAAGACGCTATAACTCGGATACAACACAAATGGCGGCTATGTCCCATAATGCAACTCTGCGTTTACGAGCGTGACGTCACCTGACAAAGACCGATTAATGTTATTATTACAAAATGAACTGCTGTCGTTTCACTGTTGTTTTTATTTACGTTTAGAGATGTAACTTACTCCAGAGAGGCACTAACTTGCACTGCATTGAATGGAAAAGGCTTTGTCCATACTTAAGTTTACTAAGTTAACGTTACCTTTGTTATCTGTTAAAAATTCTTGTTGTTTTGGTTGGTGAAATTCTCTGTCTAATTGCCCGTGTTAACAAACCATGTTTGTTTATTGATTGTTAGACTATGTTGTGATATTATATTGTCATATTGATATTATTGTGATATTATTTTGTGATATGCTATGTGACATTATTATGGGACAAATTTTTATTTAGTCAGAAATTAATGCTTGAATTACACTTTGTATAGTAGCAGATAAGAGGTGAAATGCATTTTAACTTTCTGGGTTTTCTGGAAGGTCCAGTTGAGGGCATCAAGAACATGCAGATGGCCTAAACCTGTGTCAGCCTGGACAGACTGCAGTTCTGCTACACTACGCCAATGCTTTTGTATGGATGTCTGACTACTACAGTGTTCTCTGAAGGTATTACTGGAGCAAAATAACAGCACCCGTTACAGTGAAATTTGTATTCATAAAAAAGTGATATGTGTAGCAGGTCCAGTACATGTGATGTGTTATTTAAAATGTCATTAAAACAAATAAATAAACATGCTATTTAGAAAAAAAATCTAAATATTTAAAAACTTGAGGATTAAGATGACCTCATCTGTCTTGTGAAATGGGTCTACATAAGAATTCTGGTGTTTCTGGTGTTTTCAAACTGAAAGGGATAGTTCACCCAAAAATGAAAATTTACTTAAAGTGGTTTAAAACCATTATGAGTTTATTCTGTTGAACACAAAAATGGCTATTCTGAAGAAAGCTAAAAACCTGTAAACATTGACATCTATTGTAGAAAAAAAACAAATACTATAGAAGTCAATAATTATAGATTTCCAGCTTTCTTCAAAATATCTTGTTTGGTGTTCAACATGGTGAGTAAATGATGACAGAATTTAAATTTTGAACTATCCCTTTAATTCTCTGTCTTACATTCTGGCTTTTCCAAATGTGCTGCTCCTTCTAGAGTTTCTCTCAACCTGTATGTCTAAAAGGTTTTAAACAGCTTTTACAGTACATGCAATGGTTTACAACAACTTGTAATTATTAGATGTGGTGAATGTTTCATGATTCTTTACTGCAGCCAAGTTATTTTTTTGAGAATCTGAAATTTGAATTCTGGAAAATGCTGGCACCGGCGGTGGCTAAAGGCTTTCTGATGATATCACACTTAATTCTTCACTTCTCTTAGTTCTTCGAGTCTCTTACAGTTCATATCTTTTCTTCTCAAACGTTTTGTTTGCTTGTTGCAAATTCCTCTTGATAAATTTTATGTATGACTATAGGAATTATCCTAAAAAAAGCTGGCTACGCATTGCGACTTTGAGCATGGTAAACATGCAATATAATGGTTATTATAAAGTGAACTACTGTTGTTTCACTGTTGTTTCCTTTTACTTTAAATATGTACTCCTAACCACAGGAGCACTACACAGCATTGAATGGAAACAGCTTTGCCCGTATGTAAGTTTGCTAAGTTAATTTTATATGTCAAGATTCTTTTTTCCTTGGTTGGTAATGTTCTGTTTATAATTGCCTGTGTTCACAAACCAGCTTTGTCCTCGTTTCTTTATTGATACCCTAGTGAAAAATAAATATGCTTAGTATACTTGGATCCGGACTAATTGTTAGTATATTTTAAGTGTATTAATGATTAGTTTACTTTAAGTGTGACATTTTGGACATATTAATTTTGTGCTAAATATATTTTAGTTGTAATAAAATTGCACTTAAGTACAATTTTAAGTGTATTTAGTGTATTTTTGTGTGCTAAATTGGAACAACTTTAAGTATATTTAGTACACTTTAAATAAGCATAGTATGTAAACTAATTTCATGCTTAGTGATATTAAAGTGTACTTTTTTTGTATTACAAGTATATTAGAAATTAATTACGAGTGCATTTAAAACACACACGCAATATACCATAAACATATTAGTTTTCTTACTAAATATATGTTAAATGCAACTTCAATAAAAGTCAAATACACACAATAAACAATTCAAACAGTTTTTATTAAAACCTCAGAATGGTTTAAATGTTTTACAGAATCATTCAAAAATATATTTTTATTCTATTAAAAATAGTACAAAATACTGCAGAAAATGTCCTTCAGTACAAAACATTACAATTTAAGAACAGATCTTTTAAAATGCTGCGATATTCCAGAAAGTCCATGACTGCAAAGTCTGCACACTGTACAAAATGTACAAACAAGTGCATAACAAACATCAAATCTCAAATATGTTTCACCATATCCTTATAGTGGAGCCTTTGATTAAGGCCCAATCCCAATTCTACACCTTAGCCCTTCCCCTCGGTTCATGTGTTCACATGAAGAGGTCGGGTGTCCCCATTCTCTTTATTAGCTTGGTGGTGTAGTGGGTAAAGGGAAGGGCCACATAACCCTTCAAATGAAGATTTTTCAAGACCACACTACAAATGAAGGGGTATGAGAGTTTTCAGTGGCTACACCAGCAACATGGATGTAAAAACCGAGCGCAGAGACCCACAAGTGTAAAATAAATGTGGATTAATAAGAATTTTTACTACAAAGCAGCTGCTTTATTACATTCATAACGACATCAATGTGTTGTCTTCCAAGAAACATTTTGAAAAAGAAAAGCTAAAATTTCACTAAGGATAGTCCCTTAATAACCACTGCAAAATATTACTCAGCATATTTTTAATTCAGATAACCCAATGACTGGGTCTGTCAGAAATGTCTGCTGGGAGTGAAATAGCTTTTTACTGCACATCTGGTATAATATTACTGTTGTTTTTCAGTTCATTTATACAGAAGATTAGTGTCAACACTCACACAGTGCTTTAAAGTCAACTTTTAAATTATTTATTTATAAATGGGGTGGGGGTAGGCAAAGGGAAAGTGGTATAAAATAGAATTAAGATTGGCCTGAACCTCATAAATTTTGGATTTCCGTGGTATTTGGGAATAATTTTCCAAAAATAGTTTACATAGATGAAGAAAAAAGCCATAATATTTAAAATTGTGTAACATTCCAGGATGTCAGGCAGGGATGAGAGTAGTGGTAAAATGATGTTGTAGTTATAATTAAAAGTTTAATCAAAACGGATTCAGTTCAGTTTAATAGAACGGTCATTGTTGAAGGAAGATCCACTAAAGAGCAACTCCACCAGCTCTGACCAAGCAAGCCAGAGGGACCGTGGACAGAACCAAAACTCCACCGGCTGATGAAAGTATTGAACAAACGTTAAAGAAACCAGCCTCAGCCAGGGATCAATTCTCCTCTGGCCAAACATAAAGGGTAGAGCTGTGGTCTAAAAGACTCTGGAAGGCTTGAGAACGATGAGTGTCCATCATGAAGAAAGTGCAGGTTTGAGTCGGTCAACGGCAGGTGTCCAGAATAGCCATTGGAATCAATGCAGAGCCTCGTCTGTCACTGCTGTTTTTCAGGAATCAGTCTTACACTCTCGACTCTTCCATGATCACCACAGCATCTGCTCTGGATACATTAGACATTGACAGCACACAGTATGTCTGTAATAGCATATGTCACATTTATGGTATTTACCACAGTCTCTGTGAAAAGAGAAAAATTATCTTTTTTAAAATAAAAAAGTTAAATTAAAGACCACAATTGCTGTATAATAATGTAGAACAATTTAACTGTATTATTTTAGCATTAATATTATTTTTATTCAGTACTCCCTGACATGTAGGTAGATAAATTAAATACAAAATAAATAATTTAACAAAATTAATTTAAAGGTGATGATGTACAGAATATATGAGCTTGCTGACCTTACCTGTGAGAGTCCAACTTCTCCTTTGAGGATTCAAATGGCAGATTTCTCTGTGAGTGGGCATCTTGCCGGAGTTTCTTGGGTAAAAGAGAAACTCATTATTTTTTACCCCTTTTATACATTTTGGGACAGTAACATCAGAATCAGCCAGAGAAATCAGGAACAAATGAGAAATAAGCTAAATTATTATCAAATGTTTTACACAACATAAAAAGCAATCACTATGCAACTAAAGCACATTAAGTGGTCAGGATTACACAAAAATGCAGCAAAAATAAACTATTAAAAAGTATTTTTATACAGTAATTCTTAAATTTTTCCTAAATTCATCTCTACTGAAATAAAGAAATAAATACAGGTCTGTAACGAAGTGTGAATAAAACAAATATCATATATTTGTACACATCTGTATTTACAAATACACATTAATTAAAAAAAGATAAAGAATTGTCAGATTGGATTGAATGAATATTTAAATTATTTGAACTAATTAATTGGGTAATTCACCTTAAAATTATCATTTTGTTATTTACTCACCCTCACATTACAAACAAACCTGTATATAAAGTAACAAATAAAGAGTCGTTATAACATTAACATTACTTGACGATAGTAAGAGAACACATTCAGTTGTAATGTAATGTAAAAACATAAAAAAAAGAGATTGAGGTGAATACCACACATTCACAAACGTGTTTTGCATTTCACTTCAGCTGTGCTGTCCAGTACAAATTCCCTATTTTTTTATGTATTTGCAATGGCTTGTATCTATTACACTCACCTGAATACTTAAGTTCACATTTGGTATCAATCCAGCATAAGAGCTCCATCCTTTTAAAGACAGCGTCCTCTCTGGTCTCCAGCACAGACACACAAATTGAGTCTGCAACACACACCATATTAGAGATGGCTGCTTGTGCTTCTATACATTTCCTGTTTAACCCCCAAAACAAACCATCAGGTACAATATTAAATGTAGACTTTACCTTAAGTTCCAGAGTGCAAAAGGTATCTTCAGCATACTTCAAATTCAGACCATATCCAGTTGTGAAATCCAGATGAGGTCCCATGACCACTTGACCCTCCAATGTATAAGACTGTTTGTTTAATGTTGTATTGCTGGGAAACGAGAGACTGAGTTTGTGAATAATTAAATTTGTTTGTAAAAATAAAATTGACATTCCATACACTGCCTATTAAAATGCCCAGTAAAATTGCCAATAAACACAAAAACTATAGTTTAAAAAATCTTTGTCTAATATTTACTCAGCACTGGGTAGCCAAATAGCCTAGCTGTGGTTGTTTTTAATTCCAGATTTTTTTAAATGTGGGAACTATTAGAGGAAGAAAAAGAGTTTGTACATGAAAATGCTCACAACAAATCTGCGAACAACTTGATATTTAAAAATCTAATAAAAATGAGGAAGACATCAACATTACCTTGAACAATCAAGCGAGGGGTGCTTGGTAGCATCACACTTTTTCAATGTGCCATGGATGTGGCGCAAGGCTGCAAAAACTGATAAATATAATAAGAGTAGAATAAGACTCAACATTTGACTCTGAGTGAAAATGTGTGCACAAATCATTCCTTGTCCCCATCAATTTCACTTTGAATAGGCAATATATATTTGTTGGTTTAGATGGTGATCATAACTTTGGGTTATATGTGTGTACTCAGGATATACACTCACCATGCACTATAGCAATCACGTACACCTAAACACCACAGAAAATAAAATGTACAGTGACTCTGTACAATAAGTTGACATTAGAAAATGTTAGTAATGCGTTAAAATTACCACTAAGAAATAGAAAATGACATTGACTATGTTAATGTTAGCTTAAAAATACAACTGAATGGGGTATATGCACACAGGCTTTTAATTTTCAGTCAGCCAGCCCAAGTGCATCACTGCCAATATGAAAATCTGAATAATCTTATAAGACTCTCTAAATGTTTAAATGCTAAATAATTATTCACTGTCAGGGACAGAGGGCCCACAGAGACATTATAAAGGGCCCGCGAACCACCCCGGCTCTTCACTTTTATTCATTTTCTAATTCGCTTGTCAGAGGGCCCGTGGTGGCCAGCAGCGCCCCTGTTCACTGTATATTAACTACTATTATGTTACTAAACAAAAACAACTGACCACTGTTATGTGGTTAATTTAATTTGCATTTGCCATAATCTATGACAATAACATTTTATTGGCTGATAATGATGGTCATAATGACTACGTGAAGGCCAGCTTACCTTAACTTTATTCTGCATGGTCACTTCAATGTTGTGCTGAAATTAGGAATGCAGTGAACACTAATTTAATTAAAGTTAACGTGAAGTACTTCACCGTCACTTCAATATTGTGCTGAAATAGAAAGAGCAGTTAACAGTTAAAGTTAACAGAAAATTACCTTTCTTTTTTCAGGAACTAACGTTATACTAAAACAAATTCACGAGGACTAATTTACAAGCACCATCTGTAAATTTCTTCTTTAAAAATGGCGAATAACCCGTCTGTTAATGAACAACATGGCATAAGAACCTAACGTTACAACTAAAGCTAACTTACTTGGTTAATTCTGTTAAAAGACATGCACTGTACAGAAATATACACAAAACAATCATTTTTCAACACTTACCGTGGATGAATTCGTTGACTGAGACATCGACGGTTATGGTTCAAATCATAGATATATACACTAGATGTCGCCTACCCTACTGTTGTCTATTAGAAGGAACGCGTCAATAGAGCCGCCATTTTAGTACAGGGTAGCGCTCCTTTGAAATGAATGCAGGACCAAGGTGAAGTGGAGGACTGTGGCCATCCAAAGCCAGAGAAATGCACATATACACATATATCTATGATCGGGAGTTTTCCCCGGTGGTCCGTATGCAAATATTTTTTTAAATTACGAAATATTATAATTTTACATCACTTTTCTACATTGTATGTGACCGCATGAGCATTCCTGACAAAGAGCGTGTGTTTGTGTGCATGGAAATGCATTACCCTCCTTCCCTGTTTAATTTGATCTAATCCGTGTCCTGAAACACACCCCCTCTCCTGCTTTCACTTCTCATTCTGAAGGAGGGAGCGATTCGTTTGTGAATGAATCTCCGTTATGAACGACTCGTTCACTTAGCTAACAATAACACAAGTTTCTGGCACCGCAGCGTCTTCTTGTCATATTTCATAACATTGTTTGCTTATTTTATTCAACAAAACTAGCATAAGTCTAGAATTTAGTGCGAGTTGGTGCTACTTTGCCTTATGGTGAATGCAGTAAGAGACTGTATTATCATCAATAACATTACTTGTGAAGCACAAAAGTTCATAACATACAAAAACATAAAAAAATAAATCTTCCCTATAAAATGTGATGACTTTGTGCTTTGTTTTCTTTGTTTGCTCGTTACTACACCCGTACACAGCGCTAAAGTCCAGCATCTTCACATTGTCACACGGTCTTAACTAGTGCGGTTGAATGACGTTTGTCCTAGGAGCACTGTACCAATGTGGCGGCACTATTGACGCATGCTCAGGGTCCCTATGCGATATCTAGTGTATATATCTATGGGTTCAAATGAGGCGTTGCCTGTGGTGACGGACGGTGCTTGTTTCCGGTCGAGTCGAATCGGCTCGGTTCTATGAATCGGCTCTCTTAAGTGTAAAGTCGAGTGTTAAGTCGAATCCGCCTGAAAATGATTCCTTTTTGTATAATAATGTGATACAACAATATGATTCATTAATCATTACTATTTCATTACTATCACTGCTCGCCCACACGCATTGTATACACTGATTCTATGTTGATAAGTATGAGCTTGTGAACACGTGTGAAAATTCCCGAACAAGCAGTTCAATCTGATTCAATGTCAAGCGAGTGCTCAACCGAACTAGTGCAAAAGTGATATTGTTTTTTTTGGTTTATTTACAAAGATTTTGTGTCATTTTAAATAAGTCGATTGCGCAGATTCCTAACCTCTAGGTGTGTTTAACAGTCTTTGGTTTCATGAATCAATTATTTTTGTTACAGTTTATTTGGCTAAGCACAAAATTATGTTTATTAAAAATGTCATATTTACATGATAATCTTATAGATTTAAATAAAGGTGCACCCAAAAATAATATTTAACATTCATGTTTCAAACCTAGATGATTTATTTATTTAAAGTTATTTTTGAAGATGTTGGTAGCCAAATTGTTTTTGGGGCTGCAATAACATTCGGTTAAAATTTTATATATATATATATATATATATATATATATATATATATATATATATATATATATATATATATATATATATATATATATATATATATATATATATATATAGTGCCTCTACTACTGTTTTAATTTTTATGCTAAAATAAAAAGTTTAAATTCCTATAACTAATGTGCAACACATATAGCCCTTTTTTTACAGTAATTTGCTGTAATCATGCTGCCATCCTCAATGTCGCAATAAAATTTTGAATACAACATATTGTGATTTTTTACAGTTAAATCCTGTAAAGGGATACTTATGTAATTTACTGTGAAAAATTACAGTAACGTTGTGAATATCTGGGATTTTTTAACAGTGCATGTTTGCACACTATTGTATTTACAATATTTGTTTTATTGTCAGCATCAACAGCGTCTCTCTTATACATTCATTCATTCATTTTCTTTTCGCCTTAGTCCCTTTATTAATCCGGGGTCGCCAGAGCGGAATGAACCGCCAACTTATCCAGCACGTTTTACGCAGCGGATGCCCTTCCAGCCGCAACCCATCTCTGGGAAACATCCACACACACTCATACACTACGGACAATTTAGCTTACCCAATTCACCTGTACTGCATGTCTTTGGACTGTGGGGGAAACCGGAGCACCCGGAGAAAACCCACATGACCGCAGGGAGAACATGCAAACTCCACACAGAAACACCAACTGACCCAGCCGAGGCTCGAACCAGCGACCTTCTTGCTGTGAGGCGACAGCACTACCTACTGCGCCACTGCGTCACCTCTCTTATACAGTAATAAGTTATTTACAAATGTTTTAAATGGGCTTTCGATGCATTTGACATATTTTATTTACTTTCTAAAAGTATAATGAACTTAAATGCATGAATGAAAACAAACACTAAAATTACTACAAAATTTAACAAAGTAAACAACTTCTGTTTATTTAATAATGTGTGTGAACATTCTTACAAAGTTCATTTTCAAAGCATAGTTAAAATAATACTAAAATATATTACCATCAAATGCTAAATAAATACACTTGTAAAAAATAAACTAAGCATTTATTTAAAGTGCCTTTTTCTGAAATATATTTTTAGAAAATATACCAAATTACAATTATTTTTAAGTGTGTTAAAAGTTATATATAAAAGTATGGTAATAATACACTTCTAATATATTTAAATTAAATATACTTTTTGGTTAGTATACTTTCAATGTACTATTGGAATTAAAAATATATTTGCAATACAATTGAGTATACTTTTTTTTTCACCAGGGTAGTTATACTATGTTCTGGTGTGTGTTTTGTTTTTCTGTGTTTTCGTTGCTCTCTCTTAGAATACTGCGGTTTACTCGTAGCAGTACCTAATTGTGTGTGGTTTGTATGTACGATCAATTAAAAATAGAAATTTTGCATCATTAATCTTAAAAAAATTAAATGTAAATGAAACTCTAACAAGATCAGTGGAGTAGGAATATTCAGATGGATGAGTCAAAATTATTGAATGTGATGATATTATAGGACAAATTTGGATTCAATCAGAAATAAATGTTTGATTTTCACTTTGTATAATAGCAGTTACCAACTTAGTTGTTACCTAGTATTTCATTTATTGCAGGTTTCCTGGAAGCTCCAGTTGAGGGCATCAAGGACAAACCAATGGCCTAAACCAGTATCAGCCTGGACAGACGTCTATTGCAGTTCTGCTACACCACACCAAACTCTCTGCTTTTGTATGGATGTCTGACTACTATGGTGTTCTCTGACAGTATTACTGGAGCAAAACAACAGCACCCGTTACAGTGAAATGTGTGTTCATAAAGGATGGTGATATATGTGTAACAGGTACATTTGTCATAAAGGTTAAATCACAGAGAAAAGTTATTTTTAAAATTTGCAAATATTTTTTCTTCTTCCCTTTTCTCTCTCCAAACTAAACATTGGTTTGTGCTCGTTTTGGTGATTTCAATGTGATATTTGACTCATTTGCCATAAAGCTATAGTTCCCTATTTCTCCATGTACGGCAAGGATCCCAAGATGTTCAAAGTCCAGAGAAGGAACAAAAAACTTTGTCAAAACATTGCTTCTATCTTCAGTGGTTTAACTGTAATCATACAAAGCTCAAAAGTACTGTAAAAATAACTTGTTTGCCTCTGCCACAACAGGTCAGGGTGTGCGCTTACTGCCCGTAGTAAACACACACCCTGATCTGATGCGGGAGAGATATACGCAAACAAATTTGCATTTTCTGTTTTGTTTTGCCTCACTAAAGTGTTGTTGTAGCTTGGCATGTTCTCAGTTGAACCATGAAGTCACATGGAATGTTTTGACTATGTTTTTTTTGTGCCTTATCTGGACTATGACCATCTCGGCACCATTGCTGTCTGTAGAGGATGAGGAGCATTTAATCTAAAATATTCTAGTTTGTGTTCTGAAGATGAACAGGTCTCTGGGATGACACAAGTAAGTAATTAATAACAGAACTTATGTGAACACTTAATGTGACATTTTTTTTAAAGACCAATGTAATAGTGAAATTTATCTACTAGAATAGATGAATAGCCCTACATTCACAAACGTGAGCCATCATTGTAGGACCCATGTGAACATGCAATTTTAGTGATACTAATAATAATGGAATAACAAATTTCTATTACTGTTGTATTGTGATTTAAGTTGTAGGCTATAATAAGTCAAATAGGTCTGAACATGTCAAGGTGTAACTGTTGTGTTTGTGAGAGAGAATCGAGTCATATATTCTACACATTTTCTTGATGATTTACTAAAATATTTGTCTACATGTTCCACTGTCACAGGTGCTCAGTTTTGCTGCAGTAATGCTAAACACAATAGATGTACTTTATATGCAAAAAGACAAAAACAACTAAATATTTAGCATGCAGACCTGCAAAGTGAAGGAGCAATGTCAGATTTATAGATTATAGCAGGAGTTTTCACTATTGTGAAAGTCAAGTCATTCATTCACAATGAATTAGAGTGGCAAACCTCATTACTGATTTTGTAGGATACTCACCTGGTGTTTGAGAATAAAAGATGCGTTTAACTGCTAGACTGATATAGATGTTTTTAGTGTTTTACACTTACTTTTGTCCCCGGTGCCAGCTTTTACCTCAAGCGTTTCTCTCAACATATAAAACCTTAAACAGATGTAATGTATTTTACTTGTGATTCTTAGCTGTGGGTGATGTTTTGTGATTTTTACTGCAGCCACTTTTAAAATGTGTATTTTGTAAACTTTGTAAACAGAATTGTATTTTGGAGACTGTGTTGGTTGAAGCATAGTTTAGTTAGTTATTATCTGTCTTTCTGAAGATAGAAACACTTTACAATAAGGTTGTGTTAGTAAGTGTTAGTTTATGCATTTACTAACATGAACAAAGAACAATATATTTAAAACATCTTTCATATAAAGAAAATACAGTTCATGTCAGCGCAGTGCATTAATGATAACAAGCATACATTTAGATTTTAATAGCATTGGGACATATTTAAATTAATTAAATGATTAATAAATGCTGTACAAGTATTCATTTTTTGTTCATGTTAGTAAATATTATCTAACTTCAACTCATGAAACCTAATTAAAAAGTGACCATTTAAATGTATGCCTTTTTGTGTATTTAAGTGTACTGCATGTATAGTAACCTGCATGGTTTTAATGAACGATTGTATGCTGTAAATGTTGCTGTATATTTAGAATAAATGAAATAATGTGGTGTGTATTGAATAAACTGATACACAGTCTAAGTTGTGTATTTGTATCGTGTATTTTTATTAGTAAAAATTTGCTATATTTATGGACTTTGTGTTGTATGTAATTTCTATTTAACACGTTGAAATGTACGACAGTGAAACAACGTATCAACGTTGATCCAATTTGCAAAATCGAAAGGTAATTCAACCTTAATTCAACGTCTACAAAACGACCACAATTCACCCATGAAGAAGGTAAGGGTGAAACAACGTCGTGATTTCAACGGTGAATCACCGGTGGTGGTCCGACAGTGAAACGTCACTATATAAACGTTGATCCAATTTGCTAAATCGAAAGATAATTCAACGTTGATCCAACCATAGACCTGACGTTGATTCAACGTTGAATCACCGTTGAAATGCCGGCTGGGGTTGATGAATTGTTTAGCTAATTTTATGTGTGGACGAAACCTAGTGTAATATTTTGCATTTTAGGCCTAGTTCATCTTATATTCAAACCGTAAAATTTGCGTAATTGTGAGACCGAAATATCTAGAAAATATTTATTAGGAAAACAACCGGAAGTTGACTGAAGTATAGGAGGAGGGGTTTAACTGAAGCTAAAATGAAAATGAAAGAATCCAGCGTCCTGTGGTGAACTTAACGTCTTTAAAGCCAAATCGGGAAATTTGTTTTATGAAACAGTGTCAGAAATTATAATTGCGTGAATCAAAGTGCATACGGAGCAACAGTACATGTAAGTTAGCTTGATGATAGGCTATATGCTTAGCGCAGCTATAAACAAATATTTCACGGTCACAAACTTACAAATAAGAGGGCTCAACGTGGAGTTTTTTAATCTAGTTATATACTGTATATTGCTTTATGTGGCACTGTGAACATTTGCAGACGTAATTTTGAAGGCCATATAAAAATACCGGAAATACCCATCGAAAGACGGATATAATACTAATTTTATTATTATTGTATATTTTTTAATTATTATTTATTGTTGTTGTTGCTGTTGTTGTCACTAGCCATCAGTCAATGCATATTCTATTCGTCTTGAGAGTGCATGGGTCTATTTAGCAGATAACCACTATACGATCTACATTTTCTGGCCTCACCTTTTAAAACTAGCACAAAAAATAGGCATTTTAATTTTAGTGTTTTTATGTCTGTCTCTGTGGTTCTTGTCCAAAGTGATTAACAGTGTTGTATAAGGAAGAACAGGTCCAGTGTTTTATCATATGATAAATAATTGTTTATAAATTAAAATGATTTAAAATGAATGGTATTTAAGTAAACTTAAAGTTCTTCTTAAAAATTGACTTATTTTTTTTTTTTTTTGTATTTGACTAACTCTGCTCCACTGCATTCTGGTCTCCTGGCTTCAGTATGGATTCAGTGGGAGTGAATGTTATTGAAATTGCAGCCCTGGGGAGACCCTTCCAGCTGGGGATGCTGTACGACTGCAGAAAAGATGCACTTGTGCCAGGTACTGAATAATAAGAAAAACATTTCAATATAGCAGAAAACCTTCTCACAGATCCAGACAGATAAACCTGATGAGAAGAATATGCAAGGTGAAATTACAGCTAGACTAACTACTAGTTTATCATGATACTATTTAGGATTCTGTTCACTCAGTTTAATCAGTTAATTTTCATAACTGTGGCAGTGAGTATTGTGTGATAGACATATTTTAAGGGAAAATGTCCATGGTTGCTTTTTCAGCAGAACTATTAGTTGGTTTATTCTATGCCTTTTATTTTTTTTATATTTCAGGAATCACACTGTGGGATAAAGAGCAGCTGCAGCAAAGTATATGGTCCCATCCTCAAATCAATACAGATTTCAGTGTTACAGCTTCAGACTCCATAGAGGACAAATCTCACTTATTGAATATTGATGGTTGTCTTAAATTGAGTTTTTTAAGTGGACTCATCAATGTAAGTGGATCAGCCAAGTATCTCAGTGACACCAAGAAATCCTTTAAACAGCAGAGACTGACTCTACATTATTGCTCAACCACCAAATTTGAAGCACTGACTATGAACCACTTGGCATCTACAAATATAGCCCACTTTGAAGCATTTGACAATGATGCAGCCACACATGTGGTGACAGCAGTACTGTATGGGGCCAATGCTTGTTTTGTTTTTGATAGAGAAGCTTCATCAGATGAAGACAAAAGCACTGTAGAAGGAGACATAAAGGCTGCTTTTGATAAACTAAAAGGGATTTCAGTAGGTGCACAGATTGATCTGAGCTTGGATGACAATCAGAAGACTGCCTTTGAGAAATTCAGCTGCACATTTTATGGTGACTTCCAGTTAAAATCTAATCCAGCCTCTTTTGAAGAAGCTCTGAGGGTTTTTGCTGATCTTCCTAAACTGCTGGGAGAAACAAATGAGTTTGCAGTTCCACTGAGAGTGTGGCTTTATCCACTGAGCAAACTACATTCCCATGCTGCAAAACTTCAACAAGAAATCAGCATAGATCTAATCAAAAATGTTGAATCAGTATTTGAGAGTTTAAGTTTAACTGAAATGAAATGCAGTGATCTTCTGAAGGATACACCATCTTTGGCTTTTGCAGGATTTCATGATAAGATAAAGCTCATGAAGCAAAACTGCTGCTACTATAAGCTGAGCCTCATAAAGAAACTTGGCTCTTTGTTGCCCAAAATTCGTGGTGATACAGAAAAGGAAACAGCCCTGATTGAGCTCCTGCATGATCATGAAAAATGTCCATTCAGAAGAAATGATCTTGAGGAATGGGTGAAAGAAAAGGAGAATGAATCCGTCATTATTAAAACTCTGCTAATACAACTGACTGATTTAGGGGCAACTGTGGAAGAGAATCTAGATGAAATTTTAATGAATCTGAATGTTGAAAATGTGGTAAGCTACACTTTCACATCACTTGAGTGGCCAGATGTGCTCCTTACTAAGCAAAATGCCTTCCTGAATCCATCAACAATAGAAAGCAACCATGAGGATGTATCTGATTTTAAACAAACAACAGGGTTCACTCATGAGGGCAAAAAAACAATGAAAATCAACTTGAAACTCTTTAAAAGCATGATCAAGTCAAAAACATGTAATCCAGCCAAATTTATTGTTGCTTCAAAAGAAATAAAAAACAATCCAGGTTCCTGCATTCTCCTCTATGAAAATGGACCTGATGAAGCAACTTTCTTTACTCCTCCATTAAAACCAGCTTGTCCAGTCATTGAAAAGACTGTCAGGGAAGAAGTGGTTTTGAAGGTGACACCTGTATGTTCGGCAACAGAAGAGCTCAGGTTACTGTACAAAATGAAAGAAGAGAAAGATTGGAAGTCTCAGTCTGTGAAAAAGAGTCAAGATACAGTTATTCTGATTGATCTCAGACCAGACACTGAGTATGAGGTGAAATTTGCAGCCATGGGGAAGCTGAACTACACCGTAGACAGTGATGTCATCATTGTTGTGAGAGAGGTACAGAATGCTGTTTACTTATGCAATACTAATTTGATTTTGATTTGATATGGGTTTTTTATGATTAGTTGTACTCTTTAAAGCTACAAATGGCTCACACCTAAAACACATTTTATCCAGATATTGAGACTGAACATCTGTTGTTTTGTGTCTAGGTTGAAGAATATTCGAAAAAGATGAAAAATAAACCAAAGGCAGGTGAGTCTTATGAAGAAAAAAGCTGGGTGTAAGCTCTACATTGGAATTAGTTAAGTCCAGTTTTCTGATTGTAGTATTTTTCCTGTATAATATAAATATCAGATCATGTAGACAGGAAGAGCCATCCTTAAATTCTTCTGTACAGTATATGAATCACACCAGCTTATTTTTTCTTCCATGTGCTAACAGAACTGCATGCAAATACCACATCCCTCCCTTATTCCAGAATAAGAGTGAATTTACAAACCAAATTCTTAAATGTGCCCTATAAAGGAAATATGGGTCTACCTAGGCATAGTCAAATAATAGTTGAGTTCAATACATAGAGGATCATACCTTGACCCTCAAACACCAATGTTTCCTTGTTCTCATGTAAGTTATGCAAGTGTAAATCCTTGGTGAAAACAGGCCAATCAGAACACAATGCAGACTGTTGCATTGCTCACGAACTATTCATTAGCACACCCCCAAAATTTGCATGTACTTTAGGTTATGTTCTATGATATCTGGACCTGACAAGTTGTGATAAAAAGTTTGGATCTTTTCCACTAACCAGATCTTTCAGGCAGTTTGTTTCAATGAACTGGTTCAAACAACCAGATCACCAGTTCTTTTACAATACAATGTAATTACATCATCCACAATGACGTAATGACAATTGACCCAGGCTAGGACTCAACATATCAAACATATACGGTCAGTAATCACAATTTCAATCAGTTAAAAGTTTGCAATGATCTGAACTTTCTTTCAATTAAGTTTTGCAACCCAAATATAGCAATATTTACTTACTATTCAAATTCAAATTTTTTGTTAAAAAATAAACTTTTCAGATGTTTAGAGATCCCCTCATTTAATCCCTAAATTTGCAACATACTGCAGCATTAGCACAGAATCAGCTGTCCAAATTTGTTTAGACATTGTTGTGCCGCTTTGTATGCAGTCATGAACTGTTTGTGTTCATCACCATAAAAAGTAAAAGATATTGACGTAGTATACGTGACGCCACCCATAGGTTTATGAAGAACCCAAAAAAAGCTACCAGTAGCCGTGGCCAACCATCGCCATTTTGTTCACGCGTCATCGCACCAACCAGGGGAGACAGGCAAAGAGACAGAGTGTGAGCAGAGCTACAGATGCATGCTGGCATTTTGCTTAGACTGTCTTTCCTATGGGAGAAAGCTTAATACTTAATTACCTGCGACTCATTTGTGTTCTGACCACATGTGCTTGGTTATACACTATATCAATGAAGTGTTAAAACACTGTTGTAACACATTGAGCCACTCAGCATTGTTCTTATGATGTTTATTTTTTTTTTTTTAATTTAATGGATTTTTTATGACGGTTAACAAACACAAATAAAAAAAACCCCACAATAACAGTACAAATACAGAAAAAAAAAGTATAACAGTACAAAATTGATTAGAAGAATAAAAGTAAACCACACTATAACCCTCATATTGTGCGACACACAGTATATGATGTGCATAAACAATATATGATGTGCATTCATTTTTCAAATTAAGCATATAAACAGGTCAATACTGAAAGTTGAGGTTGACAGCATGGTGTATTAAGTAAAAAAAATGATAATAAAAGAAAAAATTAAAAGAGAAAGAAAAGGAAAATTATATTAAAATAAATAGGCTGGGGGGTGGGACGATCTTCAAACTTGTGGTTTTATGTCACAAAAGAATTGTATGCTTGTGCTATATTAGCAGCACTAAAACTTATCTGGAAGGCACAGGCCAAAACAAAAGTGCAAGATTGGCAGTCATTCACTCCACAGTAAGTGCCTCAAGTCTCAGAGACTTGACATGCTCCAAGAATCGCAACCAAATGTTAGAAAATTTGATCACTGAACCTCGAAGACTATGTTTAATTTTTTTCTAATTTAACAAAAAATAAGGCATCTTTAATCCACTGAGTATGGGATGGGGGTTGAGGAGACTTCCACTGCAACAAAATGCACCGCCTAGCTAATAATGACAGAAAAGATATTAATTCAGAAAAATAAAATGGTAACTCACAGTCAGGGGGTAGAACTCCAAACAGGCCAATTAATGGAGAAGGATCAATATTAATAGATGTAATTGCTGAAAATGATTCAAAAACAGACTCCCAAAAAGGAAACAAAGCTGGACAGGTCCAAAACATGTGAACCTGATTTGCAGGTTCAGCATGACATTTGTCACAGTTTGGATCAATAGCAGGGAACATGCGAGCCAGTTTACACTTAGACCAGTGAACTCTGTGGACTACTTTGCACTGTAGAATCCCATGACGAGCACATACAGATGATGTATGGACTTTTTGTAAAATTGTTGACCAAATGTCTTCTTCTATCTCTATATTAAGATCCCTAGCCCAAATACAGCGCAAATTTTCAGATGTAGATGTATGGGATGTGAGCAAGGAGTTGTATATTTTATAGATGGCTCCATTTTGACCAGGATTGATATTAGAGATGGTATCGATCAGGGTAGAGGGTGGTATAGCAGGGAAATCCGGAAAGTGTTTTTGGACAAAATCCCGAATCTGAAAATATCTGAAAAGTTGTGACTTTGGTAGACTGTACATTTGAGTTAGTTGTTCAAATGACACAAAAATATTATCAATGTAAAGGTCTTTGATAGAAACAATTCCACATCTCATCCATGTTACAAAAGCCTTGTCATTAAGTGAGGGAGGAAAAAGAGGATTAGAGTGGACAGGGCATAGAAGAGGTGTGATCTGTAAATTGAAGTGACGTCTAAGCTGAACCCAGATTTTAAGACAATTTTTAACTATAATATTTTTAGAATACTGTGATGGTGAGAACGGCATGGGTAGGCACAAAAGAGAAGTGAATGAGGGAGTGCCACATGAAGCCTCCTCAATCCTCAACCAAGCAGGAGGTTCAGCATTAAAAAGGCACCAGAATAGCATGTTTCGGATATTTGCAGACCAGTAATAAAATAGGAAATTTGGTAAAGCCACCCCCCCCCCCCCCCCCCCCCCCAACTCCTTACTTCTTTGTAATATGCCTTTTCGAATTCTAGGAGTTTTTCCATTCCAGATAAAATGAGAAATAGCACTATCGAGGGAATTAAAGAAATGTTTTGGAATAAAAATTGCTATGCATTGAAAAAGATAAAGAAATTTGGGCAGTACGTTCATTTTAATACAATTTATTTTACCGGCAAGTGATAGGGGCAGCAGAGACCAACGATGAAAATCTTCAGACACGCTATCAATCAAAAGAGAAAAATTACATTTAAATAGATCTGAGTAATTCTTGGTTGTACATATGCCCAAATATGTAAAATTATCAAGTGATATTTTGAATGGTAGTTTAGAAAGTCGGTATATTTCAGCTGCAGTATTTATAGGCAAAAGTTCACTTTTATGAAAATTTAGTTTATACCCTGATAATAGCCCACATTCCTTCAGCAAGCCTAACACACAAGGTATAGATCTGTCTGGATCAGAAACAAAAAGTAAAAGATCATCCGCATAAAGAGACAGTTTGTGCACAGAGTCTCCTCTAATAATTCCCCTCATCTGGCTGGACCTAAGAGCTACTGCCAGTGGCTCAATAGCAATAGCAAACAGTAGGGGTGAGAGTGGACAACCCTGACGTGTGCCACGCTCCAAAGTGAAATAATCAGAATAATCATTATTGGTACGGACACAGGCCTGGGGAAGAGCATAATGAAGTTTAATCCATGACACAAACTTTCTGCCAAATCCGAATTTTTTTATTGAGTAAAATAAATAAGGCCACTCCACCCGATCAGATGCCTTCTCCGCATCCATTGAAATAACCAATTCTGGGGATATTGAAGTAGAGGGAGAGTATAAAATATCAAATAAACGTCTAATATTGTGGAAAAAATGTCTACCCTTTACAAACCCTGTTTGGTCGGAGGAAACAACTGAGGGCAAAATATCTTCTAAACGCTTTGACAGCTAGGATTTTAACATCCACACAACAGGGAAATGGGACGGTAATTACTGCAGGAAAGGGGATCCTTTCCTTTTTTTAAAATAAGGGAGATTGTGGCCTGTCTAAGAGTGAGGGGTAGTGTGCCAGATTCTAAAGAGTCATTAAACATATTTAAGAGTAGTGGAAAAGCTTATCAGCTAATGCCGTGTAAAATTCAGTAGGAAATCCATCAGGCCCAGAACATTTCCCATTCTGCATTGCTGACAATGCCTTTTTAACTTCCTCTACTGAGAAGGGGACATCCAACCTAGAAGAGGTTTCAGAGTCAATGGAGGGAATGTTAAGGGACTGAAAAAAGTTATCTAATTGAGCTTCATCGGATGAGCACTCAGATTTGTATAATGAATAGTAGAAATTCTTAAATTGTTTATTAATATTTTGAGGGTCCATTGTAGGGCTGGACAATAATTCGATATCAATATATATCGCGATAGAATTTTTTTCAATAACGATGATATGATTTTTGAACCCATTTCCGATATTTCGATATAAATTTGCATATATATAAATAGATATATTATTATTTATATAAGATCTTATACATGTATCACTTGTCACTGAATGACGTTCAGTGCTCAGCCGTCAGAAAGAGCGTGATCTGATGTCACTTACGTGATGACGAACAACACAGACACGCTGCCAGCGCTCAGCACAGCAGGTGGTTAAGCTGCGCCGCAGAAAGTTTTAGCTACAAAATGAGTGCTCTGAATACATATGCGAATGAACAAGCTTCCACAAGTAAGAATGCAGACGAAATAGTTGATAAGAAAGGAAAGACTAATGCAGTGGTGTAGAAGTGGTTCAGTTCAGTAAAGTTAGCAACAGATTCGCAGATTCGTCTTTTCCGGATCAATAACTCATGACCGAAACATTGTTCCTACACAAATAGCACATTTTTTCAACTGTCGCAATGTATACAACCACCTACAACCTTATTTTCCTAAAAATGAGCTTTCCTACGCGCTGGACGCAATATATTGATCTCTATGCGCAGGCGGCAAAGAGACCGATCCCTAGGGACCGTCTACAAAGAGCAAAACGCAAAAATCAATACTACAAAAGCTGTCAATAACTTCCCTCTAACTCATTATACTGCCATCAAACTCAGATCACACGTCACTGCTGTCCTGCTGGTTAGACTACAACACTTATTTTTCTAAAAAACTATTTTGCATATTTTTTATGAATTTTTATTATCAAACATATTCAATAACTGTACTGTAAATTACTCTACTCTCACCAAATTCAGTTCACACGTCACTGCTGTCCTGCTGGTTAGACTACAAAACTTATTTTTCTAAAAAACTATTTTGCATATTTTTTATGAATTTTTGAGCTTTATTTATTTGATAGTTTATTTCACATTTCTTGTTTGAATAGGCTAAATACAAATAAAAAGTGAACAATTTTTTTTGTACTGTTTTTATTTTAAAAAAAAAGTTATAAGAGTCTGGAGGTATTATCGACTTTGCAAATTCACTTTGCAGACATTTGTAGGTACAGACATCCATTGTGTGCGTTCTTGGGAGTTTTTCCTTTCTTTTTAATATTGTCCATATCGATATCGGAATTATATCGTATCGACCAAAATAAAAATATATATCGTGATATAAATTTTTGCCATATCGTCCAGCCCTAGTCCATTGAAATACCATTGTCAGTGTTAATTTGTGTTATGTGTTGTGCTGAAGCATATTGCCGAATCTGATGGGCTAAAATTTTGCCAGGTTTGTCTCCAAACTCATAATACTTATGACGTGATTTAAGTAACGCTTCAGTTGCTTTATTAGCCATCAAAATATCAAATTCTGCCTTCTTTATAAGTAATTTTTTATTGACTTCAGGGTCAGGTGCATCCATACATCTATACTGCAAATCTGCCAGTTCTTTAGAAATGGTAGCGCTTTTTTCTGCAGCAAGCTTCTTACGATGGGCAGAATAAGATATTATCTCTCCACGCAGGTAGGCCTTACAAGCCTCCCAAATTGTTGACGCGGACACATCTGAAGTAAGATTAGTGGAGATAAAAATATCTAAGCGATTATCAATGGTTTGAATGAAATCAGGATCAGTAAGTAATAGTGAGTTAAAACGCCATGGCGAACACGTTGAAGGACTACCCGGAAAAGATATGTCCATTATGACAGGAGCATGATCTGAAATAACTATAGAATTATATTTACAGGTTTTTACAAAGGGGAGTAGTTTCTTATCAATGAGAAAATAATCAATTCGTGAAAAAGATCTATGCACGGGAGAAAAGAAAGAAAACTGTTTATCGCAAGGGTTGAAAAAGCGCCATACATCTGAGACTGAATGCTGCTCTATAAATAGCTCTTATGATGTTTTTTAACAGGAGAAAAGTGCGAATTACTTTCAAACACTTCAGATATAGTCTGTGTTAGTAAATGTAAAGCCACATAAAACAAAACAAAAATACGATGTATATGCCGAGATCAGCGGCTGATCAGCCGGAATCAGCGAGGTGACAAGACTGCGACCGGCAAGACCTAGCAGTCACTCAAGTGGCCACGGCCTTAATTATGCAAACTTAATATAACCCAATATAAAGGAAACGGATGAGTTATAAAAAAAATTCACCCCACTCACAGTTGTCATAAAGGGTAATATTAGCTATATGAATCAAAATCGTTCTTTGCACCAAGCTTTTGTAAAGTTGGCCATTTGCACAGTGGGCTCAATAGAGATTTGCTCCATATGGAGCCAGGACTAGCGGAATTTCGATTAATTGCAGTTTCAGTCACTTTTGTATTGGCTTCCCGAGGGAGAGCGGGAGGTTGCCGCTTGTTCAACACCCACCGAATCCCACACGTACAGTATTATCAGTTCATTTGTTCTCAAATCGACTATCCAAATAGAACCAGTTCTTGATTTTCTACTGTTGATCTAAAAACCACAGCCAATTCTACTCGAGAATGAAATTTGTTATCCACAAGAGTGATAGGCATTACATTGAAAGGGTTCTTGCAGAGGTTTGAATATGTAAGCATTATTTCTCTATGTTAAGTACTCCTGAAAATAGAATTGATTATTTATGAAAATGAATGTTTAGTTTTACAAACAATTAATTGTTGCATAACTGCATAACTTTTACTGTAATGATTTTTAACAACATAAGTGCTGACATGAGTGCTGCATGTCATAAATGAAAGTGAACCTACACAAATGAGCATATAAAACCATTTCTGAAGATTTTTTGTTAACATAGCTGCTATGTAGATATCAGAGAAAAAAATGTAACTTATTGAATCAATTTAGTATATGCACTGATGAGAATTGGTCTTATAAATAAACCGTCTTACTAACAGAATTAATTTTTTCAGTAATGAGTAATCAAATAAATTACTGTTTCCCCTGTTACTGTTACAGACAATAAAATTTGGTGTTATATAATTGTTATTATGGGCGATGCAGTGGCGCAGTAGGTAGTGCTGTCGCCTCACAGCAAGAAGGTCACTGGTTCGAGCCTTGGCTGGGTCAGTTGGCGTTTCTGTGTGAAGTTTGCATGTTCTCCCTGCGTTCGCGTGGGTTTCCTCCGGGTGCCCCCACAGTCCAAAGACATGCGGTACAGGTGAATTGGGCAGGCTAAATTGTCCGTAGTGTATGAGTGTGAATGAGTGTGTATGGATGTTTCCCAGTGATGGGTTGCGGCTGGAAGGGAATCCGCTGCGTAAAAATGTGCTGGAAAAGTTGGCGGTTCATTCCGCTGTGGCGCCTCCGGATTAATAAAGAGACTAAGCTGATAAGAAAATGAATGAATGAATAAATAATTGTTGTTATATTTGCAATAGGGAATATACAGAAGGGATTTTAATTTTCAGTAGCCTGGTTCAAGTGTTTCCAGTGAACAGAATACAAAATTACAAAATTGACGCGTTTAAGGTCTGCTTTCTTTACTGCCTGTTTGATATACAATATAAAGTGGGTCTCAGAATATACAAGAAGTACTGCCCTAAATTCCATTATTCTCCTGCTCTTGCTTGGTGCTCCTGATGCCATTTGCATTTAAACGGCTTTTCATCTCATTTTTTTATGCTCGAACAACTAAATAAATGCTTAAGTCTATTTAACTAGTTATATTTTAATTACATTACTACATCCATGCTGTAAATGGTACCATATGAAATTGATATAGTCACATTAACCTTTCATCGAAAGTTTATCAGTAGTTAAAAAACACTGGCTGTCCCATTGAGTTCATTTAAGCATTTCTGATAATGCTCAGATTCTGTCAGCCTGACCTGCTGTGGGTTGCAGAGGGAGTGGGGCACATAACTGATGATAATTGGCTTGTGTGTGTATAGGGGCAGAACAACCAGAAAACTGATGATAATTGGCTAATAATGCAGCTGATGCTTTCAAAGGGGTTGACGGAGCCACTGCATTAAAGCATCTAAAAGTAGTTTGGTATTGTTCTGACACTCTGAAATAATTTCTAGAAGCAAAACAAGTCAATCATGGCAGCATATTTTGACAAAGTACTTTACAAAATATTTTCTATATTATTAGCTTGCCGTGAATGATGTGTGTCAGTGAGAAAGAGAGCAGTGGACGTGAAAGCAAATTACTACAGTTATACCAGAATTAAAACATTTAGAAGACTTGTTGAAAGAAGCAGGCTGAAAAATACAATAGGCCTATCTAACGTAATCGCCAAATATCTTTGTTTTAACCATAGAAAGATGTCAATGTTATTTTTAGATTCCATATAAATATAAAAAACAATACTCTAAATAATACTCTAAAATAACATTGTGATATTTTTGTTACATTTCTTAAGTATAGTTTATTTTTAGACTTATTTGTTGGACAATTGTGGACAAAGTTCTAAACCATCTATTATGTTTTATTGTTCCAATATATAAATTATAGAAATACGACAGTACTTAGGGAAGCGTTCCAGTCCCCGAAGGGGGAGGACGCTCCAGAGACCACCTGCTACCCAACAGGAGAGACTTGATGGCAATAAGAACATATGGACTAGCCCTAAAGAGAGGGAATGCTACATATGATATGATATGGTCAGGGGCAACACTCCATGGCTAAATAAGCACATGGGGGACTGTGTATAGCTGGCACCGAACCTCACCATGTAGGTAGACCAATACGGGCATACCAGACATCACACTGACTCAAGCACTCAACTCCTCTGCTGAGTCGGGTGCTGGGGGCTTTGGAGAAATTCTCTAGGGTTTGCCAAGCGGGAAACTTACTAGCAGAATAAAAAAGGTGCACTCATCTCTGGGTTAGGGAATATGGAGCAGCAAGCATTTTTGACACTAAGCTTAATTTCCTCCCCACTGACTGGGGTTACCCAGTAATCGAGAGGAAACCAGGTTAGTTGTTGCCCAGCCCGCAGCTCTACATAATCTGTTAAGAGGTGCCACGTACTCGAGGCACCACCCTTCTGCCGATCATAACAGAAAAGAGCTGCATAGAGACGTATGCTCTACATAGCAATGAAAGGGCCGGGTCTGCCTCCTCCACAGACAGCGCTTGCAGGTTCACTTCCTGATATTAAAAGGGTGGTAGGAATCCTGGCACATAGCTGAACCGGGGCCATAGATAAATGTGAGAGTAGGCCGGTCCAAATTTTTGGTACGATTCGCTGACGGAAAATAACACCGGAATCCTAACCCTCCTGAATGATACCAACGTGACCAGCAGAGCTGTCTTCATGGACAGAAAAATTATAGATACTGAATCGAGTGGGTCAATGGACCTAACCATAACTCCTGGGGCTAGAGAGAGGGGCGGGGATGAAATTAACTATCTCGCGCCACGCACCACTGAGGAACTGGCTGATGAGGTTTCCCAGCGCTCTACCATCCGCCGCCCCATAGAGAGCAGGGATGGCAGCACGCCAAACCTTCAGTGTCAGGGTGACAGCCTGCGCTCTAGCTATCCTGAAGGAAGAAAACACAACACTAATCTGGCATGTCTGGGGTTCTTCTCAGAGAGAAGAGCTCCACACTACAAATAGACTCCACTACAGGACATAGGCTTGCCTATACAGGGTGCTCTAGCCTGAGTGACGGTGTTAACCATCGACTGATAGGTCACCTAAGTCCTCCGCATCCATGAAGGTTCCGGAACCCTGCAAGAGTGCCAGAGGGTGCCCGTCCCAGAAAAAGGAGCGTTTCTTCCAGGGAATTCATTATGGAGGGCCATCACGAGGAGTGCGAGTCCGAAAACTCGGGTCCGGTTGGGCCAAGGAGGCTCAACGAGCGAGACCTGCACCCAATTTCACTGACCTTGCACAGAGTCTGTGCTAGCAGGCTCATTCATTCATTCATTCATTCATTCATTTTCTGCCGCTTTTCCGGGGCCGGCTCACTGGGGAAAAAACGCATATTGTGTAACCCCGGGGGCTGCTGAGAGCCATTGCATTCATGCAGAGCAGGGAAAGTAGCTAGCAAAGGACCACTTGGGAGAAGCAACAGGATGACCTGTGCTTTTCTGAAGCGTGCCCAAAACAGCTGGACTGTGCTGGGTGGAGTCTCCTTTCTCCCGGAAAAGTAACTGTCATGAGAGCGTGTAAGCTGGCACAGTATTTATCTGACAGGTGATTGATCTGACCTGATGCGCTGTTAGTAAAGTGTACCGTGATGGAGACCGAGTCCAGCTCCAACCCGAGATAAGAGAAGCTCTGCCTGGGGGAGAGCTTGCGATTTCTTTGTTGACCTGAAACCCTAATAGCGAAGGTGGCCGAGCACCAGGTCCCTGTGCATAATCGACCAGTTCAAAGACCGAAAAAATAAACCAGTCAATGAATAATCAAAAAATGCCAATGCCCGTGCATCGAAACATGGAGAGCCTGAAGGGGAGGACCCTGTACTGACATGCTCTGGCTGAGCAGCACTAACCAGGCTGACTGAGTCCGAACAAGCAGCATCACCGGAACAATCGCTGAAGTACCCATGGAGGGTTAGCTTCGGGATAGGGAGTGCTCACTCCGGGAAGCGGAGCGTCCCGAGGAAAGCTGAAAATAAGAGATTGACTCTTACCTTCCTCCCAGGATCCCACAGAGAGGCTGGAGGTGCGAGAGAAAGGAGCCCATGCTCTGGCGCTCTCAAAGCCTGTGGGGAAGTGCACCAAAGCTGAGAGCTGGAAGGCAGCGAGTCCCATGCTGGCAGCAATTGGGCTTCCACACTTAGAGAGCAGCTAGCTCTCTGCAACTCTCACATGGGCGCCCACTGAAGCTAAGCAGGGCTGCGCCCGGTCAGTACCTGGATGGGAGACCACTTGGGAAAGCTAGGTTGCTGCCGGAAGTGGTGTTAGTGAGGCCAGCAGGGTGCACCCAACCTGCGGTCTGTGTGGGTCTTAATGCCCCAGTATAGTGACGGGGACTCTATACTGCTCAGTGAGCGCCGTCTTTCGGATGAGACGTTATATCGGGGTCCTGACTCATTAAAAAAAATCCTCCGAAAAAGAGTAGGGGTTTAACCCCAGCATCCTGGCCAAATCTGCCCACTGGCCTCTGTCCATCATGGCCTCCTAACCCTCCCCATATCATAATTGGCTTCATCACTCTGTCTCCCCTCTACCAATCAGCTGGTGTGTGGTGTGCGGTCTGGCGCAAAATGGCTGCCGTCGCGTCATCCAGGTGGATGCTGCACACTGGTGGATGAGGAGATTCCCCCTCCCCCATTGTGTAAAGTGCTTTGAGTGCCCAGAAAAGCGCTAAATAAATGTAAGGAATTATTATTATTATTAGAGAGAGGAAAAGCCGCTCTTTTTCGGATTTCTACATTCTGTTGCTATCTCCTGCTGTTTCCTGCTGCTTGCCTGCTATGCTAAGTACAGTTTTTATTTTAAATTTGATTACTAGTCATCGCAATCAAACTCCGCAGAACTCCATAAATATTAAATACTACCACCATGAGCTCACTGTGTTAGCATCGCAGCTAACATATTTCAACAGTCCAGCTGTAAGTATTGTTAGCCCACTTTTTAGCTCATCTTTGGCCTTTTTTTCTCTGTCCTATCTAACTGTTTACAATCCTATATCAAGACTATAAAACTCTGTGGATCAAATTAATTACTAGCTCTTTAATTTTAAATCTCTTCCACGATCACAGCATAGCAGTTTACGTGTAAACAGCCCACATTTGTAACTCTTGCTTGCTTTTTTTGCTTTCATTTCCAGTTTGTTTGCTGATTCACGTCTGTTTTCTCTTACGTGCATCTTAGTTTATTTACTTACTCTCGACTAACTGCACCCTTTATGTTGCACGTGTTTATTTTATTCAGACTTTTACTCGCGCTTATCAGTTTATTTTTTGCTTTCACTTTCTAGTTTGCTAACTCGCGCCTGTTCTCTCTCATGTGCATCGTCCAGTTTATTTACGTATTCTACCTAATTACACCGTTTATATTACATTGTGAATCGTTTTGTGCGGGTGCTCTGCTCTCTCTCTCTCTCTCTCTCTCTCTCTCTCTCTCTCTCTCTCTCCCTCATTCAATTACAATTCAATTCAATAATTGCTTTATTGGCATGACAAATGTTACAAATGTATTGCCAAAGCAGTTATTAAATTTACATAAAAATTAAAGAACATACATATATAATATAAAAACACAGCAAGCACATTAAACAGTAGTAGTAGTAGTATAAAAAAAGAGATATATACATATAATAATTGAATAAAAAATATTAATAATATATCATTATTATTCAATATATCACATTATTATTCAATATATCATATCATTCAATTTTTTTTTATCAGAATGTACATTTAACAATCAACATTTTGGGATAAAACAGTAATAAAAACAATAATAATCAGTATATTTTACAATGATTATGATATAATCATCTAGATGTGTGTGTGTGTGTGTGTGTGTGTGTGTGTGTGTGTGTGTGTGTGTGTGTGTGTGTGTGTGTGTGTGTGTGTGTGTGTTTGCAAGCGCATGACTGATGTTTTTATTGGTCTGCTCTCTCTTTATGTGACAGGCATTAAGGTATTGTGCCTCTAGAAGGATACAGTCAGTTTTTTTCCCCTAGTAAATGCTGAAGCTGTGTGTTGTGACTATCCTTAATCGAAATTTCAAATTAGTCACATCTTAGGTCTGCTGAGGGGTTTAGACACTTCCTTAGAAAATAATACATGGAACGGCAAGTCTTCATTTGTGGCTGTTTATTGTAGAGCTTGTTTGAACAAAAACTGATATGAAATAAACAAAATCAAACGACTTTGGCCATCAAACACTGAAGGTAAGGTCTAAAGACCAGCAGGCCCTTCTCTAGTCGGCCACACCAGTGTTTCCCCTACCATTATCATAGGGGGGCACCCTGCCCTCCCTGAAATCAAGTTAATTGTATTCAGAGATGGGAAGAAACGAAGTACAAATACTTCGTTACTGTCCTTAAGTAGTCTTTTCTGGTATCAGTACTTTACTCCACTACTTATTTTTTTGACAACTTTTTACTTCCTACATTTTTACACAAATATCTGTACTTTCTACTCCTTACATTTTTTAAACTACGGTCGTTACTTTCGTTTTCATGGGTTTGGTGGCGCGATCTATTTTATTTCTTGTCATTGCACAATAATATGAGCGCCTTTGATGCAATCAGTCTATTTTTCCTTATTGCGCGCCTGCGTGCTGCAGCGCGTGGCTTTTTTAAGGCTAGTTCATGGGCTAGTTTATGAAGATTACTATGAGAAAGGTTAGGATGGCTACAGAGATATGACAGAGGGAGTCGGCGAATTTAACATGACTGATGCTGCCCTGTTTACAGAGTAATAAGATGCCTTTCGCTCGATCGGATCACAGGTAAACAAGAGAGACACATTACAGTTCAAAATCATGCCGTTTAAATGCTTATAAGCCTTCTGTCCACTTCCGATTATACTGCACGGGTTTCTCTGGTCTTTCAATCTAATACCGCTCAAAATAGGGCTTTTTTGTAAATTTAGTTGTACATATTTTACAATTAGTACTAAAACAATCAAATACTTTATAAAAATGTATGTATTGCGATTTATTTTTTTAGCTCTGATAAGTTCAAATTCCTTATACAGAATTTATGCTGGTTTCATTTTTTATAGATTTTTTTTATTGACTATATTTTACATATAGGCCTGTACTGTTGTCTTCAATTAATAATTTTTAACAAATAATTTACAACAACAAAAGTAACTATACTGGGCAATTTATGAATAAAACTATACTGCAAAAAATCCTGAATTTATCATGTGTAAAAAAGCTTGTTTTGTAGGTTGTAGTCACGCCTGTGTATGTTGCTTTTAACATAGAATAAATGTATTATAGTTTTTCTCAGTCATTTTGGCACATTTCTCAGATCAGAACTAAAATTTGCAAAACAGTAGACCTAGGTTCATTTCTCAAAACAACATATAAATAGCAAAACATCATAGATTACCTGCAAAAGCCAGTCTCCTGCTCAAAATCCTTAGTTCATCTCTCAAAACAAAATTTCTGTGTGGATGAACATGTCAGTGTTTTGAGAATGACATGTCCTTGTGTCATTACTTAGTAGTCATGTTGTCAATAACAGTGTACTCTGGAGGGCTGTTCTGGTGTAAACTATGGCAATATTTTTTGGCTGTTTGTATTGTAATTAGTTGCCGGATCATGTCATTGTGATTATAGAAAGGAAAAGACAGCACCTCCGTTTAGACCTTTATTAGAAAAAGTCAACATTCAGTTGGGAGAAATGTACCAGTTGTAGTCAGTTTTAGTAAAAAAAAAAGTCTAATAGAAATGTATAGGAAAATGCATTATGACAAAATATTATGACAACTTGTTGACAACTTGCATGTAAATGCTCTGAACAAATGATTAAATGTTGTAGGGGTGAGTCTATTCAACAGAGAACAAAATAATACATTTTGATCAACATGACATCAGCAATTGATAATGTAGGAAACATCAGAGAATTGCACATAACCATTTGCATGGATGTACAAAAGCATTTGCAACTTGTTCATAATGAGAAACCACTTTTCTGATGTGCACAAGTGACACAATGATGATCTGAAGATTAAACAGGGAGTTTTGAGAATTTCAATTCTGACCTGAGAAATGGACCAAAGACTGAGAAAAACAGAATTAATGTTCATCTGTTAAATAAAATAACCACAATACCTGAAAAAAAAACACTGAAATAGCGGGTTATATGAGAGCTACTCATGCAGAGTTTTAGCCTAATGCAAAACAAATAAATAATAGTTTGCAGTCAAATATGATAATTATTTATTTTAGCAAAAGAAAAAAATGCAATATATTTTGGACAGAATTCAGTGTAAAATGTAAGACATTATTTATAAAGATAGACAGGCCTACAGTATTATTATTAGAGTGTATCAACATGAATGGCAGCTGTTGTTTTTGATCTAACAGCGGCAAAACTACATGATGAACGCTGTGAGTTTGCGTCTGGATGATGATACGTGAGCCGCCTTTTTAAGCAGTGTTGTTAAGCTATATTGCAGGGTTTGACGCTGCTTGGCTACTTTCATAAAATTGGCAACAAACGTTTTACATAAAAATTGGAAATGTAAGTTAGTTTATATTAATGTATCAATAGGATATGAGGTCTAGTTACCTAGTTCCCTATCTCACTCACTATTTTTTAGCTTTGTCCCTGATTTATCAGGGGTCGCCACAGCAGAATGAACCGCCAATTATTCCAGCATATGTTTTACACAGCGGATACCTTTCCAGCTGCAACCCAGCACTGGGAACACCCATACACACTCATTCACACACACACACACACACACACACACACACACACACACACACATACACACACACACACACACACAAACTTATACACTACTGCCAATTTATTTACCTATTATTCACCTATACCGCTTGTCTTTGGACTGTGGTTGAAATGTGTACTTTTTACTTTTTTACTTTTGTACATTTTCAGGCGGGTACTTCTTTACTTTTACTTAAGTACAAAAGTGTAGTCAGTACTTCTTCTTTTACTAGAGTCGAACGAACCACCCCCCACGGCCAAAAGGTCCAGAATTTGTCCTTTTAATTATCTTATGTAATTTAATATTACATTATATATTTATTATATAATTAATATAATATTTTTATATTTAATATATATTGTATTAAAGTGTAATTTTAAATAACTATGGCCAGTAGTTCGAATCCCGCAGCCTCAAAGCCACAATATTGTGATGCGGGTCACGTGACATAACCCATTTTACATAACCACTTAAGAAGGTCATCTGGGATGCATTCCAGATGAAACTGGACAGGTCTAATCATTTTTTAGACCAAATTAATATAAATAAAATTAATTATGACGTGGAGAAAATCTGACCTGCACCTGAAACACCTGTAGGTGCGCTTTTACAGACAAAATTCTATTAAAACATGTTTACTATAAGCATAAAACATGTGTTTAACTTTGCAGGCCTGTAGCCAGGGGGGTTCGGAAGACCCACCCCTTGCTGACAAAGGTCCAGAATTTGTCCCATACATGAGCTCATTTGTCCTATTTTGACTGCTGTGCCATCATAGTGAAAATAATCCATCGAAAAAGGCTTTAAGACCAAACGGAATCCTCTGTCGGCTGTTGCTTTGGTGGGACTTTAGCTAATCAGTTTTGGCCAATGCTAACAAATATTTTAATTTATAATCTGATGTAAGAGAAGTCATCTTTCACTACTGTATTGTTTTTAAACAGAGAAAAAAATTTACAGGTAACTTTTATTCTAAATCTTGGACCTTCATCCTGAAATAAAAAATAAGCAAAAAAAAGGTGTGAATTAAGAACCAAAAGCGGACCATATTACATTAATTTGAATATTTTGGCTATTGTTGATATCCAGGATTTTTCAAATGTAATTTTTTTTAGCAAAAACGCTAGAAAAATTTGGAAGAATTCATTATTATTATTATTATTATTATGTTTTAATTATAATTTTTTTTATTGAAATGGCCAAATTGTGACCGAGGACAGTTGAATGTGCTGGCCAGTTTGTTTTTTGTCTAATAAATGACAGTAGGACTACAGTTTTTTTTACTTTAAAACTTTAACAGATTCATATTTTTCCTAATGATATATGATGTAATAAATTTGTTTAAATTTTTCTTTATTGCAATTTTTAGGAAATATTTTTAGTACATCAAAAAGTGTGGTTATGACATCTGACTAGCTAATCCAGCAAAAAAAAAAAAAAAAAAAAAAAAAAGTACTGCTTAAAATGTTACTAAATGCAGTATTTAAATCTTCTAGTTGAATAGAAACTGAGGCGTACAACTAAAACGGTCCACTTTTTGAGAAAAAAAGAACCACCCCTTTCACCAGGCTGGCTACGGGCCTGAGGATGTGTGTACTTTTGCCATCTCTGATTGTATTTTATATATAGATCACAACTTCTTTTAATAAACAAGCTAAATAGCCATATGTAATATCTTATTTACACAACGGCATGTGATTTCTGTCTCTACATGGTCGCGCGATTACAAGTTTCTGCTCTCTGAATCGCTCTCTGTGCGCCACATCTGACAGGACTGAAGACGCACGTGCGCTCCCCCCGTATATTATGCATAGACAACAGCAACCACAACAGGTAAATGATGTGTGGGGGCCTGAGTGATCGATGCGTGAGAGTAACAGCAGCTAAAATATATACAGATGCGTGGAGCTATCGCCTCTATCTAATGTGTCATCCAATGTGTACTGACCTCTTCCGGAAGCTCCAAGAGTCTCCCGCAAATTTATACCAGCTCCATGATCCCCAAAAATGAGTTAAAATACCCGGAAATCATGGAGACGAGAGTAAATGAACAAGAGAATAGATTGCGAGAGGCACAGAGATGGTCTAAGCATTATATTTGTTAGGTTAAATGAATGGAGCAGTAACGATTTTGCGAGTGCAAATCCCTTTCCCTCTCCCGCTCTCTTATTGCGATATCTGCTGTCTATAGACCAATTACCATGTTTGTAAACATTCAGGATGCGCGCACAGAGAGGTGGCAGAAAAAAACCGGGAGCGCTACCATTTACAGCGAGGGAATGACATCCGATGCGGTACAGAGTTTGTTGTCTTAGAAACAAGATATATTGATTACATATTATATATGTTATTTACATAATGCTTTCAGCGTATTATAACACCTTGTCACCCTGTGATAAGTACAGTGATTCGGCAAAAGTAACGTTAAAGTGAGCGGCGTTCATCTGACAGGTCCATTTGCGATAGCACCCTCCCAATGGATATTGGACAAGACGAAATGACCAAGCATCCAGCCTGAAATATACAATCTCATTGAAGCTCCAAGGGATTTTACAAGAGAGAAGTTAAAGGCCTACAGGTGTTTGGATGCCAACAATTGGGTTCTGTGTGGTCATGTGCAAGAAATAAAAGCTTTAGCGATAGTTCTGCCAGGAAGACTGAGATGTCACGTCATTCATAATAATTATCTCGTCGGCCTATAACAACCAAGCAAGCTATATATAAGCCCATCTAAACAATCTGTTTCGCTGTACTCAGGTGACGATGCGGAAGTTTCGGTCACGTTGCGGAAGTTGGACTGCCCGGCGTTTGTTTATGTCTTATGAGTTTGCGTATTCCTCAGTCAGTGTTCGGTTCAAGGTTTACAGCTTCGTCAAATCACGTTATTTTCGCTATTGATTGATTCCGCTTTCATTACTCGTCGATCGTACGTTTTTAAATGTCCTTGCATAATGTTACTAGCTTTTAGCACTTCTAGCTCCTATTCGCAAAATCTACTTAACGTACATATGAATTTAACAATGCTGAAATCCATCAATAACCATACGCAACCTACTACGTTACCATTTAAACAACCCAGAGCTGGATTCCAGAATTATCATGAGCTCTTCGTCGGGATTTTTAAGTCATCTTCATCAGCCTTTCATCTCGGTGATCTTGTATCCATTATTTATTAAATACGTTACTCATATACGTAGTCTGCATGAGGTAAGTCTAACCCTTGTGTCATTATAGAAGTCATTGAATCATAACTCGTAATTTCAGAAAGAGCCCATATCTATTGCCTTTAATTACTTAATTCTAAATGTTTTCCAAGCTGGAATTCACATTATATAACAAGTCGAATGCCACACCATAAGAGCCGCGATGCAGACGCGGACTATTCGGTATCGGTTCAGCAAATTCATCATAACCGTTTTTGTGTACTGATGTCATTTATCTCATATGCACTATGTCGTGGTACAATACTATGGCAAAGAAGGCGACCTCGGACATTCAAAACACTGCAACTTAAAACACAGAAACTGTGCACCATTTACTGTGTGAGTGCTTTCTGGACAGTCCTTCACCGTCACGGAAGTTACAGCCGCTTACTGGTTTCACTGCGATTAAGATGAAACTATACTGGATCCAGACACACGAGCGAGAGTGTCTGTAGAGCTTGTGTTTACCATGGATCAGCTGTGATCGCCGCTGAAGTTTATCAGTGTCTCTCATTGGTTACAGCGCCAGCGCGTTTGAGCCAATCACAGCCCTTTCTGTTAAGCGCTGACCAATCATATGGATGCAAGAATTCGCTCGGTAGAGCTCATAAAGCGAGCAATATATTCACTTTCGTTTTTCTGCTATAAATGCTCATGTTGTTTTGTGCACATGCTCGAGTTGTTAAAGTACAGTTTGGACTGTTTGTATTAAGGACAACATGTATTACATATAATGTATATAAATATAATCCATTTATACATTTTTCTTGTGCTATGAAGTAAAATATATTTGTGTATGGAAAGCATCGTCAATGCACCATGTCGCACAGTAATATCCAATTGAACCAAATCGATGGCATGATAATAGTAACCGAACCGCGAGACCAGTAGGTCCACACCTCGAGCAAATATGCTGTTTCAATCAACCAAACTGATACATGTACATAGTCAGCCTAACACGTAAGTCCACTATATACAGTTAAAATTTCAAACGTTTCCTTTCCATTTCATGTAATCATCCTATGTTGTCTTTGCAGCTACTGGTGGTGGTCCAGTCGGATTTTAAGCACTTCGTGTTACATGACTTCTTGACTTACCAGTTTCTATGCCTCATCGGTTTCTTCCATATAGCTAGGTCTATCGTGGCCTCTTTAATTGTGGTTTATTGCTGCATTTCTTCTGCACTTAATGTGACCCTATTTAGTAGCGCATGTACATGGACATAACTGTTCGATAATGCAATTTTGGTATCACAATTTAACTTTACGTCACGTAAACATAATTTGATTAATTTAACTGACTTCATGTATAACAGGTGTCATCGACTATATATGTCAGAGGGTCAGGCCCGGACCCCAGGAAGAAAATCAAATAGGATTTCATTTTGGCTTAATGTTGTTTCATGTTTATATTTTTTCAGTTTCGTTGCAGAACTGGGGGTATTTGAGTCGGGCTCCCGTCGCCTGTGCCGCAGTCGGCCGCTGGGAGTAGTGGATGTTTTGCCTCAACCTGGTTGGGCTAGTTCGGCAGGGGGAAATGTAACTTTGGCCATTGAGCGGGCGCTGTGAGTGGCCCATTTTGGCGTTGTGATTTTGGGTTCAGGCCTACTTGGTGTTTCATTTGATGTGCAAACATTGTTTGTGACCTGTTTTGTTCTAGTGCCGGGTGGTTTGTTTGCCATGCCGTTTTGAGCTGTGCCGGATCGTTTTTCCTCATCATGCGTCTCCCGCTCCTCGAGCGCGTTGCGCGCCTCTCTCCGCCGCGTCCCTCCTTGCTCTTCTCTGCCTGCACCCCGCCCGGTCTTCACTTGCGCTGGGGCCTGTTCGGAACGGTGGATGCTTGGCGCCGCATGGTCTGTCTGAGTCTGTCCTCATTTCGGAATGTAGCCTAAATACCCAGCAAACATTTGGACGTCCGATTATCGAAAAAAAAAAAAAAAAAAAAAAAACAGGTTCCTCCATCACGTCGTGTCATGGTTGAAAAGTAGTTCCATAATGAAAATCCTACCGATGTTTTGCGTCATCTGGCCGTGAATCGCACGTCTTTTCTACACGGTTCCCGCACGTTGAAATATGTCATGTTCTGAACGTTCGTGCCTTATTCAGGTTGTTTAAACTTAAAGCAAAAAACAGCCTGAATATCTTACCATGCATAGCTAATAAAACTTAACACAAGAAAGCACTACATATTTTCAGTCGGTCTACATACTCCAATGAAAGCCGAGTGCAAAATTTATTTATAATTAGACCTGCGGTGGGAAAAAACGCGCTCGGCAGGCACAGAAGTTGCAGGAACAGCCAGGTACCACTGGGCAAGGGTGCTTAGCCTTGCATATTGAGACTCATTTATTTGGCACCACAATAAAGGATCTGGGTTTAGAGAGACGCATGGCTACCTGAAGTAGCTTTCGATTTTGGTGTCATCCGATGAAACATTACTCATGCCGTAGGCTAGTCCTCGCCGAAAAGAGTGTCAAGACACGGCGCGCACATGACAGCTGAAAGTATCACACACCAGACGTGCACATTCGCACTGTATTTAAAATGAAACTATTCAGATGCCGTTCTGCGTTGCGGCAGAAATATGAATAGTGTCCTCAATCGTGCTGGGCACCGCCGTGTACCCTGATGGAAACCTACGTTTAGAATTCAGAAATGCGCTGCGTGGCACTGCCTGGCGCAACACGGCGCTTCTGCTGTGTGACCCCCTATACTCGAACTGCGCTCAGGTCTCGTCTCTAGACCGCAACTCTCTGCAGCCATGACCAATCAAATATCAAACTACCGCCCAAATACCAGCATAACTAATCAGAAAGAGTGAAAGTAATTTAATTTTAGAGCCAATCGATCATCGTTTTCATGCTCGGTCATCGCTGATGGGTTCGATTAATTGAATAATCGTGCACATCCCTAATATAAAGAACATTAGCATTAGAACAACTGTCAGTAACACCCAGTCATCACATGGACAGGCCTTCGCAACAATTTATCGACTATGTAAGAAATTCCAACAAGGAAAATCTTAACTGTTGGGTATTTTATTTTTGGGGGTAGACTCTGCCTGTCATCATCCTTCGACAGGACCTAATCATAATTTAGGGGATGTACTCCAATTTTCTAAAAAGCTAGACATTAATTGTAGTAAATCATAACGGATTGCCCACTTCACGGGTTTCATACAAGGTAACCTTGATCTAGCCTAGCTGCCCGCCGGGGCTCCGTCTCGCACAGCAAGCCCGCCGGGGCTCCGTTTCGCACAGCAAGCCCGTCAGGGCTCCGTCTCGCACAGCAAGCCCGCCGGGGCTCCGTCTCGCACAGCAAGCCCGCCGGGGCTCCGTCTCGCACAGCAAACCCGCCGGGGCTCCGTCTCGCACAGCAAGCTCGCCGGGGCTCCGTCTCGCACAGCCAGCCCGTCGGGGCTCCGTTTCGCACAGCAAGCCTGCCAGGGCTCATACTAGACTTTTCTCCCCATAGACTTCCATTCATACGCACGCACGCGAATGCGTCAGACGGAAATGCAGGGCCTGCTTTACGCTGCAATTTTGCCAGGGCTCCGTCTAGCACAGCCAACCCGCCGGGGCTCCATCTAGCACAGCCAGCCCGCCGGGGCTCCGTCTCGCACAGCCAGCCCGCCGGGGCTCCGTCTCGCACAGCCAGCCCGCCGGGGCTCCGTCTCGCACAGCCAGCCCGTCGGGGCTCCGTTTCGAACAGCCAGCCCGCAGGGGCTCCATCTAGCACAGCCAGCCCGCCGGGGCTCCGTCTAGCAGAGCCAGCCCTCCGGGGCTCCGTCTAGCACAGCCAGCCCGCCGGGGCTCCGTCTAGCACAGCCATCCCGCCGGGGCTCCGTCTCAAACAGCCAGCCCGCCAGGGTTCCGTCTCGCACAGCCAGCCCGCCGGGGTTCCGTCTCGCACAGCCAGCCCGCCGGGGCTCCGTCTCGAACAGCCAGTCCGCAGGGGCTCCGTCTAGCACAGCCAGCCCGCAGGGGCTCCGTCTAGCACAGCAAGCCCGCCGAGGCTCTGTCTCACACCGCTAGCATTCAGGGGCTCCATCTAGCACAGCCAGCCCGCCGGGGCTCCGTCTCGCTCAGCCAGCCCGCCGAGGTTCCGTCTCGCACAGCCAGCCCGCAGGGGCTCCGTCTAGCACAGCCAGCCCGCCGGGGCTCCGTCTAGCACAGCCAGCCCGCCGGGGCTCCGTCTCGAATAGCCAGCCCGCCGGGGTTCCGTCTCGCACAGCCAGCCCGCCGGGGTTCCGTCTCCCACAGCCAGCCCGCCGGGGGTTCCGTCTCGCACAGCCAGCCCGCCGGGGCTCCGTCTCGAACAGCCAGCCCGCAGGGGCTCCGTCTAGCACAGCCAGCCCGCAGGGGCTTCGTCTAGCACAGCAAGCCCGCCGAGGCTCTGTCTCACACCGCTAGCATGCAGGGGCTCCGTCTAGCACAGCGTGCCTGCCGGGGCTCCGTCTTGCTCAGCGAGTCCGCAGGGAAAACTTCTCTCTTCTGCTCTACTCTGCCCGTCGGGGCACGGTCTCTGTCTCTTTGGCCCATCGGGGCACGCTCAGTCTCTTCGGCCCGTGGGGGCACGCTCTGTCTCTTCAGCCCGTCGGGGCACGCTCTCAGTCTCTTCGGCCCGTGGGGGCACGCTCTCAGTCTCTTCGGCCCGTCTGGGCACACTCTCAGTCTCTTCGGCCCGTCGGGGCACGCTCTCAGTCTCTTCGGCCCGTCGGGGCACGCTCTCAGTTTCTTCGGCCTGTGGGGGCACGCTCTCAGTCTCTTCGGCCTGTTGGGGCATACTCTTAGCTCTGCATCTCCACTAGGGCTTTCTACCATAATTTAGCCCAATTGTGTGCTTCGTTTTATCTTCATGCTGGATCTCTTGTATACCTCACTGCCCATCAGGGCACTATTTAATCTCCATTTTGCTTTACTCGATTTGCATTAATATACAATATAAGCCATCTCATGTGCGTGTCATTCTCTGTTTTAGGATTGCTACAAAACTGAACCCTAAGTTTTGTCTTTTGGGGTTGGCTTCGCCCTGCCTTCATCTTCAGGCAGGATCTGCCAGCTCATCCAGTATTCCGTACCATAGACGAGGCTTACGCCAAAGGACTTCATGAAAGGATCGTAACGAACTCAAACTTATGCAAACAAATTCACAATAAATGTTTGTCTGCCTCCTGAGAAGTCTTGTCTGGTAGAAATAAAAGCTTTAGCGATAGTTCTGCCAGGAAGACTGAGATGTCACGTCATTCATAATAATTATCTCGTCGGCCTATAACAACCAAGCAAGCTATATATAAGCCCATCTAAACAATCTGTTTCGCTGTACTCAGGTGACGATGCGGAAGTTTCCCTCCATCCTCCCCACCACCACCACCAGGTTGGCCTCGTCTCCATACAGGGGGTTGGCTTCGCCCTGCCTTCATCTTCAGGCAGGATCTGCCAGCTCATCCAGTATTCCGTACCATAGACGAGGCTTACGCCAAAGGACTTCATGAAAGGATCGTAACGAACTCAAACTTATGCAAACAAATTCACAATAAATGTTTATCTGCCTCCTGAGAAGTCTTGTCTGGTAGAAATAATGTTCCCTGATTTCCAGATTCAAAACTATGTAGTGCTAAAAACCGAGGTTCTGCCGAGCCAAAGACAAGGAAAAAAAGACGGCGCTAACGTTATACAAGTCCTGGGTAATCATCAACAGCAAAACTGCATTCTGACAGCGAACTGCACCTCTACGGCAGGCCCAGGGTATGTGAACTTACACATGTAAAGTTGGTTTTATATTTGCACATTCAGACTTTCTCCTTAATAATATCATTTCATAAAAGTATTATTTGCAAACTCTAAATAGCGAAATCATATTAGCAGCCAATGACTATCAAAGTACAACATTGTTTACACTCAAATAAGCAGTGTTAATGTTGTTTTCAAGTCACACTTGCAGGTTATTTCAGACCGAATACTCAAAGTGCCGTGGTAAACAATATAGGGAGTGCGTCACAAGTTGTCACTGAATGAATGTGTGAATATAAAACCAACTTTAATAACTTACACACTTTCACGTTTCATTCTTAGCATTCAGTGTCCGCAGTTTAATTAACCATATGTAACTGTTTTGCTGAAATCATTGCTGCAATCAAAAACGAGTAATGTATATGATTCAGCATAGCGTGAACTTACCTGATATAACATGAGAACTGCAGAGTCGAGTATTTATAATTAGGTCGTCACTTAATTCAGCTCCCTTTCAGCCAACAACGTCTGCGGTTGGCATTAAAAGCAGTGTGGTGTATGGTAAAAGTTAAGTTTTCTATTTTTAGACTTTTGAATTTGGCATCCTACAGCAAAACACAACATGTTTGCTATTGCAGCCGGTCTTTTTTTACAACCGGGGACCCCTGTGACATCATGTGTGACGTAGGTTGGTAATTCGTCTGTAGTTGGAGACGTGCAAAATATTGGAATGGTCTTGCATGTATTTAGGCCTTTTTATGTATATCAACTGAAAGTTCTGTGTTGATAATATTGCAAGTTCACTAAAAGCTGGCTGGAATTATTAGATAAATAAAACTTTATTTTTTTAACATTAATACAGGGCTGCCAACTTTTGGCTTTAACTTGGAGTGAGAATTTTAAGCCCCGCCTGTATCCACAAGCCACGCCCCCACAACAAGCCATGCCCCGTTTATTTATAAATACATACAATTATAAATATATTATTTTAATAAATACTTTTTAAAATATTTATTACAAATTAGAGTGTAATTACTGTTATACAATTATTCTATTATAAATAAATAAATAAACTATGTAAAGATACAACTGAAGTGATATGCTAAGATCATTTAAGAAATCTTTTGCGTAAATATATTTATTTCAGGACAGCATGGTGGCTCAGTAGTTAGCACTTTCGCCTTATAGCAAGAAGGTCACTGATTCGAGTGACACATGTGCTATAGGGGAATTACTGGGCTGCGACTGGAAGGGCATCGACTGCGTAAAACATATGCCGGAACAGTTGGCAGTTCATTCCGCTGTGGCGACCTCTAAAATAGAGACTAAGCTGAAGGAAAATGCATGAATGAATATTAATTTCATTAGAATGAAATTCTATAGATTGTATAGAACACAAAAAAATATGTTTAATAGAATTATCTGTTGTGTGTTCTCTTAGACCTGACTTATGGCCAAGTATTAGGTTTATTAAGTCTAAACTCCCTGACTTCATCCCTCCTTTCTGCTTCTTACAAAAAATCTATCAGGAGATAAGCTTAGTCAAAATAAGATCATCATCATATTAGTTAAACTTTAATTTTGTCGATTTTCAAAACTCACTGCACTCTGACACCTGTACATTAAGGGCTGTTACCCCTGCCATAAAACACAGCCCCTCTGCAATGTGCATCTATTAACTTTAATTGATAATTTTTTAATAACATCATTATGACACTAATGAGAGTGAACCCTTCTCTTACAGAAGATTACAGATTTGTTTTTACATTTATTTGTAAACCTAGTGCGTTTTAAAATGTGTTTCACTTATTGTTTTTGCTTTATCCATCTAAAGAATAATCATATTACGTTTTAATCAATTATGGCATTTGGTTTCCATGTAGACTGAGAATCCCAATAAAACTCTATGAGAGGCAGACCCGGATTAAGAATTCAGAGGCCCCTGGGCACAATGTCTTGTAGGCCCCTTACCTGCTGCACCCCTATAGTTGAATTAAAAAATAAGTTTAAAAAAATATTTTTTAATAAAATTAATCTATAATGTATTGCCGGCATTTTTTAAATAAATGATATACAGTACATATATTTGTAGTGTACAAGGATTTAACTTATTTTTAAAACATTTAAAGAACACTTTGAAAAAAAAATACTAATAAAACTAGTAAAAATTTATGGATTTATATATACTGGTTCAAGTTCACAGAAGCAGTACAAAAATTTATTTAAGGGTATTTTTAATGTATAACTTCTACAAACTTTTAATGCATATGATTTGCACATAACACCTCTCCAAGTTCTATGAATCTGAGTCTTCCATAATACACACACTTATTAATGATTCCTACTTGTCTTCCTCCTGATGAAGAGTAGGCAAAATCTGATATGTAGTGGGGGAAAAAAAGAAGAATAATTTCATCAGATGCTGGATTCGAACAAGGTTCATGGTCGATCGCATCCAATCATGATGCCATGCGCTTAACAAGCTACGCCACTCACACTGCTATCTGTTGCTCTCTTTAGTTCTGTTGTCTCTGTCAATCAAACGGTGATGGGCGGGAATCACTCAACTAGCTTATTCCAACAAGGTGCGCTATTTGCACCTAGCCTAAATAGGGGTGCGTTTCTCAGCACAACACCTGGTGCACAACGTGTGAGCAGCGCCTATTTTTTTCGGCATGCATGTTCACAACCGGGATTCATATTGGGAGGGGCAACGTGAGCAGCGCATTAAAGCAGGGGCAGTGCGAGAGGCGTATGTTTTCTGCACGCATGCGTCAGCTTGTTTTTCTATTACATTGCTTTTACCAGCGTTGAATTGGTTGCACATAGAGAGAATAACATCTTTATAAAACGATAAAAGTCTTTAACACCGTCTTTATTATAACAGATAAAAATATTCACGGAATGATTTCTCTGTGTGAGAAAATGGATGTGTGGCGTGAGAGCATGAGAATACTGTCAACTGCATGACTCTCACGTCGAATGCGTGAGAGTTGGCAGCCCTTCGAATATTTAATATTATAAATTCTTGTAATACACTCCTTGTTATAAACAGTAGTTTATAGGCCTATTTCCGTTTAGTAAAGAAGTATTAGATTTATAGGTGTGCATTTTAACTTCTTATGCATCAAATGTGCACTCCAAACTTGTTCTTGATTGAGACATGTTGAATTCTTCTTTCATCATTTGCAATGTTTCCAAATTGCATTGTAATTTTTCAGAATTTTTATATATGTTTTTTTATTTTCTGTGGCGGTTCATTCCACAGTGGCAACCCCTAATAAATAAGGGACTAAGCCAAAGTAAAATGAATGAATGTTACAGAAACATCTTCTGATGCACAACCTTGGACACATCATCAGTGTTGTTTCCTGGACTCACGGGGTGTTTCGGGTCTTGCAACAGACACCCTCCTCCAGGCGACCCGACCGAGGCTGACTAGACCCCGGCCTGTGTCCAAGTGGCATTGTACTGCCCCCACCGTTCCCCCCTTTTCAACCAGAGCCATCTGGATGCTTTCTCCGCTGCCTCCACGTTATTACTTATGGCTCTTCTTCGGTTGGCGCCTGTTATTCCCAGTGGACCATAGGCCTTGCTCAGGGTGTAGCTGGCAAATCCCCTGCTGCCCACTTCCACTGGCATACACCTAGTTCTCTACCCATTCGTCCGACACTGCTCCACTAGCTCCTGGTATTTCTCCTTCTTTCTCTCCTGAGCCTCCTCCATCCTCTCCTCCCAGGGAACAGTTATCTCCAGCAGGATTAGTTGTCTTGGGGCCTCAGAGACCAAGATTATGTCAGGTCTCAATGTAGACTGGGTGATATGTGGTGGGATCTTCAGCTGCCTCTCTAGATCAACTGATATCACCCAGTCTCGGGCCATGGAGAGCAACCCAGCAGGGCAGCTCTTTGATGTTCTCTCTGGCCTTTGTCCTTCCTTGATGAAATGGATGGCCTTGGCTTGGTGGTATCGGCTGTCCTTGATCCCCTTGCTGATTGCCTCAGCAATGGATTTAAGCACCTGGTCGTGTCTCCATCGATACCGACCCTCACCTAGTGCCTTGGAGCAGCTGCTCAAGATGTGTTCTAGTGTCCCTGGCTTGGAACACAGGGTGCATGCAGGTGTCTTTACTCTGCCCCATGTGTACAGGTTAGATGGGCTGGGAAGAATGTCGTAAACTCCTTGGATCAAGAACCTGATTCTCAGGGGGTTCCACGTCCAGATGTTTCAAACGCCTGCTCCCATTTCATCCAGGCCCCTTGCTGACGCATGGCCACTGCTCTGCTGGTACTCTCCTCCTCAATTGAAGCACGCACCTCCTCCTGCACCAGCCTCTGCCTCTCCCTCCCGCTGGCCAAGTCATACCGGGTTGCTGCTAGGCTCCCAAGTCCGGCTCTGCCCTGTTCTACAGCCCCAAGGATGGCTTTGTGCTTCAGTCGGGTTTCCGCTTGTTCAACTGCCTCTGCTGCTCTCCATTTCCTCCCTGTCCTGACGACAATCCCTGCCCCGGACACCTTCGCATCTCTGGATCCAGAATACTGCAGATGTTCCCGTGTCCGTGCCACAATGAACTCCTCCATGACTGAGCCAATAGGGAGTCTGAGCTTGTTGGTGTTCCCATACAGAGCGATGTTACTTAGGCTTCGTGGCAGTCCCAGCCATCTGCGTAGATAGCTGCTCACCTTTTGCTCAAAACCTTCAACCACAGTCATGGGGACCTCATAGATTAGCAAGGGCCAGAGGAGTCTTGGGAGGATTCTATGTTGATAAACCCAGGCCTTAAATCTTCCAGGGAGCCCTGATTTATCCACTGCTTTCAACCAGCCCTCCATGTCAGTGTTGGTTTCCCTGATGGATTTTCTGTCATTGAGGCTACAGTTAAAGACCTTCCCAAGGCTCTTTACTGGTTTCTCAGTGACTGATGGGATTTGATGTTGCCCCAGCCTGAAGCGGAACTCATGTCTGACTTTCCCCTTCTTAAGCACCAAGGATCTGGATTTTGCAGGTTTGAAGCTCATGCGTGCCCATGCCATGAGCCTCTCCAACCCTTGGAGGATCCATCTTGCTCCTGGTACAGCAGTTGTTGTCACTGTGAGGTCGTCCATGAAGGCTCTGATGGGAGGTTGCCTTACTCCGGACTTGCTGAGGGGGCCTCTGCACTCTGTTTGGGCTGCTTTGACCATCATGTTCATAGCCAGCGCAAAGAGGGTCACTGAGATGGTGCAACCAGTGATTATCCCTACCTCAAGCTGGTGCCAATCTGATGTTAACTGGCCAGAGGAGACTCTCAAGCTGAACTTGCTGTAATAGTCCATAATGGTCCTTTCACCTTCTGGGGTACGTGATGTTTCTCCAGTGCGACCTCCACCAGCTTGTGGGGTATTGAGCCACAGGCATTAGTGAGATCCAACCACAACACAGCCAGGTCCCCCCTGCCTTCTCTTGCTTCCCTAATGAGCTGAGTTACAACGCCTGTGTGTTCTAGGCAACCAGGGACTCCTGGTATGCCTCCCTTCTGCACAGACGTGTCGATGTATTTATTGCTCAACAGGAAGTTGGAGAGTCTCTTGGCCACAATGCTGAAGAATATTTTGCTCTCTACGCTGAGCAAGGAGATGACCCGAAACTGGGCGATGTTCTCAGACGTATCCTCTTTTGGGATGTATACTCCCTCCGCATACCTCCATGGCTGGGGGATCTTCCCTCTTCTCCAGATGACTTTCAGTAAGAGAATAAATCAAGGATGCTGCATGTAATACTTTAAACACATTTCTTATAACCATTTAGGTATAAACATGTCATGGCCAGAAGCAGCTTTACAGAAAATGATTCAGCCCACATCAGAGTTCAACCTGAAGGAACCCTGCCAGAGTGAAGTAGAGGAAGTGGTGAGGAGAGCAAGGTCAAGCTCAGCACCAGGCCCGAGTGGAGTGCCTTACAAGGTATATAAGAACTGCCCAAAGCTTCTACACAGGCTCTGGAAGATAGGTAGGGCAAGATCTTCTCTTAAGGTTCATACTTTTTCCCTAAATGTGCTCGATGCATTAAAAAAGCTTAAATCAGTATAATATGTGCTCAGTATCAACCGATCACCATGGCAAGGAATCTGTACTCAGTATCAGCTGCAAAAATTCTGATTGGAGCATCCCTAGCTTTGACCCAACTTGGCTGTCAGAGCGGCAGTACTCCCCCTGGCTGTACAAGACTGGTCTTGGTAATCAATAAATACACCCTTAGGAAAAAGAAGTATACTTAAGTAAAGGTCAAGTATGAAAGTTGTAGTAACTCAGCCATGTTCTAAGCGGAGTTAAATTTTTGCAGTCAAACGAGAGACTCTTGCTCCCCCTCGTCTCCTTCTTAATTAAGTATCACCCGAAGCTTAATTCCAATACACACTCTTCTTCCCCTCTTAAAACAAAGAAAGTGTTGTCGCCCCAGTTACAAATTAATGGCCTATCCTGGCCATTTGGGCCATCTGCCGCCCACATGACTGTGATAACTGAATTCCAAAACCAATGGAAGAAAGACCCATTTGTCTGTATCGGGTTTTCAGCGTCACCCGCCTCTTTTCCTGCCCGGGGAAGATAATCCAGTTATTACTCTCTGAACAAAAGGCCCACGCCAGTTTCGGACAATTCACGTTTAAAAGTGTGTTTTACTTTAATGTTTTATTGCTAATAGTTGTGTATGTAGTACTATGTATGTAAGCAAGGGTTTTTCACTATAATATTGCATGTAAATGAAACAATGCAGCATGTGTCACACACGTAATTAACTGCATTTGATAAAGCCATGGTGTTTGATGTCCAACTGTAGAGCTCAGTATTCAGAAAACATTGATGGAAATTATAAAACTGTATCTGCAAATAGTAGTTAATTACAGAGTTTCATTGAGTTTTTGATAACAGTAAACTAAGTGTTATCATTAACGCGTGAGCACAGATTACCCCTCCCTGGGCGTGAACAACTAGGGAGAGGAGAGGCATGGCCTCGCTCAGTAGCCACGACTATTGGACAACCACAGAGTAGGCTGGCTTAAGTCCTGCCCCCTATAAAAACCCTAAACATGCAAACTTTATTGCTTTCGTTTGGTTTTTACAAAGGGGTTTCCACGCACAAACTTTGCGTTGCACGCTTCCCGCCTTTACAACACGCCGCCGGACATCGCTCTCGGAAGAGTCACCCCGTAAGACCTGCGTCTGCCTGCCGTAACCTCACCACGGCAACGAGACCCCGATCACAGGAGCCCACGCTGCTTCTGTGTACGTTCGCGACTCGCATTAACTCAGTCTGACCCTGTCCTGCTCGTATAACTGCTTTCCCGTGAACACGCGGACCGCTGTCTCATCCAGCAGCACGGTCAGTCATTCAACTTCTCTGAACTCTGCTTTCTTAAGTCATTCAAGGATTAAGCCACTGGAGGAATTCCCTCTCAGCGAACTTCCTGCTTGCTGACGTCAAACTTTCCGTCACCGGGACCACGAGTCCCACGCTCCAGAAGACGAAGGAAAAGCCCTCTTCAACAAAAGATATCCCCACTACGTCAATGCACGGCAACCAATCGGCTGCGCCGGAGTTCCCCTCAACCAGCTGATGAGTGGGACTGGTCATCTAAACGCAAGTAAACACAAACCAAGTTTTCATTCCTGGCTGAAGCTGGTGTTAATTAAGTTTAACAGTAAATCCTAGTCAGATTCTCTGCTTAGTGGTTCTCTAAGGTTGCAATACTAAGAACTTATCACGTGCGAGACGTGTGGGACTCTTAGTTGTTCATTCTCAGTCATTCAACTCATTCCAGAACTGTGTGTGTGTGCATCTTTGTGTTTGTCTGTTTTACGTAGAGTAGTTTACTGTGTGTGTAGCTTAATAAACTTGTGTTTCATTTTAAGATCCTTGTCGGAGTTTTATATGCTTCTAAGTTACTGCCTCAGCTATATGGTCTTGCTACCTTGCATGTGAAACTGTTTATATTGTTATTTTGGCCAATTAATAATATAACATAGATTTACTAAAGATAAAGTTACGTTTCTTCTATTAGGGTGGACCAATAGATGACGTAAGCGTGGTAACCTAATTTTGACTGTGAGCCAGTCGTTCGAATCTGTTGATTCAAATCCCCGAGAATTAATATAAATTAATTCGAACTTATGAGCTAATTCTTAAAGTACCGGACATATTAGATGGTCCAGGCACTACAAAGTATACTTTATTTAGTAAGTATACTAACATCAATGTGCTAGTAGTGTACTTGAAATGTTCTTCCAGAAGCCCATTAAGATACACTGCAGTGACAAAAGCTGCACACTTTGTAAATAAAAAATATATAAAAATAAATGTTCATTTTTAGCTTGTACAGTTCAAATAATTGTTCAGTTTTTTGCTGCTGTCATTAAAAGAAACATTAACAACATGACCCCTTGTGTCGTGTGTCAGTCTGAACAGCTGCGCTGCGCCACACCCCCAAAACTGTAAACCTAGGGGAAATACTGGACACCCAAGCCTTTTAATCTTCCTCTGGCCTGCACAGGCATGTCCTTTTTAATTCTTCCAAGTATCCAAGACCCACGTGGGGCAGTAGAATCTACCACCAATACAACATCACCAACTGCAAAGTTCCTTCTGTCTTGTTCCATTTTTGTCTTTCTTGCATGAGAGGCAAAAATTTATGAATCCATCGTTTCCAAAATATGTCTGCCAAGTACTGGACTTGCTTTCAACGGCGTCTTATATACAGGTCTGTTTTCTGAAATAGTCCAGGTGGGGAAATTGGTTCAGACTTTAAGAGCAAAATGTGAATCGGAGTAAGAGGCTCCAAATCTAGTGGATCATTAGACACTGTAGATATTGGGTGACTGTTTAAAATAGTCTCTACTTTACATAATACAGTATGCAGTCCTAGTATTTGTAGTATTTGTCTGGTAGACCTGATGAGGCTTCTTATTGATAAGCAACTTCAATATGAACAGCTCTGCTAGTCATACAAGTAAATAATACTCCATAATGTTTTATTGTAGTCCTTCCTTTTTTAGTTTCAATGGGTCCAAAATAATCTACACCCACATTGGTGAAAGGGGGTAAATCAGCAACTAATCTGTCTTGTGGCAAGTCAGCCATCTTTTGTTGTCCTATGTTGGCTCTGCTTCCTCAGCACATAATGCAACTAGTAATAATTTTACATGCTGCAGAATTGGCATTGATAATCCAAAACCTTTTACCAAGTTCTGAGAGCATCAGATTTAGTCCTGCATAACCCATTTTCTCATGTATATGCCTGAGAATTAAGGTGGATATATGAGTTTGTTTGGGCAAAATAGCAGGATGCTTTCTCTTTTCTGGAAGAGCAGCTTTAGATAGATGTCCTCCTACACAAAGGATTGCATCTTTGAACACTGGATCAAGCTTGTAAATTGGATTTGTCTTCTTGATGTTTCCTGATGATATCTTGGAAATTTCTTCAGCAAAATTTTTAGCTTGAATGTACTGAATAATTGATTTCTCTGCCATCTCCAAGTCTGAAAAACTTACTTTACTTTCTTTATTGTCCACAAGTGGAAATGTATCTTTGGTTTCACCACACAACCACATCAGCGTTCACATCACAGAAAAAAACAGGCAACACAAATACATTCAAGGTTATCACATATATCACATAAAAAATAATTTTAAAAAAATTACATTAAAAAAAAAAAAAAAAAAAAAAAAACCTTTACATACTTAGAACCTAGTATTTAACATTCTAATGCCACTCGGTACAAAGGACATTTGATACACATTTTTGTTTACTTGAGGTTGCCTAAAACGTCTTTTTGATGGCAAGAGCTGAAATTTTACATTTAAGGGATGGGAACAATCTTCAATAATGACGTGTGCTTTCTGTTTAATTCTCATTGAATAAATTTCATTTGGTTGTCTTTGTGCTTTACCTACAATTGCACTGCCAATTTTTACTACTCAAGACAGTTTTTGCTTTTCCTTAATTGGCAATAGTCTATATCATGCAATCATGTTCAAACTCACAACACTTTCAACCAAGTTATTGTATACCATCTCCAGAACATCTTGACTCACACCAAATTGTTGTAACCTCCTAATGAGATATAATCTCTGCATTGCTTTTTTAAAAATGCACTCTGCATTTGCAGAAAATGTTAATCCACTATCAATAAGTGTTCCTAAATATTTAAAACATCTAACTGTCTCTATTTCATGTCCCTCAAGGACCAGAGGTTTCAACTCTTGGCTAACGACTAGTTTATTGCTGCTAATTATCATCTCCTTGGTTTTATTAAAATTGATCTCCAGTGAACTCCTTTTACACCAATTTTGAAGCAAATTTATATAATTATAGTACAAGGTATCTTCTTCTACAATTACATTTGCAGTTGTCGTTTTCTTTACCTCTGGATAATCTTCACACAAAGAGCGAGTTCCTGTAAGAAATCCTGAGGGCCAGACCAAATGATTGCAGTGCCTTTGGATCTTCTGCTTTAATAGATGGCCATGACAACGCCTTATCAATGTAAGCACTAGAAATCTTGAACTAATTGCCAAAATGTTATTTGAGAAGGGCTTTGGCTCTTACATACTCTCTAACAGGGTCCATATGAAGACAAGTTGGTCACACTTTATTTTGATGGTCCATTTGTTGAATTTATGTTACATTGCATCTACATGCCAACTAACTCTCATTAGATTATAAGTAGACTGTTAGGTAGGGGTTAGGGTTAGTGTAAGTTGACATGTACTTGCAAAGTTTCTTATAGTCGTTTAAATGTTTGTTTAGCAGCAGTATCAACAGATATTAAGCAGATAGTCCACTAATACTCAAATGGACCATCAAAATAAAGTGTTACTGACAAGTTTTTACCAATTCCTTTGCTTGCCCCCTGGTGTATTGCTCTAGAAAATACAGTCTGTCTTGGGCATTGTCAGTCTTGCATTCAATCACATGTTCCACACATCTAATAAATGCTCTAAAATCCAAAGGATCCCCATCAAAAACTTTAACTTCCTTAGAAGGCAAAGAGGACATTTGAGTTTGCTTAATTAATGAGGATGTGATATCATTTTGCTTTTTCAAAATTCCATACAATGTTGAGTCATGCATAGATGTTGAGGCATGTTGAGGAGCTAGGTGTTTTGTCTTTGAAGTTGTTTGAGATTCAGTTTCAGATTCTAAGGTCTGGTCATTATTTGAATCAGGATAAAGTCTTGTTCCTTTTGAAAGAGCTGTATGGGTTTTCATTCGCAGGAATGGTTGTGAACTGCCCTCTGAAGGAGGCTTAACATCTGGCTGTGGTACTTTCTTTGACTTTATGGTCACAGGATTCTTTGAAGTCTGGGGTTCTTCAACAGAATGCACATTTCGAAAATCCACCTTTACCTTAACTGCTTCCTCCTCAGCCATCTGTGTTTTAGAAATAGAAGTTTCATGTGAGTTAAAATAACCCTCCATTCCATCCACCCGATTTACCCATGCATCCCCTTGTTTTAAAATGTGGACTTTAGCAGAAGTAGCCAGCAATTCAGCCTCCATTTCCATTTTTTCCTTTTGCTTCCTTACTCGTTCCATTTGCAAGCTAAGCCTTTGCTCCTCATCTTCTAGAGAATGCTTTTCCTTTAGGGCAGCATACCTTGCTCGTAGAGCAGCCTGTTCTGCTTCTGTCACTATTAGGGCCAGTAAATGAGAGCTTTGTGAGCTTCCTTTTGACCTATAAGACACTGAAGAAACACTGTCAGCAGGAAAAACCTCATCAATTTCCTTTGTTTCCACTGCCTTTGTTAACCAAGAATTTACACTTAACAGAAAATCTTGAATTGCATGAATCTTTGTTTTCTACCACTCTTCATCTTGAAGTTCCTCTTTATTCAACAAACACTGGTAAGACTTGTGTACATCCTTGAATTCTTCCAATAATTTATTATACTTCACCAAACTTTGTCTTCGTCAATGTTCATTTAATCTTTTAACAATTCTTTGATGATATTTGATATTTGTGTTATTTGTGCTAATCTTGTTTTTCTATCTGTTTTCATCTTATTAATTTCATCAATTGTTTGTACAGAGTCTTCACAACCCAAATCCTGTTGTTCCATAGCTTCTTTATCAGTAATCTCAAGCATATTTGCATTGCTATGAATTCAATTGCTTAAGCAAATCCTTTAAAGGGTCACGAAACACCAAAACACATTCTTTGAGCTGTTGACAGTCATATATGTGTCCCACGCTGCTATAAACACTATTAGGACACATATATTGCACTAAAAAGTGAAAATTGGTTGTTTTTGCGTTATTTTGAGCAAATTCGTTCTTCCGGTTTGAAACGAATTTTTGAAGCTATGTCACGGCCATGAGATACTTAGGTGTAAATCCAGAGTGGAGAGTGGCTGTCTGTCTTTTAGAGGACATTCTGACGTATGTGAGTGTGCGGCATTAATTCATGACAAAGACGTGCTTCAAACCAATCAGCGCGCTCTATTGTGTATGACGTGAAACTTCATTAATATGCATGATAGCTCCGGAGACTGTTTACCTGTTTACACTGTACAGACGGAAGAGAGACGCCACGTTGTGTTGCCAAAACAAGTGAAAGAACAAGAATTTGGAGACAAGAGTCATTGGTTTTGCGTTTATTAGTGTGTTGCAACGAAGGTTTTGTTTTCATTTTCCCTCTATGAGAGAGCAGCTGGACTCACGTGTGGATTACAGTGCACGCGACAGAAATGCGTTTGTAAGGAACATTTTTACCCGAGAGCTTTTCGCATCTGGAAATGGTGAAATCCGGATTTGTCGCTCGTCTCCTTTTTGTCCTGTCGCTACAGATTAGGTAAGTGTGTGCGATCAGTGCTCTTTGTTTAACCCAGATTACAAAGTTTGTCGTATCTTCAGCAGAGCTCTTTCAGTTTTTAAAGACATACCTCAGTCAAAATGATTTAGTTACTAAGTTTACAGTATGTTAATATCACTGCAATATTACAGTACAATATTATAGACTGAAAGATCCGCTGTAAATGCTGCTCTCTGAGTGTAAACATATAAACACAAACTATTCCCGTCGTGCAGGATTTTCGCCGCATTTTGTGACAGGATAGCCTATACAGACACTGCTTTCTGACGCTATCTACCTACCGAGTACATAAGTTACAGAGAAATGCGGAGGATTTGTTTTCTCTCATTTGCCATGCTGTATCAAATCAGCCTCTCTCTGTTTGTTTTGCCTGTGAGACTTAGCGCGCGCCGAAATGGAAACGCCCTTCTATGCATATCTTACCCTCTTTCCCTCCCTCGACACTCCCACACTCCCAGAGCTGGACACACCCAACTTTCCTGACTTTTTTCAAAACAGAGGTGTGAAAACACCCTGCTGAGACAGGGGGTTTCGTGGCCCTTTAATGGAAGAATGCTATAATTCAACAACACTTGGAGAAGCACATGTCCTTTGTTTCATAAACATTTCCAAAAATTCTTGTTTTAATGCTTCCAAAATTTGCAAACATCTTCAAATTCCCTCAAAGTACTTCAATCCAATATGTTGAGATCTTGCAGTTACAATTGAAATTTTACATACCAATCTTGAAGCATGCTCAGGCGTAGTCTTCCAAACTCAATCCAAATGAATCCAAGCAATCGTCCTCTCCAAGTATGTCCAGAGCAGGTCTTTAGACTATTGTTGTGACTATCCTTAATCGAAATTTCAAATCAGTCACATCTTGGGTCTGCTGAGGGGTTTAGACGCTTCCTTGGAAAATAATACATGGAACGACAAGTCTTTATTTGTGGCTGTTTATTGTAGAACTTGTTTGAACAAAAACTGATATGAAATAAACAAAATCTAATCACTTTGGCCATCAAACACTGAAGGTAAGGTCTAAAGACCATGTGCTCCCAGCAGGCCCTTCTCCAGTCTTCTTTTTCTTCTTTTTCTTCTTCTTCTTCTTCTTCTTCTTTTTGGTTTAATGGCAGGTGGCAAACCAGGATAAGGTGCGTTACCGCCACCTACTGTGTTGGAGTGCCTTCTCCAGTTGGCCACACCCAGGCCTTTAAAGGCTCTGTAGTTTGGGATAGAATGTTGCTGCGTCCCAATTCGCATACTATCCGTCCTAAATAGTATTTGAAAATAGAATTAGTATGTCCCAAATCGTAGTATTGTGGCGGGGATAAGGCTTTTTGTTAGTAGAAAGACCAATCTGATAACTGGCACACTAGAGCCAAATTACCACAAAACTATTACAATTAAAGCTCGACTACGCCACCCAGTACATTACCTGGGACATGAAATACAGGTTCGTACCCCTGACAAAGACAACTGAGACGTGGATATAAAAATAAAGTCTTTTATTACAATTCACTTATCTTTGGACCACAATTATCAAAAGCACATCCGCTTAAAATGGCACTACTGGAGGCCACCGCAAAAATTCATCCGACCAGAGGAGCTGGGGCTTACCGCAGTCAGGCAGACTAGGCACTGGGCCCAAAATGTTGACCCAAAGATTCACACGTGCACACTTTTAGATTCAACACACCACACTGCCCACGAGTGAGCGAAAGAGATTAGGAAAAACAGATCCACACCACACAACGGCCCGACTGCCCGTACTAGACACCCCCCAGCTCCTAGGGAAAGGAGAGAGAGAATTTAAAACTGGAAAATGTGCACAAAATCCAACATTAACATTATTATTACTACCAATAACAATAATCTTACAGAGAAGAATCAAAAACAAAAAAGTACAAGAGAGCAACTACCAGCCACCAGTGGGCCTGAAGGAAACCGGGCCCAGCTGAATTACAAATAATGGACTTCAAAAGTTGAAACAAAAGGCTGCAATAAAGCAGGACAAATAGCACCACAAATGCAATATTTGAAGCCAAGCAAAGCTTAAGCAGAAGCAGCCTTTAGGACAAAACATAGAATTGAAATATTTAAATTCACGTCGGACAATCAGCATAAAGAAAACAAAATCATAAAGAACCAAAAAATATGCAAAAAGCAGCAAACGAATATTAAAGAATCAAAAACAAACAAATATGCAAAACTAAACACTTCAGAGTAACCAAAAAAACAAAATAGACATTAAAAGCAAAACGAACTCAAACAAAACAGAATCAAATGAACAAAAGAAACAAAACAGCAGCATCCAGCACGTGCCAAAGCAGGAGGAGAAGACGCTCAAGCCGCAAGGCAATCTATGATAAAACAGAGCACAATCAGCCTACATACCTTTCAAATATAGTGGACTACAGGGGTTTCACATACCACTACATACGATGCCAATCATCCCTCCAGCAGAGCAAGGCGTCTGTACTAATAACGAATTAAAAATCTAAAATCAGTTTATATTTATACTCGTTTGATATGCAAAGTGTATGAGCGGTAGCGCTCTACTTACCGACCAGGAAGACCGCAGTCGCGGGAGCGCGCAGAAAATGTCAACAAACACACAAGGGAAAAGTTCAGCAATATGGAGCGTGATTCCACAAAGCTCACGATGGCCAACAGCAGCAACTTAACGGTGCAACAGGCGCCGAACAGACCCCAGCCTTCCAGAGCAAAAACTAAGTCAGACCCAAAACATATTTTAAAAAGGAAGAGAAAAGGGCTTAAACAGCCGCTACATACCAGGCACACAGCAGCGACACACCCACCACAGAGAGTCAGCTGGGCGATGACGTAATTTCCCCGGTTCTCAAATGGGCTTTTATACACCTCTTAACAACCACTAGTTAATAATGGGCGTACACAAATGCTTAATGCATAAATCTCCGCTACAGGCGTATACAAAGGCTTAAATGGATAACATCCGCTACAATCTACCCCCCACTTTTGAATCGCCGACCCGGTGATTACACCAAAAAAAGGGAAACCAATGCCAAGGTCACTTCCAGGGCCTAAAAATAGCAGTAATACAGTTGGACACTGAATTAGAAGGCAGTGAAACTCCTGCTGGGCGAGGGAGACGGTGAAGATTAGAATGGCAACCAGCAGTTGTTCTACCAGTCCGACGTGGTATTGCCTCAGCCCCTTCTCCTGGCTCTTCTATTGAAGAAACCAGTTCAGTTTCAGGGCACGGCTCACCACCTTCGGCCCCCACTACAACAGAGTGTGAGGACTCCCCAGAAAGGTTAAGAGTATCTTTTGTCAAGGGAGCCGATGATGCCTGGTCAACACTCAATCTCCCTGGACCTCGCGTCTGCACCACCCTCACCAAGTCCAACTCTTCCTCCTCTTCAATGTCCCTAGGCAACACCGGAAGTTCCACAACTGAATCAGTTGACACACCAGAAAAATTTTTCTGTATTCGATTCTTAAGCAGTGACCGATGAACTGTAGTCACCTTACTCAGGTCCTCCACAGGTGCAATAGTATACACTGCACCCCCATCCCTCGGGGCTCGCACCACTTGATAAACCACTGGACTCCAAATGTCCTGGATCTTATGACGACCTTTATGGCTACAGTGACGAAGGAATACTAGCTGACCTTCCATGAGCGGGGCATCACGAACCTGCCGGTCATGGTTTAATTTCCGCCTATCAGCAGCCGCTTGCAACCGCTCATGTGCCCCCTGAAATGCTACCCTTAACCGGCTCTGATGCTCCTCAACCCAGGCATGGACACTGCCTGCCACTGGTTCCTGGACTCTTCCTAACATAAAATCCACTGGTAACTGTGGGTTCTGCCCAAACATTAAAAAGTGGGGTGACTCACCCGTAGCTTGGTGCGGAGTGGTGTTATAGCAGAAGACAACCTGTGGTAAACATGCCACCCAGTCCCTTTTCCTGGAAACTGGCAGGGTCCGTAACAGATTGTGTAATGTACGGTTGAAACGCTCGCACTGGCCGTTTCCAGCTGGATGATACGGTGTGGTGCGAGACTTCTTCACACCGTACAGATCACAAAGCTGCCAGATCAACAAAGATTCAAAATTACGGCCCTGGTCCGAATGCAAGCGGCTTGGAATGCCAAACTTGAAAAACCTTTCTGTAACCAGGGCCTGGGCTACAGTTTCCGCCTTCTGGTCTCTAGTGGGGATGGCCAAGGTATATTTGCTAAATACGTCTGTTACTACGAGAACATTCTCAATGCCTGAACTGGATGGCTCCAATACAGTAAAATCCATCGCCACAATTTCATTTGGACGAGAGGCCAAAAGGTGGCCCATAAAACTTTGAGCTAGTGGCCGAGTGTCCTTAGCAGCCTGGCATCTCTCACACTCCAGACACCAGCGAGACACATCAGCTGAAAGACCTGGCCAATAGCACCGTTTTTGGACTAGCTCTGTTGTTCGTTCGATGCCCTGATGGCCATGTTGCTGATGCAACCGCATGACCACTTCGGACTTTAAAACGGCTGGAAGTATTAACTGTAGGGTCTCTTCTCCCCCATCTGGACAATGTACCCGCCGGTAGAGAACCCCATCCTTCTCCACCAAGCGGTCCCATTGACGAAGCAATGTCAAAGCTAAAGACGACATTTGCTGGCGCTCATCTCGTCCTGGGCGGGACTTCCGCCTCCAAAATGGCAGTACTTCTGCAATCACTGGATCCACCGCCTGGAGTGATCCCAAGTCTTCCAAAGAATATCCTGGCATAGTAGAGATCATAGACTGTCGTACCTCAACGATTGGCGCCCCCTCTAAGGCCTGTCTTAAAGGTGCGGGCACTATCGTTCCTGGTATCAGGCTTCCCAGCACTGGACTCTCAGGGGGGTTCTGACGAGAAAGAGCGTCTGCATTCAGATTACTTTTTCCAGAGCGATAACGGATCTCAAAGTTGAAGGCGGCTAACTGTGCAGCCCACCGCTGCTCAGCTGCCCCAAGCTTTGCACTCAGAAGGTGACTAAGTGGATTGTTATCCGTAAAGACGACACACTGACTGCCCAAGAGATACTCCCTAAATTTCTCAGTCATGGCCCACTTGAGCGCAACAAACTCCAACTTCATAGAACTGTAGTTGGACATATTGCGCTCAGTGGGCCTCAGACTGCGACTTGCATATGCAATAGGGCGAACTCGCCCCTCCTGCTCTTGAGAGAGGACTGCCCCCAAGCCCCCATGGCTGGCATCCACCTCCAGGATAAACGGTTTTGAAAAATCTGCATATGCGAGTACAGGGGCAGTGGTGAGTCGCACCTTCAACTCTGAAAAACTACTCTCGCATTGCTTACTCCAGGCATCTCCAAAACCTGCCCCAGCATGCTTTCTTGACTTACCCTTACCAGAAAACTCGGCTGCCAGTCGGTGCAGGGGGGCTGCAATCTTTGCAAACCCCTCTACGAACCGACGATAATAACTGGCAAAGCAGAGGAAAGAACGCAGTCCAGTGGTACTAGATGGACGAGGCCACTGAGCTACAGCCTGGGTCTTATTCGGGTCGGTTGATACACCCTTTGCCGAAATCACATGAGTCCCTCCCTTTTCAGTCGGCCTAGAACAACCTCCAACCGCTCTAGATGCTGCTCTACAGAGGAAGAGAACACAATGATGTCATCTAAATAAAGCAATAAAGACTGACATTGATCCCCGAACAAACGTTGCATTAGCCGCTGGAACGTACTAGGAGCATTGCACAATCCAAATGGCATTCGATTCCATTCAAATAATCCAAATGGTGTGCAAAAGGCAGTCTTATACCGGTCCTCTTCGGTGACTGGGACTTGATTGTACCCGCTGGCTAAGTCCATTGTAGAAAACCAGCGGGCCCCAGACAAGATATCTAATGACTCCTCAATACGGGGCAGGGGAAACGCATCCTTCCTCGTTTTGGCATTTAATTGACGGTAGTCTACGCACAGGCGTAGACTACCATCCTTTTTCTTCACCAAAACTATAGGAGAGGCATAGGGACTGCAACTCTCGCGAATCACCTGTGTCTCCAGCAACTGGTTAATGTGTGTTCGCACCACATCATATTCAGTGGGAGGTATGCGCCTGTACCGCTGCCGAACAGGGACGTCATCTAGCAACGGGATATCATGTGAGATCATGTCAGTGCACCCCAAATCACTTTCGCATGAAGCAAAAACAGTCTGATACCTCCCCAGCAAAGCCCTCACCTTATCCTGCTCTTCCCCGGAGAGTAAAGACAAATCAATAGTGTTTATCCCCGCGGGCACAAGAGGAGAATCTGCCTTGGCACTAATGGAACACGTGGTGCCAGTTAAGGGTCCTGTCCCATTTGAAGACCTAGTCTCGATGACTCCTGGGGAGGGAGTAACAATGTACACACTAGTTAGCGTACCAATCACCCTCCGAGGGAACAACAAAACATCAGATGTCTCAACATTTACAATAGGGACACATACAGTACCTCTGATAACTTGAACAAGGGCAGGAGAAGCTAATAGCCCCGCTGGAAGTCCAGTCTCCAATGGCTCAAAGAGTGCCACACCACTAGAAAATTTCTCAGAGCAAGTAGCCACTACCATCTTAATCATAGCCCCTGGAACACGACTTACTTGGGGGCCACGCACCCGTACCTTCCCTATCCCCTCTGTTGGCATCTGTAATCTCGCCTGATGACAGTGCTGCAACGCCTGAAACACCTTCCTCGAAGCGCTTGACACTGGGGGAGAATCAAAGAGAGAAGACCCATATTGTCCGAAGAGCTCCTGGTAGCATCGGCCCAAAATGTTCATACCCACCACACCAGGGGCTTGAGCACTGATGCCACCAGGAGGATCCCGGACAACCAACACACCACATTTTGGGACTAACTCACCACACAATTCTACATCCAATTCGATGTAACCTATATAAGGAATAGACAACCCATTAGCGGCCCTAAGCTGCAACCACTGACAGGATTTCAGCCGGTCCTGGTCCCATGGCTCAAAACATTCACGGAAACAACTTTCTGTGATGGTTGACACCATTGAGCCAGTGTCCACCAGGCACGGCACAGACACCCCACCCATAACTACCACCAAATGGGGACAAGACAGCATTAAGTTTGGTATAGAACCATCCCTACACAACACTGAGCCTGCATCTCCCCCACCTGTGCTGAGACTCAACAACACGGCGGGAGCTAGTTTTCCGATATCTGACGTGGATTTAACTGCCTGTTCTCTGGAACTCTGGGGTCCGTTCGGTCTGGTAAATGAGGGCGAGAAGAAACACGCTCCCCATCACACTCCCTTGCAAAGTGCCCACGTTTTTGACATCTCCTACATATTACAGAATCATTACGACCCAACCGCGGACCACGAGGGGGTTCACGCAGCAGAGCGATGCTCTTAGTGAGCTGGTCAAGCTGCTCTTGCTGTGATTTCAAAATCTCCCTAAACTCACTCATTTCAGACCGTTGGGGATCATCAACCGGTGAATGAGCACCCCCCCCTAACTCCATATTGAAACCCATAGGCTAATGGAACGGAATGACTGCGACCCCTAACACCCCCTGGCATACCCTCCCTCTCCCACCTGATAGCCTCACTACGCACATCCAACAGAGTACTAGAGGGCAGGCGACGCACTAGCTGCTTTAACTCACGGCGAAGAGTGCTATCAAGAACATATTCAACAAATTGATCTCGCAAAAGAATTTCGGCATTTGATATTACATTTGGTGACTGCTGTTTTACCTTCTCTAGAAGACTCATGAGGGCCAGTGAAAACTCCAAAAGTGACTCACCCTCCTGTTGCCTTCTAGAGAAGAAAGCCTCCTGTAACGCAATATATGATTGAGAACAACCGTACAATTCTTTTAAAGCAGCGATAATTTGTTTTGGATCTTCCCACACCTGAGCACAGCGATAGCGTATTTCTTCCCGGGCTTCACCCTCCAAATGATCAAACATAAAGAAAGACTGATCTGCCACAGACAGATGGCGAGCCCGCATACAGGCCTGGATTTCCTCTACCCACTCATTTATCCCAATTCCTGACTTACCGTTAAATTTTGCACATTTCCTATCTCTTGGGACAAAAACAAATCGCTCTGCTAATGCGACATCAGCATTATCAGGTTCCACTGGGAGCGCTGAGGGAACAGACATACTAGGGGGACCCTCACTAGGGCCTGGGGAGCTGATTTGGGGCGGTTCTTGTCGCAGTCTTAAATTATCAGCTTTTAGCTGAACTACTAGTTCTCGCAACTCTTGCAGTTCATCTTCCATATTGAAAGAAAAATAAACTTTAAAGAGAGATATAAAAGACCTTACCTAATGGGTTCAACAACCACGATTGAATACTGCTGCTTTGCTTCTAAAACAGACAAAAACACTACACAGAACACACACAAAAAAGAAAATGGAATCCACGTCTCACTGCACAAAATGTCAGAAGAAACCCTGCCGACTACGCCAAGTGTGGCGTGGGATAAGGCTTTTTGTTAGTAGAAAGACCAATCTGATAACTGGCACACTAGAGCCAAATTACCACAAAACTATTACAATTAAAGCTCGACTACGCCACCCAGTACATTACCTGGGACATGAAATACAGGTTCATACCCCTGACAAAGACAACTGAGACGTGGATATAAAAATAAAGTCTTTTATTACAATTCACTTATCTTTGGACCACAATTATCAAAAGCACATCCGCTTAAAATGGCACTGGAGGCCACCGCAAAAATTCATCCGACCAGAGGAGCTGGGGCTTACCGCAGTCAGGCAGACTAGGCACTGGGCCCAAAATGTTGACCCAAAGATTCACACGTGCACACTTTTAGATTCAACACACCACACTGCCCACGAGTGAGCGAAAGAGATTAGGAAAAACAGATCCACACCACACAACGGCCCGACTGCCCGTACTAGACACCCCCCCAGCTCCTAGGGAAAGGAGAGAGAGAATTTAAAAACTGGAAAATGTGCACAAAATCCAACATTAACATTATTATTACTACCAATAACAATAATCTTACAGAGAAGAATCAAAAACAAAAAAGTACAAGAGAGCAACTACCAGCCACCAGTGGGCCTGAAGGAAACCGGGCCCAGCTGAATTACAAATAATGGACTTCAAAAGTTGAAACAAAAGGCTGCAATAAAGTAGGACAAATAGCACCACAAATGCAATATTTGAAGCCAAGCAAAGCTTAAGCAGAAGCAGCCCTTAGGACAAAACATAGAATTGAAATATTTAAATTCACGTCGGACAATCAGCATAAAGAAAACAAAATCATAAAGAACCAAAAAATATGCAAAAAGCAGCAAACGAATATTAAAGAATCAAAAACAAACAAATATGCAAAACTAAACACTTCAGAGTAACCAAAAAAACAAAATAGACATTAAAAGCAAAACGAACTCAAACAAAACAGAATCAAATGAACAAAAGAAACAAAACAGCAGCATCCAGCACGTGCCAAAGCAGGAGGAGAAGACGCTCAAGCCGCAAGGCAATCTATGATAAAACAGAGCACAATCAGCCTACATACCTTTCAAATATAGTGGACTACAGGGGTTTCACATACCACTACATACGATGCCAATCATCCCTCCAGCAGAGCAAGGCGTCTGTACTAATAACGAATTAAAAATCTAAATCAGTTTATATTTATACTCGTTTGATATGCAAAGTGTATGAGCGGTAGCACTCTACTTACCGACCAGGAAGACCGCAGTCGCGGGAGGCGCGCAGAAATGTCAACAAACACACAAGGGAAAAGTTCAGCAATATGGAGCGTGATTCCACAAAGCTCACGATGGCCAACAGCAGCCACTTAACGGTGCAACAGGCGCCGAACAGACCCCAGCCTTCCAGAGCAAAAACTAAGTCAGACCCAAAACATATTTTAAAAAGGAAGAGAAAAGGGCTTAAACAGCCGCTACATACCAGGCGCACAGCAGCGACACACCCACCACAGAGAGTCAGCTGGACGATGACGTAATTTCCCCGGTTCTCAAATGGGCTTTTATACACCTCTTAACAACCACTAGTTAATAATGGGCGTACACAAATGCTTAATGCATAAATCTCCGCTACAGGCGTATACAAAGGCTTAAATGGATAACATCCGCTATAGTATGTTGAAAAGAGTATGTCAAAGGTTCCCGGATGGTTTACTATTTCCGGTCAAAATTTTAAGTGTTGAAGCGTACGTAATCTAACCGCTGATATTACCCACAGTACATTGCGCACTGGACGTGAAATCAATTAGAACTACAAACGAGGGTTGAAAAGTGTAAACAAACTACAAATATGATGGACGCACGAGATCAATCGTCAAGTAGAGGCTTCAGTTAAGATGTTTTTATGACTGTTAGTTCATAAAATATATTTAAAAGGCATTATATTATATTTCCTATATTGTTATATTTCCTCTGCAACAACAATACTGAACTTATATAAAGACGTGTTTGGACATTAACGTTTGAATACATGAATATCTAAAGAGCTGAGAAGATATCTCTGCATGAAAGACTCGTGAATGGGAGATTAACCTGCTGCTTCTTCTCCAATAATGTAGGAAATGAAATATGGAAGAAATGTGGATAATGTGTCGAGATGATTGACAGGGCTCATAACTGAGTAACACAACGATCTGTTTACAAGGAAGTAGTATGTCCCAAAGCTTGCATACTCTTCTGTTACACACTCAAAAGTATAAATTTTTTTGTGCAGCCGGTAAGGAAGTGTCCCTTCGTCTTCACCTCTGCCTAGGCACAGTGTGGGCAGATGCGGCTCTCTCTGGGTTGCCAGTTCTGTCTGTATCGGCACATCTCTACAGTCAGACTGTGAGCACTCAGCCTGTATTTGGTCATTGTGGTTCTTAATTTACTGTCCTTTACTGCAGTCAGATATGTTGCATTGGTATAATCTCTGTTAAGTTCTAAATAACATTGAAGTTTACTTTGTTTTCAAGCTGCTTCATTCCAGTAAATCAGATACTCTTCTCTCTCTCTATCTCTCTGTCTCTCTCTCTCTCTCTCTCTCTCTCACTCTCTCTCTCATTCTCTCTCTCAATAATAATACAAAAAATGCTTTATGTGCTAGAATTGCTACTAAGTTGTTATATTTGTCATTAGAGTTCACAGTGTTGCAAAAATTTCCCACTTCTCTCACAGCCTGATGGTGGTTGCTTCAGTAGGTTTTGATGGTTGCCCGAGTAATGCTCCTGACTTTGACTGAGTGGAGGAAGTCTTACAGGTATAGCTGTCTGTCCTTTTAGAAACATCTCCACTGACTGAACCTGTCTCTCCTGCTGTAGCCATCATCTTGTATACAACATCTCAGTCCGGTCCTAAAGCATCTTCTCCCTGTATGGATGACCCTTATAACTGATGTTGTCATGGAAATGGGTTGTGATTTGGCCTATTATCTTGGACAGTTCCTCATCTACAAATGAAATTTGAGAGTTGAGCTTCTTCCTTAGACTTGCCTCTTCCATTCTATCCATAGATGAACCAAGATAACCCGGCTGGAAAAATTTGTTGGGATCAGATGCCTCCCTCTCAAAATCCTCCAACCTGGATAGCAAGAGCTCCCTCTTCTGAATCAAATGGGTGGCCTGCTCCCATGCAGCAATAGCCTCCTGCAGATGGTTCCTGTCCTCGTATGAGCTATATTTGAGAGAGGGGTCTGGATGCAGACCTGGTACAGTGCAATCTGAGCTGCATCCAATGCTTTTTAATGCGCTCACCTAAACCCACCCCTAACCCTACTGACATCACTCACTCCATTGAGTGCATTGTGTCTGACATTGCATCGCTGAGTGATGCAATCTCAGCTTGCATCATAAAGGCTGCATCCAGATACTATTGGTATTTGATGGCCATGTCTAGTCACTGTGCTTCTGGCAGATGCAGGGCATTCCAGACCCTTTCCAGCCTGAGCTGCAACTGTTTAGTATCCAGCAGACCAGAAACTGGACCTTTGCTCTCCACATCCTCTTCTAACTTTCTCTCATCCAGTTCTGGTTCTCTTCCAAGTCCACCCATCTTTATGGTGTTGATGTTCCAGAATTCAGGAACAAACTCCTGTTTGCGTCTCCTAAGTGAATTAATCCTTTCTTGCTGCTTTCTTCTCCTCTCCTCTTTCTGCATTTGAGCCAACTTATGTCTTTCTGCCTCTTCATCTTCATCATCATCATCACTGTCATACAGGTGAAACAGCACTGACAGATAATCAAGAGTGCTGATTAGAAATGTAGTCCAGATAATCATCCAGTGATAGTTGACACATCCACCATTGGAACCAGACTCTGTACGCTCATTTGGTCACATCTCCAGGCCTCTTTATGTTTACATTCCTCTCCATTCTCTCTCTGTGCGATTTGTTATATGGATTGGGACTCCTGAGTAACTGGTTTATTAGTTTGTTGTTAATTATTCTTTTTGATAGACATGTGGGATTTGTCAAGGAAGGCTCAATACTGGGATCCTCTTCAAAGTTGAAATACTTTGTTTAAATATTCTTTAATTAGTCCTCATAAACTTTGCTCATCTCCAATTTTTGTTTAGCCAAGTTCCGATTCATCTAATGAACCGATGCCGAATCAATCTTTTTAGTGAGGTCATTGTAGACTGGTGGGCACATGCTGAGTTTGAGGGTCTCTGGAATAACCCAATTAGGCACTCTGGCTGCGGCTGTGCTGGTGGTTTGAGGAAAAAATGCCACACTGACCACGTCTCCTTGTCCATGCAAAGGTTTTTCCACAAGAACTTTGCTCTTCTTTTTTACCTTCACTACCTCTTTCATAATCAGTAGTCTTTTTTGAGTTTTGGAGTCAGAATTAAAGGCTTCTATTAGCGGGAACAGATCTGCCTCACAGTTGCTTTCATCTTTATTATCGCCCTCCTATAATAATCTCTTCAGATCCTCTCCAGGGCTGATGTGTTTCTCCAAGCTGAAGGGATAATCTGTGGACAGTATTAGCAATGGAGATAAAGGCAGACGAAGCAGCTTTATGTCCAGTTCCTACAGAAGACTCTCCCTCCGCAGGTTTGGCATGGAATGACATCCATTCTGACCATACGGTTTTGTTTGAGAGGGGTCTGGATGCAGACCTGGTGCAGTGCAATCTGTGCTGCATCCAATGCTTTTTAATGCGCTCACCTAACCCCACCCCTAACCCTACCCGTCACAGGGACGTCACTCACTCCATTGAGTGCATTGTGTCTGACATTGCATCGCTGAGTGATGCAATCTCAGCTTGCATCATAAAGGCTGCATCCAGATACTATTGTTTTGTTTAGGACTCTGATCTTGCTCTTGTTTTAGTATACTGCAGGTACTTACTGTGGAACACTGTTTGTCAGTCTTATATGAGATTTGCTCCATGTTGCAGGGCAGAAGGTCATACACACATTGCAGATCCAGCTCCCAGATTTTATCTTGAATCTCCCTGACATCATCTTCACAGTTTTTTCCCATGTGCATGTCTCTGTGTGTAAAGCTTTCTCCTGTATTATAGTACTGCATGTAGCCTTGATTTCTGTGACAATCTGGCATTGTATGGAACGAATATTTAAGAGGCTGGTGCAGTCCACAGCCAACTAAGCTGCCAGCCTCCTGTGGTTGGCACAATCGCTGAAGACATCTCATCTCCTCAGAGTCTCTGCTAGGTGAAGGTAACGCAGAAACAGCTGCACACCGATGTGCAGCTCCTCGCTGAAGGTCTGGCGATGCAGCTGCACTTTCTCATCCCGGCTCAGTGTGGAGTCCACAGGCTGGCTTTGCAGGTCCTGCCAAACCAAAGCCAGCTGAGAGGACAACACTGCAGAGACTGTCAGTCTTCATCACAGATGGAGTAACGCTGTGATATCTGCATGATTCTGTCCTCTAGCTGTTTGCACAATTGTGTCAGAGAACTCAGGATGCATTTTTTATTATTATTAACTGAAGACTCCAACATCACCTCCTTAGAACTATCTGTCATTCTTCCAACACCGAGGTCCATATGGCTGAAAATTGAAGTGTTCTCTGAAGAATATCTTGATTGTAGACCAACATTTGGAGATCACATCACATTTTACATAAATCTTGTAATTTGCCCAGTCATTCTTAAAATAAGTCACTGCACAAGAAAAATGTCACACAGTCTTATATAGAAAACAAAATCTGAGCAGATGTTTGACATTATAAAGACTATTTAAGCCTTACAAAATGTTTGGCATGTTATTCATTCAGCAGTAGACAGTTTAAGTGCTGTTTTAAGATGTTTTAGGTTTTAAACCTGGTGCAAGACAGCACTTCAGTGAATATCACATGATTTATGTCTAAACAGTACAGTACTAGTGTAGGGGATCAACCTACGTTATAAGATCAATCAGGGATTCATTAGCTCATATCAATGAATCAGATCCTGAAGATTGGAATCATTGATTTGGCTTAATTCAGTTAGATTGAATCAGATTAAAAGATTCACACTTTATCTACCATTTGTCCCGCAAATAGAAGACATCGTATTTTACCAATCTTGTTTATATTATTTCCGTGGCCAATGATAATAACATAACACAGTACTGGGTTAACTTTCAGCAAGGTAACAAGATCTACAGCTCGAGGCAATGACTTAGAAGCACATAAAACAAGAACACAATTCTTACAAAATGAGAACAAAGATTTATTGAGCTACACTACGATACAGGAAACTAACTACGTAATAAGCAAACAACAAACAAACGCACACACACATACACACAGACAGTTCAGAGGATGCAAAATGAGTTGACAACCGTACCAAATTAATTCTAGTACTTCTTATTAGATCTTAGAATCACACCTGAGAAACCACAAAAGCAGATCTTTAACTGCTTAAGATCATATGCACCAGATCAGCAAGAGACAACATTTGTTCGTGTTACTTGCGAATTTGTTGAAGTCCTCTTGACTTGAGTTCGCCTTGCCGGGCTGGCCTCGGAAAGCACGGCGCTCCTGATTGGGTGGTGACTCACTTCTGGTGACGTCTTTGGCGTTGTCCTGGGTTGCCGGGGGGTAACGGGACTGCTGAGAGTCAGTTTGCGGAAGTTCGTGCGGTTTCGGCAGTCCCGAAACTTAAGAGGTTTGCATGGAGAGTTTGTGGTGACCCAATCACTTGGCGGCGCAGTGTCTGGGCAGGCGAGAGGGGGCAGAGAGCAACAGCAGGCGCAAGCCAACTTAATGCAAAAAGCAACGTTGTACAACAGCAGTGAGTTTTTAAGGGTCGGAGTAAGTTGTCAAACATTAACAGACTGCATGTTGATTTCACGTGGGTAAAATCTCTTGTAAGTTTGTAGCTATCTTACATCAAATGTTACAAGACGAATACTGTTTGTACTACTAGTTTTCCATTTACACCAATGTATTGCAAATGTAACTAGCTTTTGTTTAGTACCAGACATCAAACATTTCAGACACATACAGATAATTTTAATCTGTTAAGGGTTAGGGTTAAGACAACACATTCATTAACCTGGTTGGTTGGAATAAACACAGCACATGAGGAAACCTATGGATAACCTATTATTCATAAATGTATCTGCCTTAGTTCTAACATTTTAAGAGATTGTCTTTCATTCATATGCATTAATTGCCAGAGATGTCTTTGTCTCTGCGAAATTTGTACATCTTGCTGCAAGCAGGATGTCCCGAGGCGAGCACATGACCGGTCATTCAAAAGACTTGTGAAGGCAATTCCCGCCGAAACCTTGTAAAACCCCATTGTTTAGAGGATAAATCATTTATGATATGGCTGAAGGGTCCCTGAACATCTGAGAGAGTCAGCTGAATTGACCCCTTGTTATCGTGAGGGTGTAAGCCCTCGAGCCAGTTCAATGAATGACACAATTTGGCGCCCAATTTCCAAGCCTGATTCGAACTGGTTTTTGATTTTTGCAACATCCTTTGCATTGAGTTTCAACTCTAGTAAAATATATTTATAATTAAATTAGGTAACACTTTATTTTGATGGTCCATTTGAGTATTAGTAGACTGTCTGCTTAATATCTGTTGATACTGACATTTAACAGTCCTTCAACAGACATTTAACTGACTATAAGAAACTTTGCAAGTACATGTCAACTTACACTAACCCTAACCCTAACCCCAACCTAACAGTCTACTTATAATCTAATGAGAATTAGTTGACATGTAGATGCAATATAACTTATATTCAACAAATGGACCATCGAAATAAAGTGTGACCTTAAATTACAATGCAAACATAACTAGGCTATTATGTAGTGTGGTTTGAAGATCAAAATCAAGACAAAAGATAATTTATCGAAATGTGACTAAAGTTCCGCCTGTGCATGTCGGTGTCCTAACAAGCGACGTTACCCTGGAAACTCTCTCTCTCTCTCTCTCTCTCATCATATCTCTCTCTCTCTCTCTCTCTCTCTCTCTCTCTCGCTCTCTCTCGTCTCTCCTCTCTCTCTCTGTGCGTGCGTAGGTGTGGAGTGAATGCGAGGGTGTGTGGTGAGTGCGAGCGGTTTTTCCCTTGTTTTGTGATTCTTTTGTAATCACACAACTTTCTTTATAATTTCCCCCTTTTTTCTTATTCTGTCTTTCGTTCCTTTTCTCTTTTTGTATTTTTTTTGTTTGTTGTTTGTTTGTACAAGCCCGTGGGTGAGTGTGTGGTCTGGGCCGTGTGCTAGCCTACTTGTTAGGGAAGCAATGACGGCCCCAGATGCACAGGTGTTTAATACACTCACGAGGCGTCAAGCAGTGAATGTAGCGTCAGCTGTGAGTGTAGAGGACTGTTGTCTAGCTGTAGGTGAAGTGGTTGGACATGGAAAGCATTTCTGTCGGCACTCAAAATGAATAATGCTACTGTTATTTTTTTAAATACAGTAGATAAGGCCAATGAGATAATTGAGCGAGGAATTGTTGTTGATGGTTTATTTACATCTGTTCTCCCCTTTCAATGCCATCCAAAAAAGTCACGTTATCGAATGTTCCCTCCGTTCATTAGTGACGAATTGTTAATGCAGTCTCTGTCTCGTCATGGAACATTGGTCTCCATGATTAAAAAAATCCCATTTGGAAGCAGTTCCCTGTTATTGAAGCATGTTATTTTGTTTAGACGATTTGCGTACATGATAGTGAAAGATGACGCCGAGCTGGATCTAACTTTTAAATACCGAATTGATAATTTTGATTATGTTGTCTTTGCAACAACAGGTCAAATAAAGTTGTGTTTGGCATTTAACAAAGTTGGGCACTCAAATTAAAATCTGTCCTGAGAAAAAAAGAAAGACAACACCAGTAATCATGGGTGCTCCTCCTAGAGCCGTTACAGACCAGCCGAGTCAGAGGCGCTAGTGATGGAACAAATTGGCACTGATCAACGAGTGATAGCCGTTAAACATCCAGTCAGAGGCGCTCGTAGAAAGGGAGTCCGTAATATAGAACCCAATTGATCGAGGGAGCCCGTACAGTATGATCTTGTAGAAGGCATGGATGTCCCGTTTGACGGCATTGAAAGAGATGAACAGCTTGTAATAGGCGAAAATCTGCGCAAACTTTTGGCAGTACTTCAGAGAATTCGTAGTTTTAAGGTACCCTCGAAAAAGGAGAGAAACAGTGTAAATAATGAGGATTCTGGATTCGTTAAGAAAATGGACAAAACTGAAAGTGAAAGTCAGGTGGATTCAGAGAGTGACAGTGAATCAGACTGTAGCGTTTCCTTAGGCAAAGCGAAAATATGAGTCGTTGCTATGAATTGGATGACATTAAACTGTTTCTCAAATCAACCAAAAACAACAAGAGGAGTGAGAGTAGACGAATATTTTCCTGACAAAAAGCAGTTAATTGAAAAAAACAAGGAATCTGATGGTTGGAGGTTTATTCACTAACAAAGAAGTGTACAGATTGAAAAAGCTTGTGAGGAAACTTAACATTAAAATGAGTGATAGTGCTGAAGTGTGAGAACGTCATAAAGCTAGCTGCTTCACTCTTTTTGTTTCTCTTTTACTTTTTATGAGTGAAAGTCAGTGTTGCGTCTGTGAATATAAATGGTGCAAGAAATTTTAGACAAAGAGCAGTATATATATAAGGTCCTCAAACAGAAAAAAATATATATTATTCTACTTTCAAGAAAACTCACTGAGTGGACAAGAGAATGGGATGGTATATCAATTTTAATTCAATCACACTGCTGTAAGTGGAGGAGTCGCTATATTATTTCTAAAAGTCTTCAAACCAATTTCTTATAATGTTGATGAAATTATAAAAGGTAGACTTTAAAGGTTAAAGTTTATTGAAAATTATGTTTTTACTTTTTATTTGTGTTTTCTGCTCCAACTCGTGTAGTTGAAAGAATGTGTTTTAAATCAGCTTAATTCAACCTTGCAAAATTCTAATAGTGAAGAGTTTTAATTTTAGGCGGAGATTTTAATTGTACTGAGGGAGATCTTGACAGAAATCCCATTGAACCCCACGTACCGTCACGTAAAAGAATCATTCAAATCATTAAAACACATGAGCTGAGTGAATTTGGAGACAACTCAATGGCAATCAGAGACAATACACTTGGTCTCATACCCGAGATAATGTTTTGTCTCTAGCACAGATTAGATCGGTTTTATACTTTTAAACATTCAATGGTGGTATTTTTAGTAAGTGTTTTATTGTGCCCTGTTTTCTCTGATCACATATGGTTGTGTTGTTATTTTGTTTTGAATTCCCATAAAACCAAAAGTTGCCTATTGGCATTTTAATTCCTCCCCTGCTATATGAAAAAGAATTTTGTGGACTCTTTTAAATTTTATTGGGAGACTTTTAGAGATTATAAAAAGTTCATTTCAGTCCTTAAGACAGTGGTGGGATTTCGGTAAAACTCCCATTAAACAATTCTGTCAACAGCACACTCGAAACATTACTGTTCAGACATCAAGAGATGTGAAAGTCTTCAATTGGCATCAATTGAATTAACTGGAAGAGAATAGCTATTTGGAAGCTATCTCAATACAAAAGACCCAACTTAGTGATATCTTGGGGAGCAGAGCACAAGGAGCTCTGGTCGGTCCTCGTTTTCAAAATTTTGAACAAATGGATGCTCCAACAAATTTTTTTTTTAATTTAGAACAAAAAAATGGACAAAAAAGACTAATTCATGCATTACATTCTGAAAGCGGAAACTTTACTAACTGACTCCACTGATATTAGAAGGAGAGCTGTTTGTTTTTATGAAAAACTGTACAAATGTGAATGTGACTTAGAGCCTGATATTGACAGTTTTTTCTTAACTTGTCAAATGTGTCTGAAGAAGGCAATCTGGAACTTGGCAAGGCCTTGTGTCTAGAGGAGCTGCATGAAGCCCTGATAGGTATTGAATCTGGAAAGGCTCCTGGCATTGACGGTCTTCCCACTGACTTTTATAAGTCATTCTGGACCGTATTGGGAGAAGACTTGCTCGCAGTGCTTAATGAAAGCTTGGCTGAAGGGCGGCTGCCGTTGAGTTGTCGCAGGCAGTTCTTACATTACTTCCCAAAAAAGGAGATTTGACTGAGATCAGAAACTGGTGTCCTGTATCCCTTCTGTGTATAGCATTAAAGTTATTCTCTAAATTACTGGGCAAATAGATTATTGAAGGTAATGAGTCAAATCATTCATCCAGACCAGAGCTATTGTGTTTCTGACAGGATCGATTTTTTAACAATATCTCTTTATGCGAGATTTCTTAATGTCTCCAAGATATTTGATTTGGATTGTGCTTTGATTTCTTTAGATCAGGTGAAGGCATTTGATCGTGTCGAACACAATTATTTGTGGAAAACATTAGAATCTTTTGGGTTTTGCCAAAATTTTGTGAATATGATTAAAGTCTTAAACACTGATGTTGAGAGTTTGCTGAAAGTGACGGTGGTTTATGCACTCCTTTCAAGGTTGGAAAGATGTGTCAGACAAGTGTTCTTTGGTCTGGCATGCACTATTCAATAGCCATAGAACCCTTTACTACATCAAAATAAGGTGTAAATTAGTTGGTGTACAAATACCTGGTCTCTATTGTATTGTCATTTATCAGCATATGCTGATGATTTGATTGTAATCGTGAAATGTCAAAAGGATGTAGATAAAGTAATGGAATTACTTTATGTTTTAAATGTTTTATCATCTGCTAAGGTAAATTGGAAATAAGAGTGAAGCTATGGTGTGTGGAAAATGGCTAAAAGGAAGTTTAAAATTTCCTGAAGGTTTATGTTGGAATACAGAAAGTTTTTTTAAATACTTAGGGAGTTTTTTAGGTGCATGAGATACTATGCAAAAAAATTGGAATAGAATTATTGACAAAATTAAAGGGCGTTTGCACCAGAGGAAGTGGTTAGCCCCAAAAATATCCTATAAAGGGCAAATTTTAATTATTAACAATCTGGTTGCTTCATCTCTGTGGCATAAACTAGCCTGCATTGATCCACCTCAAAAATGCTAACAGAAGTTCAAGCTTTATTAGTAGATTTTTCTGGAGGAGAAGTTGCACTGGGTTGCACAGAGTGTTTTATATTTGTCAAAAGAAGAAGTTGGGCAGGGGTTAATACAATTTGCCAAGTAGGACAGCAGCTTTTCGTTTGCAATTTACAGAAACTTCTGTTTCTGGATCAACTCAGTCCAGTTGGAGAGAGAGACTGCATGCTGCTATTTTACGGAGTCTAAGTGGTCTTAATCTGGACAAAACTCTTTTCCTTGATGGACTCTCTAAAACTTAAATTTATCAACGTCCCAGTTTTACCGCCACCCCTTTAGAGTTTGGAATCTTTTTTAATATTCAAAGGATATCGTCTATGGACTCTCTTTTCTGGCTGTTAAATGAACCATTAATACATGGAGCCCGCTTGGACATTTCTGTAGGAGATCATACTTTTCCTGGACTAAACAACTTGTATATTTCATCTTTAAAATATCAAATAAAATGAATCAAATTAAAATAAATACTTTCTCCAAATAAAGGTTGTGAATGTATTAGACATTTTTTTTCTGTTTGTTGTGATGTTTCTGTGTAAGTCACGTTTTTCTATTTTTTCTCCAACACAGATAAATTTAAGATTTTTCTGAAGCTGAATCAGTGTCAATTATGAGAGACCGGACTACTGCAATCAGTGCTGTTGACCTGGAGATCAGATGGTTTAAGGAGACTGACTGTGTGTGTTTCTACAAGAACAGACGCTTGATAGAGGGAATGAACTACAACGACAAAGTAGATTTGCCAGAGAGGAGCTGGAGAAAGGAAACATCTTCTTACATCTGAAGAACATCAGTGATCTGATGTTGGTGATTACCTGTGCCAGGTTACTTGTGAAGACAGAATCGAGGAGATAAACATATGTGAGTGTTTATCTTTGTGTATATAACTTGATTCTACATCAGTTCTAATTTCATGTCTGAACAAAATGAAATTTAGAGGATTTCTAAAAGTAGGTTTTTTTTTTTCAACTGAACTACAATCAGTGTGATAAACGTTTGGAATCAGAAAATAGTCCCTACTGATCTAAGCCTAAAACTAGAGAATCAATGTGCTGAAGAACTTTAAAATAAACAAGCCATCAAGTCGGCTGCACGGAGGCGCAGTGGGTAGCATGTTCGCCTCACAGAAAGAAGGTCCCTGGTTTGAGCCTCGGCTGGGTCAGTTGGCATTTCTGTGTGGAGTTTCTCCCTGTTCTCCCTGTGTTCGCGTGGGTTTCCTCCGGGGTACTCTGGTTTACCCCACAAGTCCTAAGACATGCCGGTACCAAGTGAATTGGGTAAGCTAAAATTGTCTGTAGTTGTAATGTGTGTGAATGAGAGTGTATGGGTGTTTCCCAGTGATGGGTTGCAGCTGGAAGGGCATACGCTGCGTAAAACATATGCTGGATAAGTTGGCGGTTCATTCCACTGTGGCGACCCCGGAATAATAAAGGGACTAAGCTGAAAATGAATGAATGAATGAAGCCATCAAGTCAAATTCAGTTAAAAAAGTAGTATTTTTTCTGTTAACGTTATTTATTTAAATGTTCAAATGAGATTTCATTGTGACTCATCCAACATTATTTCCCAACAGCTTTAAAGGAGGCCCCTGGAACTGAAAAAAAAACATTCACATGGAAACTGGTAATGCTCAAATAAATTTACCTTCTATTTAGTCTTCTATTCTGTTCCTATAAAACACTGTCATTTAGTGGAGATCTGTCCAGTCTGGTTTATTGATCATAATCATCCAGTGCATTTAAGGCTGATTTTTCCATCTGACTAGTTGTTTCAGTATCTGGCACATTTGGGCATTTACAAAAAAGGCAAACACGCTCACATCTGCTCCAAAAAACAACTGGTCTGAGATCAGTAGGTCCAGTGCTTAGTTGTGCTCTGTGTTCTGTCCATTCCCAAGACATCTATATGTACAATCCTGGACACGAGTTGTGGTATCTGTAGACTACATAATCTACTAGACCTCAACAATTTCACTAGAATCCAAAACAAATCACATATAGCAATTTAATTATCAGGTATGAATGTATGATGCCAGTTACACAATTAAACTTTAAGATTCCAGATTAGAAGTTAATACACTACATCAATTGCTAAAAGTTAGAGATAAATATGATACATATGATGCAGACACAGGTTTTCCAAACAGAACTAGGGCCCACAGCATCAATCTGATACAGGACCCTGGAGTCATTGATAAAGTCCTGATAAGTAAATAGTATAATGCACTCTTAAGGTCTTAAGGTAAACATATACATAACATAAACCCTACAGCATACCTTTAAAATTAAGTTCACACTAAAATGAAACTAGTCAAATTCCTCTCCCTTACTAGGCCATCCCTTAGACTGTAGATAAACTGTTTTTTTTTTTTTTTTTTGAGTATATCATTTTAGAAGATTTCTACCTGAAAACCGTGGTCCATGGTGTATTATATTGTAATTCACTGGTCTACAGTGTAGAAAAATATATGTAAATATTTATTTCTGTATTTTATGATTCATATTTTCTTGGGTTTTTTCCCCCTTTATTATGCTTTTGAATTGCATTATGAGTCCTTGATATTTCTTCTTTTTTCTTTCTACCTTAAAAGTAGAAAATGTGACTTATTATATATATTGTCTGTGTTGGGGTTATTTATTATGGTACAAAATCCTTGGTATAAGCTGCCAGTAGATTTACATTAGTTTATTTCTCTACATATTATTTATTAAACATTATATTATTTTAAACTAAAATACTATAAAACTAAACTCTCAGTAAAGGTCACTTAAATAAACTGTAGAGTTGAAGTTTTAACATCATAATGCAATTCTCAACCGTAAATAAAGAGAAACACCAAATATTTAAACTGTTAATTAATTTTTTTACAGTGTAGTATTGTAACTCCTTTCTCAAAGCTGGGTTGCAGCTGAAAGGGCATCCGCTGCGTAAAATATGTGCTGGATAAGTTGGCGGTTATTTCTGCTGTGGCGACCCCAGATTAATAAAGGGACTAAACCGGAAAAAAAAATGATATGAATATTGTAACTCCAGTTACTTTCCTGCATAGACCTTTTGAGCAAAGCTTATATGGAAACCACATGAAGAGTATAAACATCATAAACTAACAGTTTGCTTTGAATGTGACCAGTGGACATACAGTAATTGCATCTCTATTCAAATCATGTTATCTATTTAGTTTATTTTTAGAATCAGAATCAGTTTTATTGTCAAGTGTGCTTCACACACACAAGGAATGTGTTTTGGCAACAGAAGCTTCCAGTGTACATAAAGTGACAAGTGACAACACAAAATTAAATATAAGAAAAGATAAAGGCGATAAACATTAAACATTAAACAGAGATGCAGTTAGTCAAAAAGATCTGGATGTTGAATTGTATGTACACACTTGTTGTAAATATACAGTTTATAAGATGCTGTTGTACCAATGCGAATGGAGAAAGTTTGCATTGTATATTGTTATAAGGTGCTGTGTACAAGTGCGTATGAGAAAGTATTGCATTTTTTATTGCACAGTAGGAGAATATTTAACTTCATTTTGTCTATCTATTCATTCTGTCTCATCTATTTACATGAATGTATTTTATTTTTTGTTTCTAATCGATTTGATCTAATCCATAATATGATAATTTAATATATTTTTCTTCAATTACCTGACTCAGATAGAATTAAACTGTGGGCCACTATTTACACTAACAACGTTTACACTTTACAGTCCACATATCATAAACTTGTGGGTAATCACAAACTTAAAATGAATCAGAATTTCGTTTAATTTTTCTAATCTTTTATCCTCTTCATATTTTATCTATCCAAATGCAAACCTGATCCATAATGAACACATATAATAAATATTATAGCTAATATTTATATGTGTTATATTTAATGTAATATTATTTATAAGTGACTTGATGCTGAAAAACTATTGACTTGCATTATATGAATCAATTCTATAGCACAAAGAAGCAGTTTTAAATTTTTGGGTGAATTATTGCTTTAAATGTTGTCAGATAGCCCCTTTAAACTCTATACATACACTATATGGAATAAACTATTTTATAACATTGATACAAAATTAGCTCTGACAGTTACCATCTTATGAGTGTAATCATAAAATTGAGTAAATGTTTTTGTACAAAAAAATTAATATTGAATATAATCTAGCAGTAAAACCTTTTGGGGCGACGCAGTGGCTCTGTAGGTAGTGCTATCGCCTCACAGCAAGATAGTCACTGGTTCGAACCTCGGCTGAGTCAGTTGGCGTTTCTGTGTGGAGTTTGCATGTTCTTCCTGCATGGGTTTCCTCCATGTCCTCCGGTTTCCCCCACAGTCCAAAGACATGTGGTGCAGGTGAATTGGGTAAGCTAAATTGTCCGTAGTGTATGAGTGTGTATGGATGTTTCCCAGTGATAGGTTGCAGCTGGAAGGGTATCTGCTACGTAAAACATGTGTTGGATAGGTGGCGGTTCATTCCGCTGTGGCGACCCCGAATAATTAAGGGACTTAGGCGAAAGAAAATGAATGAATGAATGAAAACCCTTTGGATAGTTCATTGAGTAAAATCTATTTCACAGAATATTTATAGAATTTCATAAAAGTTAAACAATGTTCTTCTCTTCAACAGAACGACAAACAAAGGAATGATGAGGAGAGAATAAAGATGACAGATTCTGCTTTATTAACAGGTGAGAGGATTAGTTCATTTCCTGAATGAAAACGTCCTAATTTACTATCACTTATTGTGTCATCCAAGATGTTATTTTGAAATTTTCCTGTATTCATTTATTTATTTTCATTTGGCTTTATTCATCAGAGGTCGCCACAGCGAAATGAACCGCCAATTTATCCAGCATATGTTTTAGACAGCTTTTCTCCATATAATGGACATCTATACATACTGTGGTGCTCAGTGCTTGAACTTCCAAATTGAAAGAAAGTAACATTTTGGATGACAAAGGTTTATAGTAAATTATCCTGAAATTTTCATTGGGGAATTGAAGTCCTTAAATGAAAATATAGTTTGAACACAGGATATGATTATTTTGTATAATTACTCTACATGTCTATTATTCATGATATGTGAATATAAATATAAGTTTACATAATTTTTTAAACATGTTTCTCTTAAGGATATAATATGCTTGTTTTCATATTGGGAATTGTGTGTGTAGTTTTCTCTACTCTGCAGAAAGTGCTGCAGACAGACAGACAAGGTGATGAAGCAGCAAAAAATGTGGACAAGCAACAGCAAGGATGTCCAAGTCAGTAATTGCTGTTTTAAATATGTATATTTAATATATTTCTAGACAGGGATTCAAGTAAAATTGATCTAAAGCATTCATTTGCTGAACAATTAATCAGTCTTCTGAGTAGGTTTAATAAATTGTGTAGTGATGGTAATTTTCAGAGATTCAAAGACTCAAATTAAGGGGAGGTGGAAATAAGACAGATTGCATTTACTGCTTTCAGAGCAATTTTTTGACTAAATGATATAAAGATAATGTCTTAAAAGTCATTGTTCTTTATTAATCATATTTGTAGCCATACACCAAATTTAGCTAGTTTATTGTTTTCATTTTTGGGTTATTTTTGTTCATGGAGGAGCAAAGAGAAGCACACATACACATACTACACACATACACATACATTACAGGACAATACATTAAATCTGGTTATCTTCACATTTACATGTATGAACTGGAGTACAGCATGAACACTGGTAATGATCAGTTATTTTAAAATTATTAAAATACATTTTTAGATAAACACATGTCCACCAATTGCAATGTGTACATTGGCAGATTACAGATGGCACTCCTATAATAGTCATTTAATCATTAAATGGTTCTATTAAATTTTCAGTCATTGGTTGTATGTTTTAACAAACACATGTAGACTGCTGAGAATACGTGTGTAATTAGTATAAAATTCACATTTAAGAATCGTGTCAATCACTCAACTCTTGCTGTCTGAAGTGAAAGTACAGCATTTGTTGAAAAAACATTTCTGAGTGGGTTTTATGTATTGAAGGTAATTTTCTGAGATTTAAAGATTCAAATTAAGGGGAGGTGGATTATTTAAATAAGACAGATTGTATTTAGTGCATGTAGATATAGTCATAAAAATGGCAGAGCAATTTTTTGACTAAATGATATAAAATTAATGTCTTAAAAGTCTTTGTTCTTATCTGTTCATATTTGTAGCCATAGACAGAAATGAGCTACTACTGTAGTTTATTTTTCTCATCTTTGGGTTATTTGTGTTCATGGAGGAGCAAAGAGTGCACAGATTTTTACATTGTAACATATTTGTCTTTAATATGTATAATATGCTTGTTTTCATATTGGGAATTGTGTGTATAATTTTCTCTACTCTAGAAAAAAGTAAAGGGCCGCAGACAGACAGACAAGATGATGATGACCTGAATGAAACAGGAGAAAATCTGGACAATCAAGAGCCAGGACCTCCAGGTCAGTATTTACTGCTTTAAATGTCAATTGTCATAATATATTTTTAGACAGGGGTTCAAGTAAAATGTATCTAAAGCATTCATTTGTTGAACAATTCAGTCTTCTGGCTCAAATTAAGGGGAGTTGGAAATTGAGACAGATTGTATTTGGTGCATTTAGAGGAATATGCAGTCATAAAAAATGCCATTCCAGAGCCATTTTTAGACAAATGATATAAAGATATTGTCTTAAAAGTTGTTTTTCTTATCTTTTCATATTTGTAGCTATAGACAAAACGTAGCTAGTTTATTGTTCTCATCTTTGGGTTATTTGTGGATGAGCAACGAGTGCACACATACACATACTACAGACGTTGCGACTGTTGCTCAAATCTTCAAAATCTCACATCTACCACCTGTGCAAAAATCAACAACGCAACTGGGTTGTAACCAGAGCTTGACAGTAACTTTTTTGATCAGCAGCCACTGTGGCTAATAGATTTCCAACATTACTAGCCACCCGCCATTTTCACTAGCCATACTTTTGTTGTTGGGAAAATATATTTTATATGCATGAATTTGACATTGGCCTGCTAAAATGACTTGATTTATATTTTGTTTTATGTCCACATGCCTCCTCATTCATTTCACTTTTTGTGTGTGTTGTGTATGAGCTTGCTGAATGTGCATGAGCAAATGGGTTGTGTTGTGTTGCGTTGCAATTTGTTTTTATTTCGCATGACTCTTCAGGGCTCAAAATTAAGGATTTACCAAATTTATCTCTGACCTCACCAAAAGTAATTAATTATTTCTTAGCCACAAATTTTTAATGTGTCAAAACAAGCAAAATATAGCTATATGCATGCGCTTTTAATTAAACTAAACTTTTCCTTAAAAAAATTACATTTAAAAAAGAACTATTGACATGTATCTAAAATATGCACAATAATCTGTCCTGGCTAAAGGTCCCAGATCACCAGTTAACTACACATAAATGAGGAGTCAATCTCATATTAAAGAAATGTTATTGTAAAACAATGATAATTTAACCATATTAACAAAAATAACTGTAAGCAAAAGAAAGCAGGTGAAAAACATACCGTGAGTGATAATGAAAGGATGATGCACACGGTTAATGTTAGGCCTGTTAATAATCTGTTTAAAGAATAATTAAAACGAAAGCAGTGACCGCTGCTGCTTACAAAAGCATATATACATATATATATTTTAATCTTGAGCTCTTGAAAGTAGCAGGACTGTGGGTGCACGATTATCGCACATAGACCAGTCTATTTCAAAGGGAACTGATCACACTAGTTGCGTTTTCTCTAGGCACGGTTGCTTGGCGCAAGTAAACGGGAGTGCGCACGCTTTTTAACAGTCGCGCGCATCACATCACCCGTGCCCACAAGTGATCATCCTCTCATTCGGTATTCACCTGCCTTCTTTTGCGCGAACACAGTTATTTTTGTCAATCATGCTGCTTCTCAATTCTAAGATCACATTTGCACGAATATTGGGCCATCTTTATTGTCAAACCTTGCTTTTAAGAAAACTACAATTTAAAAAGTATTTCCCACCAGCCAAAGTGGCTAGTGGGAGTGTCTGTCTAACCCGCCACAGTTAAATCTACCCGCATTTGGCGGGTTGGTGGGTGTTAAGCCCTGGTTGTAACGTATGTTGCCAGATTGAGGTAAAAATGCTTCTAGATTAGAATATTTTGTCAATCGTGTGAGGCGAGCTTCATGCAAGATCTGGCAACTTGATAAATGTGAACAAAAATTTATTTTTCATAACTAGATTGAGCCATACAAATTTTCCCGAGTAAAATAACAAAACGGGAGGGTGGTGAAAGATAGGTGTGAAATACCGGAGACTCCCAGGGAAAATTACCATGAGTGTTGGCAGCTATGCACACACAGGACAATACATTACATCTGGTTATCTTCTATATTTACACATCAATGGTTTGAGTCCCGGCTGGGTCAGTTGCATTTCTGTGTGGAGTTTGCATGTTCTCCCCATGTTCTCCCCTTATTCCATGGCTGGGATTGGCTAAAGCCTTTTGAGGCTGCATTGAAAATGCAGTTTGGAAGTTCAAACCACTGGTAACCATGGATGTCCACTATATGGAGAAAAAAACATATGTTTGTCTTAAAAATAAAGAAATTAACATCTTGGACATCTTACTCTGGAAGTTAACTAAACCTATTAGGATATGCTATATTTGTTTTAATTTTGGGAATTGTGTGTATTGTTTTCTGGACTAGAAATTTACTTGCCTTTTGTTTCAGACTATCATAAAAAGGACAATAATACTTCAGTGCAGCAGACAAGCATAAAGTTTGAGGTCAAAGAGACCCAGACTGAAATCAGTGCATCTCAACAAGTCCATCTCAAAAACAATCTGGGGTGCGTTTCCTAAACAACAACGTAACTCACGGCTGAACTATCACAGTACGATGCATCGGTTGAGAAAAGAACGTTTTAGTGATGAGTGTTTCACAAAACCTGTAGTTTCTCTGTCGTAGATCCATCATTTGAACCACGTTAGTTATAACGTAAAACGCCCATAATGATGCTCTAAACGGGGTTGAGTAACAACTTCTTTAGAGAACAACCCCATCGTTTCTTTGTGCAAATTATATTGTTTTACACAAACACGCATTTAAAAAAAAAATCCAATATTAGTTTTGCTAAAAACATGCACTCGTTTTCCATATTAAATTTTGAATCTGAAATATATGTAAATGGCAGATATAGGGCCAATGTTTCCTTTACAACTATTATTGAAAATATTACATATCCTATTCCAAAACATAAAATCACTTACAAAAGCTAACACATATGCTAATATCATATTTAAATCATATAAATAAATAATAAGGCTATTTAATAAGAAATGAAATTTAATATTTATTATTTATTAGGAAATGAAAAAAACTACTTTAATAATAATACTAATATTAATGATAATGATGATGATGGTTATTAAGTACGATATTGTTTATTTAATTTGAATTGTTTTGAAAAGTCTACTTTTACAATTTGACACATATAAACCACTGCAGAAATGTTCTAACCAACAGGCCCATGTCATATACAGTACAGATACTTAATAAATCATTCATTCATTCATTCATTTTCTTGTCGGCTTTGTCCCTTGCGGGGTCGCCACAGCGGAATGAACCGCCAACTTATCCAGCACGATTTTACGCAGCGGATGCCCTTCCAGCCGCAACCCATCTCTGGGAACTTCCACACACACATTCACACTCATACACTATGGACAATTTAGCTTACCCAATTCACCTGTACTGCATGTCTTTGGACTGTGGGGGAAACCGGAGCACCCGGAGGAAACCCACGCAAACCCAGGGAGAACATGCAAACTCCAGCCCAGCCGAGGTTCGAACCTGCGACCCAGCGACGTTCTTGCTGTGAGGCAACAGCACTACCCACTGCGCCACTGGGTTGCCCTCTTAATAAATCAACCACAATAAATTAAAAGCATTAACGTATGCTATGTTTTTTGTTTTCACAAGCTTTGGAGACGTAACATAAATTCCGCTTACAAATAATAGGTCACCTATAGCTTTCGTCATGAGGCTGTGTTCAAAATGACATCAATGTTTTCAAAGTGCACTGCAAAGGAAGCACAATTGTAAACATGAAGATCGCTAAAACTAAACTGTAAAAATACTTTGAAAGCAAATTACACCTAAAAGAGATGACTTTAATGCTTTTTTATTTTTTAATCATTCCCAGTTTAAATATTAGAATGTTCTAAATGAATAGGGCATAGGGGGGGATATAAGGGAATAGAGCACTGCCAGGAACTATGTTTCTAACTACAGCTCCAGAGGTGTAGTTGCAAGTGCACAAGTTTGCGATGCACTTTGCGAATGTTCATTGGAACGATGGATTTGGGAATCAGCAAATCAAAACGACGAAACTTGCGACCTTAGTTGGCTAACGATGGTTATGGGAAACGCACCTCTGGGCAGTACACAAACTGAATGTGCAGGTCAGTAATTACTGGTTAAATCCTTAAATATAAAGTGCATACATAGAGACAATTGAAGGAAATTAACAACTGGGGTGGCAAGGGGGTGAGTAAAGTATTATGAAATTTATGTTGTGGAAGTGAACTACACTGTAACTGTTTTCACAATTGTACACTGATTGCTTTGTGCAAGGATGCTTGCTTTTTAGTGTCATTTGCATATCCTGTGACAATGTGCAACTGAAGTAGACATAATAAGATTCTTAATTAATCAATTATTTTATAATCATTTAACAATGGTTGATCTGGAAATTTTGTGGTAATTGACATCCATATTCCACATACAACTTCCATAGCAATGAAAACCAGTCCATCTCAACCAGATGATAAAGACAATCTGGGTGATCCACTACAGAAATGTTCAGGTCAGTAATTACTGGATAAATCTCTAAATGGACAGTACATACATAGAGACAATTGAAGGAGCAGGCTAGTACAGAAAATCCTGTTTCCAGTTACAGACAAATCAAAATAAGAGTTCAGTGATTGCAATATATAGAATAAATATGGAATATAGAAATATATCCCAAAGAGGCACTTTTTAATGTGATCTTTTGTTTACTTTTAGTAGTAAACATTTGTATACTGCTGAGTATAAGTGTGTAATTAGTGTAAAATGCACATTTAAGAATCGTGTCAATTAGGGTTGGGCCGATAGACGATGTCATCGTCCATCGCCGATGGCTGATAAACTTCACGATGCTGAGCCGGCATCGTGATCCAGCGCCCCGCCCCACATGTATATTGATAACTTATTATTTGCATGTCATCTTAATGGCAATAACAGTCTTTTCATGAGCTGTGTTATATTATACTTATAGCTGCTGTTTGCACTGTCAGCATCGTGAGGATTAAATACATCGTGAGGATTATACAGCACCTCTTGCGCTTAAAATGTGTAGATTCAGTGGCAAACGCTGTTACCTGCAACCCCCGTCCCACAGGCTTTAAAGTGAATGGCTTTAGTTATTTTCATAGCGGACTTGAAGCCACTGGAAGTCTTTTATCCACTCTTGGAAAAGTGTAAATGGTGGATTAACATTCAGCACATGATCACTAATAAGATGTGCCATTATTTAACTTTAGGTGGTTTCTAAAAGTAAATCTGTCAGTGTTATTTTCATTCTCTCATCTTCAGCGCGTCACATTTCCGCGGCTGTAGCTCCTGTCATGTGAAGGCGTTGACTGAGTGATTGACAGCTGATATTAACCAATCCATTCGCGTTCAGTTCTAGCGCAGTGCGCCAATAGGAAGAGCACAAAGGCGGGGCAAGCATTCCGGTCTTTTTTCCTTCAGCAGCAAGTTCACATGACAACTGTTTTAATCTGTTCCTGAGCGCTGCGTTTGGCGTCTTTAGGTGCAAATATGCATTCTGCATAAATGTCTCCTAAATCCGCGCACGCGGTAAGGATTTTGCAGTGAAAACAGCTCGCACGGTAAAAATGCTATGCACTAGCACAAATGCTTTCAAAAACATATTTTAGGTCGCATAAAATATCAGGCGCAAGTGTGACCAAAACGGTCGAGCCCTAGCATCTTTACTTGTTATTATGTCCTCATAATAATAATAAAATAAGGAAGTTATCATTAATCACAATAAATTACAGTGAACTCCAAACGAACTCTCGTCTCGTCTCCGCCACCAGCTGTGGGGAAAAGCCATTATGACACAGATCACTCCGCCTGATCATGCCAGAGTCCTGCGGAAAAAAAGTGATTTACAGGTGGTAATTTGTGTATAACTTTATTTATTTATGGTTTGGTTATGGGTAAAGCAAAGACCATGTGGGTCAGGTAGTGAAAACGATAGGCTACAATTATTAAATTCGCTATGAATTAATTGATATTTAACAACAAAGACCCCCACCCCGCCTACGACGACGATACCATCGTCCATCGCCGATGTTCACATTCGACATCGTACGATGCCAAATTTGTCAACATCGCCCAACCCTAGTGTCAATCACTCAGCTCTTACTGTAAATTTTCTGAAGTGAAAGAACAGCAAAACATTTTATTAAACATCATCCGTTTATGAAGAGGTTGATATTAATTAATTTCCTGGCTGTGTTTTCATTTACATTCTAGCATCAAAATAAACACAATACATCTCTGTCTTTTGTTGAGTTTAATTATAATTTAGCCTATATTTTATCCACACAACACAACTCATGAACCAACTCTAAAAAAGATAACTCTGGTGATTTATATTACATACACTGTTAGACCTTACCGTGCTTTTTTACCGTGAAATACTGACAACACTGTTGCCAGTTAGTTACTGTAATGATTTGGTTACATTGAGTAAAGGTGGTCGAACACCGGATGCGCCACTCAGTGACCCGACGCGCCGCACCACGTATCGCCACACAGCAGATTTTTATCAGGGTACGCACAACGGCACTGCAAGTCGGTGGCACCCAGCTAAGACTCAGGACACTGTTCATATTTCTGCCCCACCACAGAGTGCCATCTGAATAGTTTCATTTTAAACAACATGTGAATGTGTGATACTTCCAACTGTCATGTGCGCGCCGTGTTGCGGCGCATCTTGTGTGCGACCCTCTTAACAGTGTTGCCAGTTAATTACATTTTACACACAATTCTGTCCAAAATATTTATTTATGTTGTCTTTTGCTAAAATAAATTCATATCGTATTTGACTGCAAACATTTTTTTTTTTTTTGCATTAGGCTAAAGCTGCTTTATTCTCTTCAAAGAGCAGCTGTCATCCATAACCTGTTATTTCAGTGTTTTTTTCCAGGGTTTTTTGGTTATTTAATTTAATGGATACACATTAATTCAGGTACCGTTTTTCTCAGTCGCTTTGCTACATTTCTCAGATCAGAATTAAAATTCTCAAAACTACCTGTTCAATCTTCAGATCATGGTGTTACTGTCAGGGTTTGTGGTGGGGAAAAGGAGCGAGGACTCATGACATGAGGAGATCTTAAGGAGGAGTAAATTAACACAAACAGGTGAACATGATCAACTAATAATGGGTTAACAAGGAGGGTAGGGCTAGACAATAGACGGCAGAGCACATGACACAAAAAGACAACACAAGCCATGCACTCACATAACACTAGACTAGAACACGCAGCCAATAAGAAAACTCATTAACTGCGTGTTCATGACAACACAAGCACGCCACAAAAAGCACGCGGTCACAATGTAAACATCCAACCACGTGCTTAGACAACACCAACAGACGCAAGACACGAGCACACGATAGATGAACACCTTACCGTGCACTCACACATAAGCAACGCGCATGTTTCATCTCAGCGCCAAACGAAACCAAAACCAACCAGACTGAGACGCTGAGAATGAAACAGCGCAATGCAGACAGAACAAAACACAAACACGAGTACAAGCACGTCACAAGCGCATGCAGACCACGCGTATCCGCATCAAGCGGGAGCGCGCACGGTCTGCACACACTCATGACGGCGCGCACACGGAGACGCACACAATGACAGAACACAAGCGCTCGACCCGAGAAAACTCGAGCCGAGCGCAACAGGGCATGACAAGACAGAGCTAGTGTCTGGACTCTGCCACCAAAACAAGAGTTAACAAGACTAGAGTGGCAGAACCCTGACACTAGCCCCCCCCCCAAAAGGGACGCCACCTGGCGTCCCTAAAGGGAACATCCATACAATGTACAAGACAGACAAGAAACGCCACAAGACAACAAAATAGGCAACATCAACAAACACAAGACAGGAAAGTGAACATGCAAGACAACATGAAGGGGGGGAGGGAGGGGAGCCAAGCCAGACCCAACAAGACAAACAAGGGAGGGATGGGAGGGCAAGATCAGGGAGGAACAGTTCAGGGCAGGACCAGAGGGACAGGAGACCAGGGTGGAGCCAGGGGGTCAGTCCAGGGTGGTATAGGGTCACACCAGGGAGGAGCAGGAGGGACGACCCGGGGAGGATCCTTCAGGACTGACAAGGCAGGAGGCTTGTGGGGAGCCGGCTGGGCTGGAGGCCTGTGGGGAGACGACTGGACTGGAGGCCTGTGGGGAGCCGGCAGGGCTGGAGCCGGCTGAGCTGGAGGCCTGTGGGGAACTGGCAGGGCTGGAGGCCAGTGGGAAGCTGGCAGGGCTGGAGGCCTGTGGGGAGCCGGCAGGGCTGGAGGCCTGTGGGGAGCCGGCAGGGTTGGAGCCGGCTGAGCTGGAGGCCTGTGGGGAGCCGGCAGGGCTGGAGGCCTGTGGGGAGACGGCAGGGCTGGAGGCCTGTGGGGAGCCGGCAGGGCTGGAGCCGGCTGAGCTGGAGGCCTGAGGGGAGCCGGCAGGGCTGGAGGCCTGTGGGGAGCCGGCAGGGCTGGAGGCCTGTGGGGAGCCGGCAGGGCTGGAGGTCTGAGTGGTGCCGGCAGGGCAAGGAGCCAGGCTGGGGCCGGCAGGGCAAGACGTCTGGGTGGGGCCGGCAGGGCAAGGAGCCGGGCTGGGGCCGGCACTGAGCTGTGCTCTGGGGCTGGAGCAGGCACTGAGCTGCACTCTGGGGCTGGAGCCCACACTGGCGGGCGCTCTGGGGCTGGAGCCCACACTGGCGGGCGCTCTGGGGCTGGAGCCCACACTGGCGGGCGCTCTGGGGCTGGAGCCCACACTGGCGGGCGCTCTGGGGCTGGAGCCCACACTGGCGGGCGCTCTGGGGCTGGAGCCCACACTGGCGGGCGCTCTGGGGCTGGAGCCCACACTGGTGGGCGCTCTGGGGCTGGAGCCGCCTTTGAAGAGGCCTTCCTCTTCATCCTCCGCTTCTGGGTGCAGGTCAACCCTTGGGGGTTGGGCATGGACTGGGAGGTGGTGCTGGTGGTGGTGAGAGGGGTCTATTCCCCCTGCAGGATCTCCCTCTCCTTTCTCAGGCAGGCATATTCCACCACCTCCCAATAAGTCCATTTCCCAATTTCACCCAGCTCCTCCCAATCAAATGGTTCATCCAATCCAGCCAGAAAGATGTGGATGAGGTTGGTCTCGCTGAACCCAAGCCCCCGGACTGCCTCAAGGAGATCTTCAGCGAAGATTCCAAAGGGGCGATGGTTCTGCTGGTGAGGCAGTCCTCTGGCTAGGGGTTGGTCCTTGGGTCCCTCTTGCTGGGAGAGAGCTGGGCGCAGAAATATATCCATTTCTGCTGAGTCCTCTGTTGGCCAGTTCGTACTGTCAAGGTTGGGGTGTGGGGAAAAGGAGCGAGGACTCAAATGCAGGGTTAGGATATTTATTTATAATAAAATGAAACAAAAAGGCAAAAAAAAAACAACCCCGAGGGGGAAAACACTGACAAGATAAACAGAAAAAACAAACTAGACTGGGCCGGCTGGCAGGGATCAAGACGGGGACACATCAGGACAAGGCGATGTACGAAGACGAACTGGCACAGGACAGCAGACATGAGGAGATCTTAAGGAGGAGTAAATTAACACAAACAGGTGAACATGATCAACTAATAATGGGTTAACAAGGGTAGGGCTAGACAATAGAGCACATGACACAAAAAGACAACACAAGCCATGCACTCACATAACACTAGACTAGAACACGCAGCCAATAAGAAAACTCATTAACTGCGCGTTCATGACAACACAAGCACGCCACAAAAAGCACGCGGTCACAATGTAAACATCCAACCACGTGCTTAGACAACACCAACAGACGCAAGACACGAGCACACGATAGATGAACACCTTACCGTGCACTCACACATAAGCAACGCGCATGTTTCATCTCAGCGCCAAACGAAACCAAAACCAACCAGACTGAGACGCTGAGAATGAAACAGCGCGATGCAGACAGAACAAAACACAAACACGAGTACGAGCACGTCACAAGCGCATGCAGACCACGCGTATCCGCATCAAGCGGGAGCGCGCACGGTCTGCACACACTCATGACGGCGCGCACACAGAGACGCACACAATGACAGAACACAAGCGCTCGACCCGAGAAAACTCGAGCCGAGCGCAACAGGGCATGACAAGACAGAGCTAGTGTCTGGACTCTGCCACCAAAACTAGAGTTAACAAGACTAGAGTGGCAGAACCCTGACAGTTACTGGTGCACATCAAAAAAGCAGTTTCTCGTTTCTTTAAACAAGTTGCTTGCAAATGCTTTTGTACATCCATGCAATTGATTATGTGCAGTTATTTGCCGTTTTCTACATTATCAATTGCTTATGTCATGTTAATCAAAATTGATTATTTTGACCTCTGTTAAATAGACTCACCCACCACACCATCTAATCATTTGTTCATGGCATAAGTCTTTACATGCAAAATGGCTGAACAAGTTGTCATAATATTTTGTCATAATTTATTTTTCTATACATTTTTATTAGACTTTTTTTCTAAATCTGTCTACAATTGGTACATTTTTCCCAGGTGAATCTTGACTTTTTCTAATGAAGGTGCAGTTCGGAGGAGATTGTCCTATGTTCACATTTCTACTTTAGTTTCTTTTTCTTTGTGCTATGCAGGAATGTCTTTTCCTTTCAGTATCACAATGACACGATCTGTCAACAAATTACAGCACAAACAGCTAAAAAAAACATTGCCATAGTTTACATCAGAACACCCCTCCGGAGTACACTGCTGTATAACTTATTTGACTGGGACGTGACTAAGAAAATGAATGTCATTGAAATGCACCAAAGCGACTGAGAAAAACTGTATTACATTTATTCTATGCTAAAAGATACATACTGTACATATGTACAAAATATGTGCATGATCTTTTTTTGACGTGATAAATTTAAGATCTTTTGCATTATCTTTTTATTCATAAATTGCCCAGTATAGTTACATTTGTTGTTATAAAATTCATTCATTCTTTTTGGCTTAGTCCCTTTATTAATCAGGGGTCGCCACAGCGGAATGAACCCCCAATTTATCTAGCATATGTTTAATGCAGCGGATGGAGTGGACTTTGGGACTGCCTAGTGAATCTAAAATCAGCCTAGCAAAGCCCATATTTCTTGTGGTTAAATATAACTTTTGTAGCTTGTTGATTAAAGTGGTCCATTACCCTCTTGTTTCCCCAAACCTTTAATGTTGTTCATTTATATTAACATGTACTGCACTATAATCAGTGTTGGTGAGTAAGGGAATACATGTACCAGCGGTACGTATTTAGAATACTATTCTTGAGTAACTGTATTCCGTTACAGTTACTATTTTTAAACAGGGTATTTAGAATACAGTTACTTTCCTAATACCATTGGAATACTTCGGGCGATGCGTGTCTGGCCCATAACAATATTACTAAATTGCCGCCGAAACCATAGAAACAGAAGCTACACTCCCGACTGGAGTATGGAGATGGGGGCGCGTTTTACTCCTCATCGAAACAGAATGACAGATAAGCACTTCGAAATGTCTCTATTGCTGCGCTACAACCGCCTTTACTTGTCTGTTGATTAGGAAAGCATAGGTAGTGTTACGGTCCGTTGCAGGGTTCAGAGGGGGAAAAACAAAGATCGGATCCAAACACAGGATTTAGGATTTAATGAAAAACAAAACAGGAACACTAAAACAGGGCAACACAAACCAGGAACAACCGGACATCATATGAGTAACGCAAAATACAACAGACAACGAGAGGGGCACACAAACTGAAATATATAGTCCTGATAATGAGTGTCAAATGAGCCGCAGCTGTGAATGTGTGTGTGTGTGTGTGTGTGTGTGTGTGTGTGTGTGTGTGTGTGTGTGTGTGTGTGTGTGTGTGTGTGTGTGTGTGTGTGTGTGTGTGTGTGTGTGTGAGAGAGAGAGAGAGTGTCTTGATGACGGTCAGCTGGAGCAGGTGAGTGTGTGTGTGTGTGTGTGTGTGTGTGTGTGTGAGAGAGAGAGAGTGTCTTGATGACGGTCAGCTGGAGCAGGTGAGTGTGTGTGTGTGTGTGGGTGTGTGTGGGTGGCATGACTGAATATCAGGGCTCGAAATTAACTTTTTTACTTGGTAGCACCGGTGCTCCCAACTTCAAAAATTTAGGAGCACCAGAAAAAATTTAGGAGCACATTAGCAAAAGTAATGAGCACCACTGCAAATTGTATAATAAGGGATTTATTGTATTTGAAAACAGCATCAATCAGGACTAACAAAAACCAGAAACAACTATCTAACTAATGCTGTGATGACTTATTGATATCTGTGCAATAATTCCAAAATGAATGTCTAATAATTATCAAATATTATTAATGATGACGATGATGTCAATAATACTTACAATGAATTACATTTCTCATTGTCATGCTGCCCTGAATGTGCTTGAATGTGAGTTATGTACTGTAAAAGGTCCTGCTGTTACTTTATGAAAAATAAATGTATGTTTTGCGTCAAACAAAAATGAAGCATTGCAGTAAGAAATGTTTATTTTGCACTATTTTTTTATATGCATGTCAATTTAATAAATAATATTTCTGCTACAAAACAAACATAAGATTATAATAAATCATGCAATCCAATGCTGAAAGCTGCAAAGCAGTCATCAGTACATAAAAAAATAATATACATCTCATAAAAAAATGGACCAAAGAAAGTAATAAAGGTCTCGCTTCTACAACTCTTTATAAGTTTTGGTTTCGGTTTGTGTCATTGTAAATGCTCAGTCTCGTCATAAGCTGATTTTCATTTTTCTGTGTTTGTGGAAAAAAGCAGGCATCAGCCGACCCAATATAAGAGCAGGCAGAGCAGGATTCTTGTGATGACCACCGGCGCAATACCGTTCTTTGTTATGAGCCGCAAATTTAGTTTAAACTCAGTAAAGGCGAGCTTCTTTGGCGATGATGTGTACAGTGTTAGATTTTACATTTAGCGGACATTTGCGCTGAACATGCAGTGAATGCAACGCATCGAGATTCGGGCACTTTCTCTGAAAACCCTCGATTGATCTCGGCTGGCGCCCTTATAAGCTCCCTGTTATCTGACAGCGGAAAGCCTTGAGTGATTGACAGCTAATATGAACCACTATAGCGGCAGGGAAGTCCGATTCAGCACGTTTTTAGAAAAAAATCGAAACAAGTCGCACTACAACCATTATATGCAGTCGCACAAATGCTCCCAAATATATTATGAGGTCGCATAGATTAAATTTCGGGCGCATATGCGACCAAAATGGTCGCAATTTCGAGCCCTGAATATGTTGTCCATGTGAGGCAGGATTTGTAGTTAAGTGAATGTGAGTCTGTATACCAGCGATCTCTGGTTGAAGCTCGCTGGTGACCATGATAAGTAGTTAGGTACTGTAGATAGGTGGCTACTGGCTAATATGTTTGACTTAAAACAAAACTTGTTCATTTTGATGTTTACATTTTTGTAAAGCAAACACATTTTGCATTCTTCTAATTTTTGCAATATTGTTCTTAGGTGAGAAGTTTTTATAATAGAAAATAAAATGTTGGCTAGAACCTGTTACATTACCTTGGTTTTACATAAACTATTTTGAAGTTTTTCTTTTCTTATACTTGATATTTTTCTGTGCAGACTGTGAAATACAAAGGGTAAGCAAAATGCATATTAAATACATATACTGTATATTACAGACAGTAATGCTGTCTATGTTCAAGCACTTTTTATCTTTATTACAGAAACAGAAATTGAATTTGTTGATACTTTGATAAATAAACATTATTCAATAAACATAATTATATTGTTTTATTTATTTTTCCCTGTCAGTCAATAATGTTTAGCATTAGAGGCCCTTTTCTTGCAGAAATTGCTACCAACGCATAGTGTGACACTTTAATAGACTTGAAGGCTGTTTTCAAGGGGAAGTATTCCAAGTATTCCAAGTATTTAGAATACAGTACCAGGATTAAGCAAAGTAACGGAATACGTTACAAAATACATTTTAAAGCAGGTATTCTGTATTCTGTAACTAAATACATTTACAAAGTATTCTCCCCAACACTGGCTATAATAAACATAATTAGTATTTAATAATAATTTAATAATATAGTATAATAATAGTTACATTATTATAATAAAAATCATACTGTAATTTTTCTTTTTATGTAAATTGTGGGCTGTAAACTAAAGAATTATCATACATGTACTGTATGTTTGTAGATTTTACTTTTGGGGGTTTCATAATTTTGTACCATGCTAAGAATTAATATACCCAATTAATATCCCCCCCCCCCACCAACCAATAAACTTGTGTTTTGTTTGATTATAATCTTTATTCATTAATTTTTGCATAACACATACATCTAATATCAGTGGACATCAAATGTGATTTACTCATTTTTTCATTCATTCATTCATTCAGTTTCTTTTTGGCTTAGTCCCTTTATTAATCTGGGATCGCCACAGCGGAATGAAGCACCTCTTATTTTTAAATATTCCTATGTACTTTTTATTTATTTTAAATATAGATGTTGTTTTGTCTTAATTTCTGCTCATTTAACAGAAAGATTTGAAAAATATTTTACAGGTCAAGGACGAAGCCAATTATTAAACTCATCATATAAGGTAAATTTTACACTCCCACAATTTAGTTGCTTTTATTACATTTTTACTTACTTTCACATACTTCCTTGACAAAAACATAATACAGACTTGTGTGTCTGCAGGATACAAAGAAATCTCAGCAATCACAAGTAAAGAAGCTGAACAAGAAAAAACGTGAGTCTTATGTGTCATATAATAATTGCTTGTTTGAAATTTTGTTTATTAATTACTTAGTACGCCATCCTGGAAATAAAGATTTATATTCTCATTTATATAGTCCCATTTTATATTAGGTGTTTTTAACTATGCAGTAGTTTGGTGCAGTGAACTTTTTGTGTTCATGTTGTGTTGCAATACAGTAAGGGTAAAGTTTAGTAGCAAGTTTAGTGATATGCTTGGGGTTGGTTCAGGGGTATGTGTTTGCAGTATGTTGTATTTAAAAATAGTTAATGTAGTTTGACTTAAATTTTGTTATTTTAAATCTACTTTTGCATAAACATTTGTATTTTTCTCTGTTTTACTGGCTCTTGATACATTTTTCAGAGGGGCCCACAGTGTTCTCTATTTTAGCTGGACAGATGTATGACATTCCCAAGAAATTTATTGTTGATCTGAAAACTCGAATTGAGGATCTGACGGAAGCTCAAAGAGTGGAAGACAGTGACGTTGTTTTGATTTTCTGTCGTATTGTTTCTCGAGCTGGAACTGACATTGATGCTGCCCTGGCAAAAATTCAGTATTCTACAGGTTGTTTAATTATCACTTTATTTCATTTTAAATGTTTAATTTTCAGGGTACTCTCAACTTAAAGTGTTTTAAATGTATATTATTGTCTTTGTCCTTTAACAGCCTCTAAGCTGACTGTTTTAGTGGTGCTTCATCACACGTTTGACCCAGAGAAATCTGTATCAGACAGCAGCAAAAGTGTCAACAAGGAGAACCTGCTCACAGTGGACTGTCTGTTCTATGAGGATTACGGATTACTGCAGTGTCAGAGGAATTCAGATGCATTTGACAAATCTGTCAACTGGTTAATACAGCAGGTATTTAACAAGATGCTCTTTATTGAACACATGCAGTTTACTAATAACCTCATGTTGCAATTTTTTCAGGGACACAAAATTGGTGTCAACATTTCTCCACTTCAATGTAGGTCAAAGTATATTTAATCTCATGTTTGTTTGCTTTTTTATTGTATTGTGAAAATTATTATTATCATCAAGTTATTTTCTCTGTGTATGGTAATTCTAAGTAACACTGTCTTTTATTTGAAACAGCTGAAACGTATATGCAAAGACTTTATAAATATATTGGAAGGGTAAGAACTCACTTCTGCTTTATACTAAAATGAATGTGTCTAAAAAAACTAGTTAAAACATTCACAATATACAGTAGCTTTCTGATGTCCTATGTTTTAAAGATATGATGTAATTTAATCAGTTTAATTGAAAAATAGAATGAGCCAATTGAAGGCTAGCATTCAGCTGTTGATTCACCCACTGTGGCACTGGAACATAACGTTTCCATTCCCTCCTTCAGGGATCAAGGGTTACAACAGTAACTAAGATGTTCCCCTTCAGATTGGTAACTCAGAGTTATGTCGGAACAATGTTATGGGAAAGACTATATAAAGTGAAACAGTAACTGAATTAGTTATGAGTTTGGTCATGTGCTTGCCAAGCGTCACCAAAGGTGCAACCTTCTAATGTCCACAGGACCTTAATTACCAGATTATGGGAATATTTAGAATTTATGGTATAATTTTAGATTCATAAGCAGATTTTAACTGTAGGCTGGGGATTTTTATGCTATGACAGTACATTAAGAAAGTACAAGGGAAAGTATGCTGCGAAGGCCACTTTCTACTCAAATAGGGAGACCCTGTGACAATGTGCAAATAAGGGCCCTAACCTAGGAGCACTTCATATGAGCAAGATGGTTAGCTAGTAGGAAAGACACGGTCCAGTCTATAGAGAGGGGGACTCACCATGGCGGACTGACCCATAAGGGAACCCCCTCAGGGGATCAAGGATAGCTGACACTGATCGAAAATGCGGTTTTAACATTACCAGACAATGTGCTGGGCCAAGTACCTGGCTCCTCCACCAAGTCGGGTGTTGGGCCACCGGAAGAAGTGCATGCATCTTCAAGTTAGTTAGAATGTCGCAGGAATCATTTGAAAACCACGCTTACAGGTATATATATATATATATATATATATATATATATATATATATATATATATATATATATATATATATATACAGTACATAGGACACTCTACAGTTTTTTTTACATGGGAAATACATTTTGTTTTGCTTTACGGTTGTTGTGAAAGTTTTTAAAATGTGCCTACATAATATTATCACAAGACATGTTTATCGCTCGCGTGCACACAGCCCGCTTACCTTAGTAACAGACGACAGAAATGAGGCGTGAGGGACAAGTCTATCAAATTCATTGGCCTTTTTTCTTACTCTTTAGCATGATTCGTTAATTGGCGATTCCCTATATTGTTGTTTTGACATACTGTAACAATCCAAATCTGAGTTCCCAATCTGAAGGGTATAAGATGAAGTACAAGGTTACAGTGTGTGTGCCAATAATATTTGAAACTATAGTAGGTCTAGTGAGGATCTGCATTAGTTGTCAGAGTAAAGGCAAAGTTTGTGTTTGACTGTAGTGTTCTTTGAATTAAAAAAAATCATTTGCAATCTTACATTTAATAATATCATCACAATCTCACTTAAAAATGCATCTTATGACAAAATGATTTATTCTACAGACAAAGCAAGAAGAAACTCCGCAGAAAATAGACAGTAGGTTAAAATGATGTTCTGTCTTATACCACGTCATAGCTCACAACTAAAACGATTAATATTTTTAAAATGTGTTTTACTTGATAAATGAAACCTTAAAATTAAGCCATATTCTGTTGTAGTTGGTAATTTAGATGTTACCACATAATGCAGTTTTACTCTTGCGTTGTGTATTACAGTATGTTTGATCTGGTTTGATAATTGAGGACTCTTGTTTAGATGAACAGCAGATGACATCTACTTTCTCCAGTGCAGTAAAGTTTTTCATGAATGTGACTGGAGACGCGCAAGAGCATCACAATGACTTTATAAAAGCTCTGCAGAAACAGATGAGTCTGAGGATGGTGTCTACAGTTGAGGACAGTGATGTGATTCTGCTCTTCCTTTCTGAGATCATTGGTCATAAAAAAACAGGTCTTTTGGTTTGCTAACTTATGACAATATTTATATACCATTTCAATTTATTTCAAAGGGACAAGAATGAGAAAATAAAAAAGAATTATTTTATTATTCTCTCTCATCTTGAATACTTTCATCAGCTTTGGCATTGATGAGGATTGGGGAGATGTTTGCTTACAGCAGTTGCCATACCCATAGAATTTCAGTTCAGACAAAATTTTATGATAATGCTTGCGAAATACAGTCCAAATGTTTTTAGAGAAACAGACCTGAACACTATAGGCTGGGGTTTCTAGGCTGAGGCACAGTTTTTACCTGTGTTTTTGGTCATTTTTCTTAATATTATTGTTTTTTTAACAAAGAAAAATCATAAGGACAGATTTTACAACATAATATAAATGCACACACGTATACAAGATTGTAATAATAATTTTTTTTCTGCAGAGATTATGCACTGTTGAAGTTTATTTAATCAATTTTTGTGTTTCTTTTTGATTGCCATCAAATTGATAGATAAAAATTCAAAAGAAGCTGCTTGGTTCAGTTAGCCCTGCCTTCTTTAAAAAACATAAAATAACAGATTGATCAGAATCAGGAGAATATTTAATGCCACTATTAAATAATACATTTTATTTTATTATTGTATCACGCACCTTGTTTATGTATAATGTGGGTTCGTCATTCAGGAATGCTGTTGTTGTTGTTGTCTTTATGGCCACAGGATATAATGCCGATTCATAAATAATGCATTTCATGCAATACCACCACTGATCAGTTTGACATTAGTGATATAAATGATCTGCTGTTTTCTGAATGAAGCATCTTCATCTCCACTGCTATTAATACTCAACTGTCTATTTTTCTCTCGCTTCATTTCAGGAAAGCCTGTTGTTCAGATTTTACTCGATCGCACAATGGGTCCAGAATCTGATTTTAGTAAAAGGTTTTTTCCAGTGCACTGTTTTATCCCTGAAGGTAAAGGACTGCTTGACTCCCAAATGAATAGAGAGAAAATTTCTGACGTCTCAACATTTCTGAAAGGTCAGGTCAGCTATTATTATCATCAAAAACATTGATCAAATGTAATGAATGTGCATCAAAGTAAAAATAAGTTTTGTGTTTTGTATAGCTCGGGATTGTTCAGGACATAAGTAGATTGACGCTGAGGAACAACACACTCCTGCTCTGTCCACTATTAAGAAAGATCATGTGATTAGGACAGCAACATACATACAGATGATCACCTTTAGCTCATGTGTATCAGTTAATTACCATATATATCCTTATATATTATATATGCTATAGGTGTTTCAGCAGATGTTTGCAATAATCAAACCATACGTCTGGTTATTATCTATTTCAGTTCATTTCAGCCACAGCTCCTGTGAATTAAAACAGTAATAGTTTATAAAATCTCAGAGTCTTAGAGGTATTTGTTTTGCTGACTTTTGGCTTGTGTGCAAATGTCCTACTCACTACTAATGAACGTAAACATTAGTTAAAAATGAATGACTTGACAATGAGTGTACAAAAGCAGGAAAACTGATCTTGCTGCATGGCAAACATTTTGTATAGCTATCAAAATAATGTTCAGTTCAATGCCTTATGTTTCTACAGAGAAAAATACGACTGCTCTCTTTGTGTGTTTTATGAGCTTTTCAGTTAATTGTTTCTGTGAGGCTGTCCATTGTCATTTAGAATTTATGTTAAATGCAATTTTAGGATTATGTGACTCTCAATCACTGGGCCTTTCCTCTAAAATGTGCATGTAATAAACTGATTACAAATCTGAGTAAAATTGGTGGTGTAATAGCAAAGGTTGTTTGTCTTGTGACTTAGATCTAAATGTTTCTAAGTAGTAATGTGACGTTGTGCACCAAGGCTTCGAAGCATGTATCAAAAGGTGCATTAGACTTTCCAGTAGCCTAAATAACATAAAGCTTAATTAAAAGCAATTTTTAATAATTCTTTTTTTCTTTAGCGTAAATAAAAATTGTTAGCAAAACAAGTGAGCGACAAGAAATTTAACAGAAAGAGCACGATATATGTGTCACTTTACAATTTTAGCAAAAACTGCTTGACAGGATAAAATATGTGAATTATTTTAAAATTTTTGTTTTTGCTCTATTTGTTAGGAAAGTTACCGGGGGGATGACATGATCAATGATTAATTAAAAGTTTGTGAAAATTCTGTGAGAAAACTCTGAGAATTATTATCTAAATAGCTTATTTGACTGATAAAGGGTCTGAATGAAACAGGTTCAAAATAAACCCATACGCACACAATCTTTTTATTTTATTTTTTTTTAATAAAGTTTGTTCTGCACTATAAAAACAACAAGATATTCTGTCCAAAAATCATTTACAAAACTGCATTTTAAATCTTTCCTAATTAGAGTTTGTAAGAGATTTTTTTCAAGTTTGTTTGTAAAGATTGTGCATTGTTAAGAATAGTTTGTTAAATTTAGACATTAAAGAATTACAGGCAGTCATTTAAAAATAAAGTTCATTCATCTTAGGTATATTGATATCAGTCCACATTTTAATGGTTGAAAGGAAGGAGTGATTTATTTACCTAAGCTATATTTATTAACAAAGATTATTCTAATCCACCAATTGTTACATTTAATAACCTTAATTTTTGAGCAAGCATAAGCCCCAGTTTGATTTGAAGCCCCAGGTTTATTTTGAGTAACAGAATTAATAACCTATTATATCTCTCCTACAAATTACTGAAAAATCAGAGTAAGAATAAGTTACTGTCTTTTTTATTTTTTACCAAATTGGTAAAAACAGATTTCAACAGCTTTCATTTATTTATTTATTTATTTATTTTAAAAATGACAATCAAATATATACAGTAGTTTTCACTGAATTATATTATATTCAGAAACTATTGACAGATTGGGATTGTCATAAAACAAAGATAAGATGTATGCTGTCTCTCTGTTATATGGCCTATTAAGTTAAGTTTGGGTTATAGCTTTCATTTGTGTTCTGATTAGTGCTGGGCCGTTAACGGCGTTAACGTGCTGCGTTAACGCGAGACTCTTATCGCGCGATAAAAAAAAATATCGCCGTTAATCTATTCTCAAAGTTGGGTTGGGAGCTGGGTCTATTCTACGCAAGCTATGATGACTTTCACCTTGATATATTACCGCGGATGTATACCTGACTGGTGAGCCGTCTGCTCTTTTGAATCAAATCAGCAGAGGCAGAGTTTGGCAGTTTCACTTTTCATTTATTCCTTCGTGACAAACTGGGGTACTAGACGCAACTACGGAGTAAGGACAGGTGAGAGAGTTATGGAATTTATTGCGCTCAGAGCTCTATTCGGGAGGCGCGCAAGATGGCGACCAGTGAGGAGGTAGTTTTGAGAAGCTGAGGAGAAAAGTTGTTTCCTGCACTTCAAATTTATTTTGTGTTGCTTAAAAAACTCACCAGTCGAAAGTTTAAATGTTAAGGCACATTGTTGATTCAACAATCTAAGCAAAAACGGCGTCAAATGGCGGAAAAACGGAAAGAAAGAGAGAGTAAAGTCAAAGAAAAGATTCACGCCATAACGAAACCGATCGCAAAAGGTAGGAGTAAAGACGACGAAATGGACATTTGTCGCTCAGATGTTCAAACAATGCACTCATATGTTGTGCAAGGCGATATCATTCACCCACCGGATTCCACCCCAAGCACACCTGATCCAAAAAAATGTAAAAATGAGCCGTCACTCTCTGAAATGCAAGAAAATATCATGCGATGCATACACGAAAGAGTAAACGGATTAGAAGAGCTCTTAAGGGCAAATACGGTGAGCATAGAAGCTTTGAAGAAAACAACAGAATTTCTTTTCAACGAAGTGAAAGATGTCAAAGACGACATAAAAAATGTGAAGAAGGACATGAAGATAATCAATGAGGTCAGTGATCTACATGTCAAGAAAATGTCTGAGATTGATTCCAGGCTCGGTGAAATTGAGAGGTATGAACGGAGGTGGAATCTAAGATTGTATGGTTTGACGGAGCGGGCAGGTGAAGATGTAAAGGCACAGGTGGTGGATATCTGTTGTGGAGTTCTCCCAGAGTTCAGCAGCAAAATAAAACAAGACGTCGATGTTGTACACCGTCTTGGACGGAAACTTGAAGGAAACGCCACTAGAGGGAGAACCGTCATCATCCAATTTCTATCCAGATCCATACGTGATATGCTGTGGAAAGCGGCAAAATCCAGCGCCTTCTTGAAGACTAAAGAACTGCGATTTGGAGAGGATTTAACAGCTATGGACAGAGCCATACGTAAACAACTGTGGCCGAAAGTGGAGGCTGCTCGGCAAGTGGGAAAGAAAGCTTACTTCGTCGGCGTGCGTGCATTCATCGATGGAAAGGAAATATATAAAGATTAGAGGTTAATTATATAACCTATCAATATATCCTTTTCACAACGTAAACGGACATGATGGTATTTTTCTCTACCATAATAAATGCCGTCGACAGTTACTTTATACATTTAACACAAAAGTTTAGTTTATGAATATTGATATTTATTTGTTTATTATTCGATTATTTATATTTAAGTTAACTACAGTGTTGGCTGGTTTGAGAAATAGTTATATTATGAGGTGTTGGAAACAAGGTTGCTTTATTTGGTAAGTCTTAAGTGTTGTTAATAAAGCACGTTGGTAGCTTTGTCAGTTTTATCCTTAAATGTCAGGGGAATTCGTGAATTGTTAAAAAGGAAAGCAATTTTTTTGTTTTTTAGGAAATTTAAATGTGATTTTTATTTTATTCAAGAAACGCATGCATCCTTGTCAGACTATAACTTTTGGAAAAGCCAGTGGGGGGATGATTTATGGATGTCATATGGGAGTAATCGAGCAGCAGGTGTTGCAATTTTGAGAGGTTCATTCAAAGGGAAAATTGTTCAGAAAAAAATACACAATTCAGGTCGATGGATAATATTGGTCATTGAAAAGAATGCTGAATTATTTGTGTTAGGAAATATTTATGCAAGTAATAGTAGCACACAAAACAAGTCTTTATTTTTGAATTTTGAAGACCAAATTGAAAAGGTAGTGGAACAATATAATAATGTTAAAATAATAGTTGGAGGGGACTTCAACACAATATGGGATTCTGTAAAAGATTGTTTGCCACCTCGTCCTAATAGGTCTGTTCTTCCAGAATTGAACAGTTTATGTTCTACCTTTGACCTGATTGATATATGGAGACAACAATATCCTGAAAAAATTCAGTTTACTTGGTGTAATAAAAGTCTGTCTCAACAGTCGCGTATCGACTATTGGTTAATTTCAAGAAATTTAATAGAGTGTGTTAATGAGGTCTCTATAATGCCCTCTGTTCTTACAGACCACAAAGCAATTTTTCTGTCATTAAATACAACCACAAACAACAATGAAAAAAAGTTTTCATACTGGAAAATGAACAAAAATATATTGACAGATGTAAAGTTTAGAGAGGAAGCAAAATATATCATTATAAATAGTTGGAATGATGCAAATGTAACTAATAATTTTGGTAATAATTGGGAATTAATGAAGTTTAACATTAGAACTCTAGCTATAAGGAAAGGAAAAGAAATAGCAAAATATAGAAAAGAAAAAGAAGAAAATATTATAAGTGAAATTATAAGCCTCTCTGGAAATTATAACATAAATCAAGAAGGGAAAAACAAATTAATGCAAATACAATTAGAATTAGATAAAATATATGAATGTAAAGCAAAGGGCGCCTTCATTAGATCAAGGAGAAAATGGTTAGAGGAAGGAGAAAAGAATACAAAGTATTTTTTTAATATTGAAAAAAGAAATGCAGAATTAACAGCTATGGTCAAATTGAATATCAATGGAAAATTAACAGAAAACGTTAAAGAAATATCAAAATATGTGGCAGACTTTTATGAGAAATTATATTCAAATAATAACCAATTAAGTAATGCTCAATCATTTTTAGAATATATTAAAGAAGACGTTCAAAAGATAGACGAATCCTCAGTTCAAATGTGTGACCAAGATATTACCTTAGATGAAGTACTGAATTGTATCAACAAACTCAAAGATAATAAGTCACCTGGGAACGATGGTTTAATTAGCGAATTTTATAAGTTTTTTCAAAAAGAACTAGCACCGTTTTTGTTAGCTGTATTTAGAGAGGCTATCCAACAAGGTTATTTACCTAACACATTAAGACAAGGTTTGATAACTTTATTACCTAAGCCTAATAAGGATATATTATGTTTAGAAAATTGGCGGCCAATTACACTTATTAATAATGATGCCAAAATATTTGCTCGTATATTTGCAGAAAGAATAAAAAGTGTCTTGACCCTATTATTGATATATGTCAATCAGGATTTATGAAAGGGCGACACATTTCCAATAATATAAGACTCATTTTAGATTTGATTGATTACAATGAATTAATTTTGGATAATAGTTTTATTTTATTTGTTGATTTTTTTAAAGCATTTGATACAATTGATCATAGCTTTATGTTGGAGACTCTTAATTTTTTTGGCTTTGGAGATTATTTTAAAAAGGCTATTCAAACTTTATACAGAGACTGTAACAGCTCAATTAAATTATCACATGGAACAACATCAAGATTTGAAATCAAGAGGGGCATACGTCAAGGTTGTCCTATTTCACCCTTTCTTTTCTTACTGGTAACACAAACGATGGCCCTACATATTAAAAGAGATAAATTTTGTGGTATTAGAATTTTAGAAAAATAATTAAAATGCTCTCAGTTAGCAGACGACACTGCCATTTTTCTAAAAAATGAAATTGAAATTAAAAATGCTATTGATTGCCTCAATACTTTTTCGTCTGTATCTGGTTTATGTTTAAATATTAAAAAATGTGTGTTGTTCCCTCTGAAAATATGCAATGATACTAATATATATGGTGTTCCAGTAAAGGAGATGGTAGAATACTTGGGTATAAAAATTTGTAAAGATCAAAAAGAAAGAAGTAATCTGAATTTTACACCAATTATTAAGAAAATTAAACAAAAATTTAATTTATGGTTAATGAGAGATTTGTCAATTAAAGGAAGAATATTATTAGCCAAAACCGAAGGTTTGTCACGTTTAGTATATACGTCTCTTGCATTAGATGTTCCACAATCGGTCATAAAGGAGGTGGATACAATTTTGTTCAATTTCATATGGAGGAACAGACCACATTATTTAAAGAAGACAATTTTGTGCAACCCAGTGGAAGATGGAGGTCTCAATGTTCTTGACTTCAGCACTTCTAACTGTGTATTTAAAAACAAATGGATTAAGAATTACCTGAATTCTAAAGGCCAAATTTGGAGTATCATCCCTGAATTGTTTTTTGACCAGGTGGGGGGTTTAGATTTTTTTTTAAGATGTAATTTTGATATTAACAAGGTGCCGATAAAACTTTCCTCTTTTCATAAACAGGTATGTTTACAATGGATGCTTATATATAAGCATAATTTTTCTCCACATAAATCAGTAATATGGAACAACAAATGTATAACCTTTAAAAATAAATCCTTATTTTATAGAAATTGGTACAATAATGATATTATATTGGTGAGACAGTTATTCAAAAGTAATGGACAACTTTTTAATTATTGTGAATTTCTTAATTATTACAAGATCCCCATAACTGCTAAAGAATTTGCAATAGTATTTGATGCAATTCCAAGTGGACTTGTTCAGCTTTTATCTGGTAATTTATCCTCTGAATCAAACCTATTATATACTAATCAGTTAAGTATCAATAGTGTGAAAATTATAGACTATAAATTTAATAACTGTTACATTAAAAAGTTATGCAGAACCACATTGTTGCCTAAATGCAAATCTTTTTGGAATTCCTTAATTGAGCAGATTGAGTGGAAAAAAGTTTGGAACTTACCTAGTAAATACTGTCTCACAAATAAAGTTAAAGAAGTGACATATAAATTAATACATTTAATTTATCCAGTGAAACAAGTTGTTAAAAAATTTTTTAGAGACATGGAATCTACGTGCACTTTTTGTGAATTAGAGGAAGAATCGATAAAACACCTGTTTTTTGAATGCACATATACCCAAATGTTTTGGTTTGACATTGAATATCTTATATTCAAACTTACAAAATTAAAAATTCAGTTTTCTTGTGAAGATATTTTTTTGATATACAATAATAATAACAAAACTTTGGAGCAAAATTTGTTTATTAATTTAATGATAATATATGGGAAGTACCATGTACACAAACAAAAATGGTCTAATGATAAGCCTAATATTTATTTGTTTAAAATAGATCTTAAGCATTATATTGAAACCCTAAAAGACACAAAAAATAAAAAAGCTATAAGGATGTATGCAATTTTGGAATCCTTTTCGTATGCAAATTGTTTGTAATTTTTATATATATCCCCTGTAATTTTATTTTATTTATTTTTTATTTTTTTATTTGTACTGACTTGTTCCTGTAATGTGAAAAAAATGTAAGCATTGCATTCCTCATTTTTTGTATGCTATTGTTCTTGTTATGCAATAAAAAAAAATAAATAAATAAAAAAAAAAAAAAAAAAAAAAAAAAAAAAAAAAAAAAAAAAAAGAGTTATGGAATTTAATGACGCATGCCAAATGGTAAGAAAAAAAACTTCCGCATTTCACGATGTGTGTGTGTTTGTGTATGTGTGTGTGCCGTCCTTTCTGACAGCCGCGTGTGGACCTTGTCGGAAAATATGGCGAAAAGACCGCGGTGTTTACTTCAATAATGCCACTAATATCTGCATACTCCACGTCTTAATTCCATTTCAGTGATGACTTTAGTCAGATTAAGCTCATTAGAATTCGCTGTTTGGAGCTTATGTATGCCTACAATTCAACATTCATGTTTAACTTAATAAACAGTTAGTAAACACAAGTACATCTTATTGAACATCATTTATTTTCATCGCCTCTTCCAAAACCGAAAGTTGCTTTGTCTGTCTGGCAATATTTCACCTTTTAATCGAATGAAAAGTTAATTTAGATGAGCCTATAATAAAAACTTGCAGTAAAGTAAATGTGACGTGCGGCCACATCGAAACTGAGGTGTGATCTCATCTCTCTCTCGCTGTCATCCATTGATAGACGCCACACAAGTCAAGTCGCCTAATAATTATATTAATTATAATAAAATGTAAACCAAATCAAACAATTCATTGCATTTTTCGTTTGATAAAAAATATACAAAAACGAAAAAAATCAAAGGGTGGCTAGTTTGTATTCATGTGTTTTAATATTAATGAAAATATGCTTAGCCTGTTTAAGCTTAACGGTTACGCTGCCCAATAGGCAAGCCATTGAAAAAATAATATTTTACTGTGTACTGGGTTATAATGTATATTTTACAATAAAAACTAAATGTAGCATGTGTCGCGCTCATTTAAAACACGCAATTCATAACACACCAGAGCTGTATAGTCTATCTGTAAACTTACAGGGAGGTGTTGGCCAAAAGTCATAGCTACTGCGCACCACGTTATTGAACTCCAATATCTCAGAGGGAGATTGTTACCCGATAGCCAATATTTTAAGAAAGGAACAACACACAAATCAAAAAATAAAACTGGTCCCGTATGCACTTGTCATCTTGCCACTGTTTGCTGTGTAGCCTATAGTGTGTGGGCCCGTCAACTGCCGCTGGTAAGAGAGAGAGAGCGTGCGCACGTGAGAGCTTAAAGCCGGCATCAATATAACGAAAAGCAAGATCATGTTGTTATAAATATTGAATTAACAATACTTATCGAAATATTTATACATTTACATGGTGTTTATAGAGATCGTGACGTGTCATCTGTAGGCCTATAGGCTGTCTGATCTTTACAGAAGCTTTTAACTGACAAGCGCTCGGTGACGGCACAGTGATGTTCAGCTCTGATGAGGTGCTTTTATTTAGCCTGTAGTAGATTTTTTACATAATGTTCCATTACTTAAAATTTCTTTCATTTTTTTTATTTATTTATAGTTTATATATAAATTGAGTGCTAGCTTGTTTAGCTGTTATCATTATGCAAGGATCATATTTCATATTTGGTTTATTCTTTAGAAGCCTATAGATTCGTTAATAATGTATTTTATAAACGGATTGTTTATAAGGACTAAGCTATTAATATATAATACATTAGGCTAATTAATACATAAAGACATTGAAGTCAGCTATGACAACAAAAGACAACTAAAGTAGGTTCCCCCTGTTGGCAAAGGTAACTAAAAAGTATCTTTGCGTGTGCGCAACAAGCTGCGCATCCGAGAGAGTGTTCAGCACGATGGGGAACATAGTGAGCCCCAAGATCCCATCAGAGATGGTCAACATGTTGGGTTTCCTGGCAAAGACCATGTAGACTGCACTGTTAATAAAAAAAAAAATGCAGTGTTTTTGTTTATTTTATTTTTTTAAAGACTGCCGACCTGTCATTTTTGTAGCCTAATGTCATTTGGAAGTTTTTTTTATATTTGTTTCTTGTTCATTCGTTTAATCTTATTTAAACTTTGTACTATTTAATTACTTACCTTTCTATTTTATTTTCTTATTCGTTTTAAAAACATTCTAACATAAGTAATAAACGTTCTATGGTGGTTATTTGTTTGGTTCCAATTTCCAGTTTTTTTCAGTCTGCAGCATTGTTGTTGTTTTTTTCATTATGTTAATAAAAGTTCTGTGTTTAATAACAGTGATTTTTTTGTAGTTTGACGCCGAATTGCCAATTCCCGAAAACTGAAAGTGAAAGTATAATACGCACGCATTTATAAGCTATTTAAAAGCAGAAAAAAGAGGAAAAGAGGAAACGCCCACCCCCACGGTGATACCGGTATTACCGGTGTTGTCACATGTCGATTAACCGGTGGGGAAATTTCCTCATCGTCACAACCCTAGTGTAAAGATGCTTGCTTTTTAGTGTAATGTCATTTGCACATCCTGTGACAATGTGCAGCTGAAGTAGACATATTAAGTTTAATGATTAATAAATTTATTGGTTGTTCATTTAAACAAAGATTGATCTTGAGAATTTGGGGTAATTGACATCCATATTCCACATATATCAACTTTTTCCTCCTTCTCCACACTTACATATTTACATATGCTAGAGCTTATAGAGCTTGTGGAAGATGAGTTTTGGTTAAAAGGTACACATATTTTTCACTATGCAAGGCCCTTATTCCATGGCTGCATTATTCCAAGCTGCATTGAAATTGCAGTTTTGGAAGTTCAAACCACTGGAGGTGGTGTTGGAATGTTTGTTTTAAAAAGAAAGAAATGAACACCTTGGACATCTTACTCTGGAAGTGAACTAAACATTTTAGAATAATGCTATATTTGTTTTATTTTGGGGAATTGTGTGTATTGTTTTCTGGATTAGAAAAAAAACTAATGTGAAAAATGTTTGTCTTTCTTTTCAAACAAAAGAGGATTGGACCATGCTACAAATGGATGCCAATACATCTCATCCAGGTAATAAAGACAATCTGGCCATTACACAATTGGATTGTGCCGGTCAGTAATTACTGGTTAAATCTGTGCATGTACAGTACATAGTGTACATAAAGACAATTGAAGGAGCAGCCTAGTGCACACAATCCTGTTTTTCAGAAAAATCACAGTAAGTGTTCAGTAAGTGCAATATATATAATAAATATGGAATATAGAAATATATCCTAAAGAGGGACAAGGTATGGGTATATGGTATGATATTTTTCAGGATACCGATATTCAGCTTAAAGTGCAATTTAAATTAACTAGGTTAGCTAGTTAGGGTACTTAGGCATTATATAACAATGGTTTGTTCTGTAGCCAATCAAAAAAAATTGCTTATGGGTGTTAATAATATTAACGTTAAAATGTTTAAAAAAAAATTTTTTTTTTAATGCTTTTAATTTAGCCAAAATATCTATTTTTTTGACATTTTAACATAATTTGGAAATTATTTGAAAAAACAAAAATCACAGGGCTAATAATTTTTTAACTATAAAAACACACACACAGTTGAAATAAATGATTAGCCCTTCTGTGAAATTTGTATTCTTTTTCAAATATTTCCAAAGCAATGTTTTAACAGACCAAGTGAATTTTTACAGAGTTGAAAGTCTTATTTCTTTTAGTTTGACTGGAATAAAACATTTTGCTTTTGTTTTTTACATTTTTTAAAACAATTTTAAAATGAGCATTATTATCCCCCTTAAATATATATATATATATATATTTCAAATGCAAGAGAATAAAAAAACACTGTTGTACAATGACATGCCTAATTAACCAAACTTAACATAATAACCTAGTTAAGTCTTTGAAATGCACTTTAAGCTGAATAGTAGTATCTTGAAAAATAAGTAGAAAAAATATTATGCACTGTCACCATGGGAAAGACAAAAGAAATTTGTTATTGGAAATGAGTTATTAAAAATTATCATTCATTCATTTTCTTTTCGGCTTAGTCCCTTTATTAATCAGGGGTCGCCACAGCGGAATAAACCACCAACTTATCCAGCACATGTTTTACGCAGCGGATGCCCTTCCAGCCGCAACCCATCACAGGGAAACATCCATACACACTCATTTACACTCATACACTATGGACAATTTATCCTACCCAATTCACCTGTACCGCATGTCTTTGGACTGTGGGGGAAACCAGAGCACTCGGAGGAAACCCATGCGAGTGCGGAGAGAACATGCAAACTCCACACAGAAACGCCAACTGACCCAGCCGAGGCTCGAACCAGCGACCTTCTTGCTGTGAGGCGACAGCACTACCTACTGCGCCATTGTGTCGCCCACTATTAAAAATTATGTTTAAAAATTTTGAAAAAATCTTCTCTTTTAAACAAAATTTCACGGAAGGGTTAAAATATCTTTCAAACCTTATTTTATACAAATTTTTAAAGGTGCTGTTGACATTTTCACCACATGTCATTAACAACCAAAGTATTCCATACATACAAAGAAAACAAAACTAATTTATTTAGAAAGGAAGTTATGTGTAATAAAATGAATGACACAGCGGAAAAGTATTGAACACATGCCGAAAAGGAGATGTAAAAAGTCATGGAAAGCTCAGACAGCAGCTGAAATCTCTTAGTTACAGTAGAGAAATCTTACCAGGATGATGAAGATAAACTAGGGTAGGCATTACAGCAAGACAGTGATCCCAAACACAGCCAAGAAAACTCTGTTGGTTTTAGAAAATAAAATACAACTGTTAGAATGGCCCAGCCAATCACCTGACCCGAATTCAATACAAAATAAGAACTAAAGATTAGAGATCATAGACGAGACCCACAGAACCATCAAGATTTTAAGACTCTAATGTGAAATAAAATCACACCAGAGCAATCCATGTGACTCCATTCTCCTTAAAAGTGGCATCTTGAAGCTGTCATTACCAAAAAAATCCTTTTATACATTTCAGTAGTTCAGTCCTTTGTTGTTGTGTTGTTCCACTGTTATTACTTTACACAATTAAATTTTTCAGAATGTATTGTTTTGTTTTATTTGTATGTTTGTATTGTTTGGGTTTTAACCGAAATCTGGGTCAATTTCATTTCAAGAGGTAGCTCATTTAGAAATACATTTATCAGAAACAATCATGAGGTGTTTGATACTTGTTTTACCTGCTGTATAGAGTAAGAATCAGGAGGTATTGTATGGTTTGGATTAGTCAGGTAGTGACTTAAATGAGGGGATACATTACCTGGCAGGAGTGCATTTTTCAATACATATTGGTAATTGTATGTATAATTTTCTCTACTCTAGAAAAAAGGGAAGAGATGTCAACAGACATTCAAGATGTTGACCTGAATGGAGCAGCAAAAAATCAGCCAGGATCTCCAGGTCAGTATTTACTGCTTTAAAGGTCAAAAGTCATAATATATTTCTAGACAGCAGTATAAGAAAATTGGAGGGGTGTTGGAGTGGAATATTAGGTTGCTGAGAAGAATTTTGGGACAGCCTAGTGAATCTAAATTAGCCTAGTGATGCCCATTTTTCTTGTGGTTAAATAAAACTTTTGTAGCCTGTAAATTAAGGTGGTGCTCATTACCCTCTTGTTTCCCCAAATCCTCAATATTGTTCATTGCATGCATTAAAAATATTTTTGGTTTTGGGGGTCTCCAATAACAGGCTTATATGCATGCAAGGTCAAAAAACACTTTCATTGTCTAATAATATGCATTTATCTTTACCTAATTATCCCAGCGACTCCCATATGAATCATTCAGCGATTCATTTGTTCCCAAACCCCTCCTTAGTGCAATGCTAATATGCGCTGATTGGACCAATGACAGTCTGTTGGGATTGGTCAACAGCATTCAGTGTGAGACAGAGTGAAATGCCCAGCACGGCTTATTTATTTATTTATAAAATAAATCCTCAGCATTTTGGTATGGTCTGTGAAACCCCCGGGTCGCCAACATTGATATAGGATCCGATCGCGGTAGGTGGCCCGAAACACGCTTCATAGTAGTTACTAACACCACAGTACACAGAACCTGGTTCCCAACAGTGTTATTCAGACACCTCATTCCCGAACCTAACCCCCCTACTTACACTTGTGAAATGGAGGAAGAAACTGATCCATGAACCGTGTACTGTAAAGTTCCTGTCAAGCTCTGACAAAGTCCCACACATCAATAGTCTTTTCTGATTCTTCATTTAACAAACAGCACTCGTCAGAAAAATGACGGGAACAGCACAAGACTGGGGTCATAATTCTGAGGTATTTTTGCAAAAATAAACCTCAACCACTGACTCTTCACAGTTTCAACTTTGGGTAGAGAAAAAAACACTAACTTTCCCCTCACACTTCCAATAATATCCAGCTGAGCACATTGTCTACAGGACTTGTTTCATCTGGGATCTGTTACAATGTGTGTCTAGACTCTTTCTCTAGGCTACGTTCACACTGCGAGGCTTAGTGCTCATATCTGATTTTTTTCTCAGATCTGATTTTTTTTTTCCTAGCTGTTCAAACTGTTGTTATAAATGTGGCCAATATCAGATTTGCAGTGTGAACAGATCATGGTTGTAAACTGACCTGCATGCGCAGAAGTATAGTTACGGACAACACAAAATGTCTAATTATGCACGCAATGTGTATACTGTATGAAGCACATTGTCAGATTATGCTTAATATGATTATTGCTCTTTTCACAGTCAACCGTGGAGTATTTCATGAACTGTAAAGGGTAGTTCTGCTACTACTAATGTGTATTTCGGCATTTGAAACCTAAAATAAGTTCCTTGTGATTAAAAACACTGATCATTTGGGATTTATGACAACCGTAGCGCGCGTCTGTCTGACCACCGGTTTAGTGAACTCATCAAGGGTTAATGAGCAGCCGCAGACTGAACTGTGAAGGCGAAGTTGGTTTATCTCCGTTTGCAGTTATTTTATTTTACTTCGTTATAAATAACAGACACATGCAGATGGGGGGTTTGGGTGCTTGAGCTCCTGCCCTTTATTCGCACGGAGATAATGTTCGTCCTTAAAATGAAAGTGCCCCCTCCTTTGTGCACGGATCCCCTTTCCGCAACACATCCCGTGCCCCGATCGTTAACCAGAGTGGTTAACAAGCAGCAGTTTTGCCTTCAAAATCTTTTTCAAAATGAACAACCAACTTTCTGTGGTAAACTAATCGCCCTGTGTGTTATTCTACTATGCTGCTGAGGAGTAGACGATGTCTGCAGCACAGAATGATGACGTATGTCGCTCAAAGATTATGTAAAAGTCACATGAAATCCGACATACCGGTTTACACTGCGGTCGCATTGCAAAACATCAGATCTGTGTCTAATTTAAGACTATATATGAAAGTGGCACAAATCTGAAGTGAAAAGATCAGATTCCATGCGGTTTGGGCTGTTCACACTGTCAAAACAGTCACATATGGGCGAAAAGATCAGATTCGGGCCACATTTGCCTGCAGTGTGAACGTAGCCTTTGTGTACTGTGCTCTTGGGCGGGACCGCAGGTTTCAATTTTCCCGGGTTTGCGAGCGCGACAACTGGGCGGGGCTTAAGTTTCGTATTGACGTCACGCCAAAAAGGCTAAAGACTCGTTATCTAGAAGATTCATTTGAAGCACTATGAATCGACTCTTTTATAGACAAATCAATGGTTTTAAACACGGTGCACTTTCAGATTTAAGGCTTAGCTGGATATTTCACTTCACTTAGAGCTGCATGGAAAGTCATTTTCAAAAACCCATAATAGGGGCTCTTTAACATGTAAATTGTGGGCTGTAAACTAAAGCATTATCATACAATGTTCTGTATGTGTGTGTATCTATACAAAAAATTTTCATTCGGGGGTTTCATAATTTTGTGCATGCTATGAATCAATATATCCCCTGCCCCCCATTGCAGAAGTAACTAAATTAACTAAAACTAACCTATAGTACACTTTTTAGGTTGGCAATATTTTGGTGGTTACCAATACTTCTCAGGCGCAGTAGGTAGTGCTGTCGCCTCACAGCAAGAAGGTCGCTGGTTCGAGCCTCGGTCAGTTGGCATTTCTGTGTGGAGTTTGCATGTTCTCCCTGCATTCGTGTGGGTTTCCTCCAGGTGCTCCGGTTTCCCCCACAATCCAAAGACATGCGGTACAGGTGAATTGGATAGGCTAAATTGTCCGTAGTGTATGAGGGTGAATGAGTGTGTATGGATGTTTCCCAGGGATGGGTTGCAGCTGGAAGGGCATCTGCTGCGTAAAACATATGCTGGATAAGTTGGCGGTTTATTCCACTAGATAACCCCAGATTAATAAAGGGACTAAGCCGTAAAGAAAATGAATGAATGAATCAATACTTCCCAACATTTCATCTATAAAAAGTTCCGTTACTGCAGCAGTGTTTTATGGTATATGGATTCCTTGATCACTTACTGTTTTTTTGTTTAGTTAGAGACATCTCATCTCATACAAGTTCATTAATACTTGCTTTTGTTCATTAATACTTTATGCATAACACATACAACTAATTTCTTTATGAACTATTTTACATTATAAGTGCACATCACATTTGATTTAATCTATTTTATTTTAAAATATAGATATTGTTTTGTGTTCATTTCTGCTCATTTAACAGAAATATTTTCAAAATGTTTTACAGATCAAGAACAAAGCCAATTACTAGACGAATCACACAAGGTAAATCTTGCACTCTAGTTGCTTTTAATACATTTTTACTTACTTTTACATACTTTCTTGACAACACACACATAATATAGACGTTACAGCAAGTTGTATGTCTGCCGGGTGAAGAGGAATCTCAGGAATTACAAGCAAAGAAGCCAAAAAATGAAAGAAGTGAGTCTTATGTGTTTCACATATTAACTGCTTGTTTGATCCTGTAAAATTAGATTTGTATTACAGTCCCATTTTATATTAGGTGTTCTAACTATGAACTAGTGACAGAAGGCAATAGTTTGGTGCAGTGCTTTTTACCTGACATGTTGTGTTGCAATACATTAAGGTTAAAGTTTAGTGGCAAGTTTAGTGTTATGCTTGTGGTATGTGTTTGCAGTACATTGTATTTAAAGATAGTTCATGTAATTTAAGTTGTATTTTTTCTGTTTTACTTGTTTTTGATTCATTTTCCAGAGGGGGGCACAGTGTTCTCTATTTTAGCTGGAAAGATAAATGACATTCACAAAAAATTCATTGTCCATCTGCAAGACCGAATTGAGGATCTGACAGAAGCTCAAGGAGTGGAGGACAGTGACGTTGTTTAGATTTTCTGTCCTATTGTTTCTCGAGCTGGAACTGACATTGATGCAGCCCTGGCAAAAATTAATTACGCTCCAGGTTGTTTGATTATAGCCTTAATTTAATTTTCAGGGTACTCTCAGCTTAAAGTAATATAAATGTATATTATTGTCTTTGTCCTTAAACAGACTCTAAGCTGACTGTTCTAGTGGTGCTTCATCACACGTTTGACCCAGAGAAAACTGTATCAGACAGCAGCAAATGTGTCAACAAGGAGAACCTGCTCACAGTGGACTGTCTGTTCTATGAGGATACAGGATTACTGCACTGTCAGAGGAATTCAGATGCATATGACAAATCTGTCAACTGGTTAATACAGCAGGTATTTAATAAGATACTTTAAATTTACTAAACACATTACTTTATATTATAAGCATATGTTGCAATTTTTTTTAGGGACACACAGTTGGTTCTTCATTCCAACGTAGGTCAAAATCACTGTTTTTTAAATTAAATATGCTTTTTTATTTACTATAATAAGTTATATATTATGATTTTGCTGCATGTCCTAATTCCCAGTAACAGACTTCAAAATGGTACATTGTGCTTTATTTGAAACAGACAAAATACATAGCTCCTTGCCAAGATTACAGATGCCAAGTTGGTTTTGGGTAAGAATAAACTCACTTCAACTTAAATTGCTGTGTCTAACAACCCTCAGGTTTAACAGGTCAAGTATTTAAAACATTCAATAACTTTCTAACATCTTAGTTTGACATAAAGACTTGAAATAACACTAGCTTTGAATGGTTAGGTAATCAGTTGCAAACACATCGAGAGCTTCTTCTGATACTGCAGTAAAACAGTGACAAATACTACGAACAAAATGGACAGTTTGTTGCACTTTTTATGTCTGTAACAATGGTTTTTGTTAAGGAAGATACTGTAAAGCACAAGTGTTACAGGAGTGATAAACAAGAGGTCTGTCATTTGGTAAATTACCAAATGACCACATTGGACAGCAAACTTGTATTGTTATTTAAGACCTTTGAATAGTGCAAATTACACATGACACTGAAAGGGCAAGTGATTTTGACACTGCTTAGATGATAGTTGTGAGTTGCTAAGCAGTTATCTGAAACTTGGTCCAGTGAAGATTTATGTTGATTGTAAGAGTAAAGATTAAATGCGTGTTTGACTGAATATGCTCTTGTAAAAAACAAAGAATCACTAGCAATCTCACATTTAATAATAACATTCATCTTTACAGAGGAAGAAACAGGAGACTTCAGGAGACAGTAAGTTACAATTGTTCTACAATTACAATTGATGTACTGTTTTTAATATACAAAATAAACCTTCAAAAGACCCATCATATGTTTCACATCTTATTCAAATGTGAAAATAATACATGTTTCCTACACTCTCAGAAAACAAAATGGTACAATGTTGTACCAAAGAAGGTACAGACCCTTGTCACTGGGGCAGTACCTTTTTATGGAACAGAATTGTACTTAAAGACAAAGAAACTAATTTGTACCATTGCAGTTTGTACCTTTAAGGACATGATCTGTACCATGGGAAGCCAAAATGAACCTTTGGTTTTTAAAAACCTGCAGATACAATATTGTACCTTCATCAAAGGTACAAATCTGATCTATGAAGGTAGCACTACAGTGACAAGACACTTTGTACATTAACAGTGTCAAATGTGTTCCTTCAAAAACTATTTAAAGGCATTTTGCTTTATCCAAAATGTGTCAATTTATTTTCAGTAAATATAAAACATCAAATACATTTTTAAATGTTTTTTTTTTTAGTTTCTTTTTAGAATAAAAATACTTTAACATAAATCAAAAGATCTATTTTTTGCTTAACATTTCAGAACACTTTTCACAAAAATGTTACAGAAATACATTCTATGTACAATATAAAACATTTTTTTTCTCCATTTTTCACACAAAACCTTTGTAATCACTTAAAAGTTCATTTAATTTACTTAACTTTTAAAATTCATTTTAAAATAGAAATAGAATTATGCAAAAGTATTGTAATGAGATATCCACAATGTCTGATTAGTTTTACAATACTAAAATGTTTGCATGAACACTGCATATGCAGGACTTTTGTCAGCTCACGAGCATAAAGCAAATTGATAGTGTATGATAACTGTATTTATTGGAAAATGCCTACCAAATGGTCGATGCGGTGGCGCAGTTGGTAGCACGATCGCCTCACAGCAAGAAGGTCGCTGGTTCGATCCTTGGCTGGGTCAGTTGGCATTTCTGTGTGCATGTTCTCACCGTGTTGGCGTGGGTTTCCTCCGGGTGCTCCTGTTTCCCCCACAGTCCAAAGACATGTGGTACAGGTGAATTGGGTAGGCTAAATTGTCCGTAGTGTATGTGTGTGAATGAGTGTGTATGGATGTTTCCCAGTGATGGGTTGCAGCTGGAAGGGCATCCACTGCGTAAAACATACTGTATACTAGATACGTTGGCGGTTCATTCCGCTGTGGCGACCCCTGATTAATAAAGGGACTAAGCCGAAAAGAAAATGAATGAATGAATGCTTACCAAATATTTATTAAAAATGCCTTAAATGTTTAATTTACAATACCTATAGTTTTGTTTTACCAGTTGTTTTGTTTTATAGAACCTAATAATTAATGTCTATGAGTTCTTTAAACATATGCTTTTAAATGATGATTCATGTTTTAATATGGAAATTATTCATAAAATCACTTTGCTTTTCCAGTAATATTTATTTTCATAGATATTGTAATAAAGGAGTTGTCCAACACTTATGTATTTTATGAGAACAATTGTGTACCTTCATTTCAATTGTACCATAAAAGGCACAGAACAGTATCATAAGAGGTCTTTTCTGTACCATATAAGGTTCAACTTTTACAAAGGTACAAAACTGTTCCTTAAGGAACATTATTTGTACCACCGTGTACCTTTTTTCTGAGAGTGTAAGATATGTAAAATATTTTTTATGAATATGTTTTATAAATGATTACCTTTCACAATATTGATCAATGAAATTGTCTTTAAAAAGAACTTGTGTAATGTTATTCAGTTAATATTTTAAGGCAAATATAATAAATAAAAATAATAGTTGAACAAAATCTGCTAATGGCTATGTTGTTACATGAAGCACTTTTCCACCTATATTGTATTGAGTGAGTTTGATCTGGTTTGATAATCAATGTCTCTTTTTCAGATAAAAAAGGATTTTTTTGTAAATAAGGTGATATGTTTTTATTGTATTATTATACTGCAAACATTGAAAATATGTTTCAGAAATAATGACTGAACATGCACCACAATAACAATAGATTCTGTGCTTTGTATGGTTTAGAGATCATTAAGGACGGCTTGTTGACTGATACTGAGAATCAATACACTCCTGCTGCTCAGTCCATCATTCAGAAAGAACATACTATCACTTAGATGAGTTTGCCCGTAGATCAGACCAAATATAGATTTTTTTCAGCAAGTGTTTCAAGTGCTTTTGCAGATGTTTGCAATAATTTTAACCAGCTGTCTTGGTAAGATTTGTATAGTTTTGGATTTGTTGACTTAAGGCATGCTTAAATTGATAGGCTTTTACAAACCAATATACTGCATAGTCCTACTGGTGTATGCATATAAACTATTATTACAAACTGTATGCATGACAATAAAGAAATGGTTTAGTTCAGCACCTTGTGTTTGTACAGAGACAAATACAAAATGTGTTTTTTTTTTGTGTATTTTGTTGTGATTTGTTTGTAGTGATTTTTGGTGGAGCACGTTATAACTACTGAACTTCAGATGTCATCTTGATTATGATATAGGCTAATGATAGATTTTAACTGCCACTGGAACTTTCCTCTAAATATTTGCATGTAATAAAATAAACATTGTTCATTACCAATCTGATTTACCAAGATTATATTTACTGTGATTGCGCTGTAAAAAAATGATTATGCATTTTAGTTTTTTCAACATGATTTTGTAAGTTGAAACAACAAAGTTAATTCAGCTTAACCTGGAAAGTTTACAGTCTCAACAACTCTGTAAGTAGAGTGTTTGTCACCTCAACTTGAAACATGCTGAACCAACATCATTTAAATTGCACCACATACTTCTAATCCAGCAAGTGGCGGAATATGCACTATTAAATTGGTTTGCCAACTACCAGTTAAACACCAGAAGAAGTCAGACACACCGCATATTTTTCACTAGAAGTTTTAATTGTTCAATCCTCATCCCATTTGGTAAGTAATGCTCCTTCAAATTTGTGTTATAACTTTTAAAAGGACATATATGATTAATGTCCATGTAGTGATGCCAGTATAAACATTTTTAGAGCAGATTAGACCTTTTCTAATACACGTGGGGTTTGACCACTTCTTCTTGAAAGTTTGGTAAAGCTAATTTTAGGTTTGAATTTGCAATATCCCAATGTGATTATAAAAAAATAGTACTTTTCTAGTTCCCTGACCAACTTACTACAGGTACTTTTATAGATTTTACCACTTCCCATTTATATACCGTCGACAATATTTTTGAAAAATATTAACAGTAATTCATTTAAATGTACTTTTGTCAGGATGTAGTAAATTCCCAGAGAGCAGATTGACTTACTAAAGGTAACTTACTAAAGTCTTTCCATTCATTATTGAACAGTACACAAATATTTAAGACCAAATATTTACAATAATTCATCATAATTTCTTTTCATGGAATTACTTCAAACAGTGCTGGTAAATTAATTGATAAATTAACTGGAGTTGTAACACTCCATGCGACTAGTTATCCAGCCCTTGTAATTGATGAAGTTGTTCTGCAAGGACTTGGTGGCATAGCAAGTCAGACACTGTTGACAAACATTGGAGCACATATCTAGTGCAAATACACTCACTTTGAAATACATTGAATAAAGATTTTGAGATCAGATTTTATAATCTTCAGAGTTCTGGTGTCATTTTTTTTCCCAAGAGGTTGTGTTGTGTGTTTTACAGTTATTTTTTCACCTTTTGAGATTACTTTTACGCTACAATTACTTTATGAGGATAATTATTTTGTAAGAAAAATGACTTTAGAAGGAAAATTACTTTTTTTTATACAATTATATTGTAATTACGTTGTGTGAAATAGCTAAATTGAGAGTAAAATCCTTTAATAAAATATGTAATGTATTTTATTGTCTGTTTTTAACTGAGAAATCTGCTAGATTATTTGAAAATGTAAGTTAATGTATTTCAACTAAACATTCACAAATTCCGCCAAGGGCATAGAATAGATGGAGGGGACGTGTCCCCACCAATATCCACCAACTGCTGAAATGTCACCATCAATAATTTGAGAAGCTTTTTTTGAGAAATGTTGAGAAATTTTCCGGTCCTCCTTCACTGTGCAAGACGTGCACATAAGGAGCTACAAAGAAAAGTCACTTAAAGTCAAGTTCGCTACAAAACCACCATAATACTATTAACCAAGGCTGTGCTATCATGACCTGCATGATCATGATCATAAAAGACAATAATCTGGATAAGATGGTTAAAGGTTGCATGAAGTGCTTTAAATTGTGCATTTTTCATTCAATGTTTGACATAATCTCATGAAAAAATGGTGGGAGGGACATAGCTGCTAGCCTTAAAAAAAAACAGCCAGTAGCATTTGAGCCCAAGCGCAAGAGGAAGGGAATGGAGCATGTTAGACACTTATTTAATGAGACACAGATTTAATGAGACACTGAAGCATGTGGTGATGAGAAAAAAATATGATCTATTTAGGGCGGAAGTGGCAAACTGCAAGTTTTGGATGTTTATTCATTCATTTATTCATTTTCTTTTCGGCTTAGTCTCTTTTTTTCATCAGGGGTCGCCACAGCGGAATGAACCGCCAACTTATCCAGCATATGTTATACACAGCGAATGCCTTTCCAGCTGCAACCAATCACTGGGAAACCCCCATACACTCATTCACACTACGGACAATTTAGCTTACCCAGTTCACCTGTACTGCATGTCTTTGGACTGTAGGGGAAACCTGGAGCACCCAGAGGCCAACACGGGGAGAACATGCAAACTCCACACAGAAGTGGCAACTGACCCAGCCGAGGCTCGAACCAGCGAACTTCTTGCTCTGAGGTGTCAGCGCTACCCATTGCGCCGCCCTTTGGATGTTTATATCAGGTTTATATTTTCTAAACCCAAGTTTTGTCACTGTTTTGGTGCACACTAGCTAACAGATATCCTTAAAATGAACAGACTGAAGCTAACATATAAAAACATTTATTTTAATTTCACAGGACCTTTAAATTGCATCACATGCCTCTCTAAGTTTTCCTACATTCATACCTCCAAAACTTGGTTAGAGTAAAATCATGGACATTGTCTTTTTTGCAGCATGGGACATGTTTAGTATTTGTATTATTAACTGTTCAAAGCCTTTAATAAAATTTCTAAAAGAGAATTTGTGTTCTGTTCTTTGCATGCGCTCTAGTGATGTATTTCTCCACCAATGTCAAGAGCAAATCTACACCCTTGAGTTCTGCTAACTTGATAAAGTAAGTAAACCTATTAAAACTAAACTTTGCAAGTCTAGCTTACTTAAAATAAGTAGTTGGGTCAACAGTAACTGTCAACTAAAAATGTTAAGTTGAGAAAACTTAAAGAATGAAGTAAACACAACTGAGTCGATGCAACAAGATGACTAAGTCAATATTGCTTTTCAGTGTGTAAATTTCAACTTCTCATTGTATAAATTTATTTCACGTATAATTCTTTTCAGTATCGTTGAGGGGATGTAGATTAATTTATTCAAATGAATCTCTTTGTTTAGTGAAAAAAGGCCAAATTTATAATGCAAACTGAACCTATTACACTTTAATATTTTCTACAGTTAAACTGTAGAAGTAATTGTGAGATCATTTTAAGTAAAGATGGAAAATCTAGTAAATAATATACTACTAGTTGGCTATAACCTTGCATGAGAATCTGAAAGTAATTGATTTACAAGAAGGAGGTGTTTAACTGCAGCTAAAGTGAAAGTGAAAGAATGCAGATTCCTGGTGGCGAAGTTAAAGGCTTGCGTTAAAGAAATCGGATATGCTTGAAGAAATAATTATAGGTTTGTTTTTTTTAGGCAGTGTCTGAAATGATTAATCGGTCAGGCTGAAACATATTACGTGTGAATTATTAAACCGGGACAGGACCAGTGAAAAGGTAGGTAACTTTAAGTAAGCTATACTGTAGTTAGCTTCATGGTAAAGTGCTTAGGAACTGCAAGAAACAGTAATGATTCACGGCTCATACTCATTTGAATACAGAGCTCGCAGACGACGCAGAGTTAAAACCAAATATAAAACAAAAAGATGTGAGAAGAAACGCAGCGTCTAAAACGTTTAAACAAATGAGTTGCTTAACAATGTTTCTATTCAGTTATGTTTTAATAGCCCTTAGTGAATATTTTATTCGCTTACATTGAGAGGGCCAGCAGGGGGCGATCGAATATGGCCTCCATTTTTAAAGATACGTTTGATTCGGAAGTTTTACCGTATTCTTTCTGTTTTGTTTGATCTGTCACTGCGGTTTTATACCAATGTGCTTAACACAGGGTTGTATAAGGGAGGACAGTTCCAGTATTTTATATTATAAATTATACATGTTTCACTGGAGTCTTCACATACATGTTTTAGTCTATTTTTTTAGCAACATTACAATTAGTTTGTATATTTAGTTTAGATATTGATGTGCGAAAATAACTGCAAACATAGGCTTCACCAAACGTAACCTCATGACTAATGTAGATTCAAAGCAATTTTCTTTCCAGATGAAGAAAATGAAAAATCTAGTAATCTGCTTGTGATTTTTTTCCCCGACAATTCTCACTGATGCTTTCAGCAATATCAAGTAATCTTCTTATAATTTAACCAAAAACTGATGTACAGTATGTTGCAGGTAAATAGATCATTTATTTCTTTATTTTGGAATACTTAAGAATCATACTTCTGTTTTGTCTCTGGCTTCAGTATGGATTCAGTGGGAGTTAACATTATTGAAACAGCAGCTCTAGGGAGACCCTTCAGACTGGGGATGCTGTACGACTGCAGAAAAGATGCATTTATTCCAGGTATCAATTCAGATAAATCATTTTACCTAAACAACAGACAACCTTCTCACAGATCCAGACAGATAATACTGAATAGAAAAATAGGCAAGGTGAAATTATGAATACCTTTTGTGGTAACACTTCATAATAACTACACACTAAAAATCATTTATTAAGTATTAGCAAATAGTTAATTTGTCATTTGTTGAGCATTAACTTAACATTAAAAGACACTAGTAAGCAGTTTATAAATACAGCTACCAATGCTGTTGTCTTGACTATAATATAATATAAGTACATTTATAATGTGCTTAATAATAGTATTTACATACTTTGTTAATGATTAAATTTTCACTACTGTAAGTTAAGTACTGCATTACTTACAAACCATTTGTATTTAAGAGTAGTTGGTGGTTTTTAAGATCAATCAGGAGTAGGTAAATGATTAATAAACTAATCAAATCAACATTTATATATCTTATTTTTCAGGCATATAGTAATATTTACTCTGTATGTTATTAAATGCTTTATTAACACAACTTTATGCAGTTTTGTGACCTAATGCAGAGATGACTATTTATGGTTTGTAAATCCCTTATAAATGACAATAAATGACAAATGATTTAAAGACCACTGAATAACAGGAGTGTCAAAATACAACATCATTTTATAAAACAACAATATATTAATATAACAATATTAATTTCAGTGTTATTCAGCGATGTAACTGCATAGTAATTTTATATTTAGATACAATTGCAAAGATTTATTTTTCATTTGACACAGTTTCATTTGTATATCTTGAAATTAATTTTGTTTTTTTGATATGGATGACTCTGTAGTTCATTTCCTTTATTTATGTTATAGCTGAGATTTTAATTGTCCTTTATAAGGGATTTGTAAAGCATAAGCAATGCTTAACAAATACTGAATTAACTATTTGCTAATGCTTAATAAATGATTTACAATGTGTAATTATTATAAAGTGTTACGTATTTTGTTGCTGTTCTTAACATTAACAAGACTATATTGTCTTTGAAGGTACTAATGTGTAGCTTTTAGGTATGACAGTATGGACCCTTTTGAAAAAGTACCACCCTGACAAAAGTTTTTGTATATTTATTTCCGAGAGTGTGGCCAATAAATTAAGTTCTCTTCATCATTTTTTTCTGAAATACTATTTATATTATTTTTACGTAATTAAAACATTGACTGGTCTAAATGATAAAAAATAGGGTTGATTACCGCTAGACTAACAGCTTGTATATCATATTAGTTTTTAGGTCATAAGCATAGCAGTGAGTGACAGACATTTTTTAAAAAGACAGTGGTGTCAATGATTGCATATTTAACTGCATTTTTAAAAGTTTAATCCTATATCTTTCTATTTTTTATGTTTTCCAGGAATCACACTGTGGGATAAAGATCAACTGCAGCAGAGCATAAGGACCTATCCTCAAATTAAAACAGATTTCGATGTTACAGCTTCAGACACCATTGAGGCAAAATGCCAATTACTGAACATTGATGATTTTCAAAAACTAAGTTTTTTGAGTGGACTCATCAATGTTAGTGGAGCAGCCAAGTATCTCAGTGACACCAAGAAATCCTTCAAACAACAGAGACTGACTCTACATTATCATTCAACCACCAAATTTGAAGCACTGACCATAAACCACTTGGCGTCTGAAAATATATCTCATTATAAATTGTTTGACAATGATGCAGCCACACATGTGGTGACAGCTGTACTGTATGGGGCGAATGCTTGCTTTGTTTTTGACAGAGAAGCTTCATTAGTTGAAGACAAGAGCACTGTAGAAGGAGACGTAAAGGCTGCCTTAGATGAACTAAAGGGCATTTCAGTAGGTGCACAGATTGATCTGAGCTTGGATGACAATCAGAAGACTGCCTTTGAGAAATTCAGCTGCACATTTTATGGTGATTTCCAGTTAAAATCTAATCCAGCCTCTTTTGAAGAAGCTCTGAGGGTTTTTGCTGATCTTCCTAAACTGCTGGAAGAAACCAACGAGTGTGCAGTTCCACTGAGAGTGTGGCTTTATCCACTGGACAAACTACATTCACATGCTGCAAAACTTCAACAAGAAATCAGCATAGATCTAATCAAAAATGTTGAATCAGTATTTGAAAGTTTAAGAACAACTGAAATGAAATGCAGTGATCTTCTGAAGGATACACCATCTTTGGCTTTTGCAGGATTTCGTGATAAAATAATGTTCATGAAGCAAAACTGCTGCAACTATAAGCTGAGCCTCATGAAGAAACTTGGCTCTTTGTTGCCTAAAATTTGTGGTGATACAGAAAAGGAAACAGCCCTGATTGATCTCCTGCGTGATCATGAAAAATGTCCATTCAGAAGAAATGATCTTGAGAAATGGGTGAAAGAAAAGGAGAATGAATCTGTCATAATGAAATCTCTCCTCAGACAACTGACTGATTTAGGAGCAACAGTGGAAGAGAACCTAGATGAAATTTTAATGAATCTGAATGTTGAAAATGTAGTAAGCTACACTTTCACATCACTTGAGTGGCCAGATGTGCTCCTTACTAAACAAAATGCCTTCCTGAATCCATCAGCAATAGAAAACAACCATGAGGATGTTTCTGTTTTAAGTGGGTTCACATCTGACATCAAAAAGGCAATGAGGAGCAACTTGACCATCTTCAAAAACTTGATGGAATCAAAAATATGTAAACCAGCCAAATATATTGTTGCATCGAAGGAAATACAAAATCCAGGATCTTGTATTCTCATTTATGAAAATGGATCTGATGAAGCGACATGTTTTACACCTCCATTAAGACCAGCTCATCCAGTCATTAAACAGATCAGTGGGGAAAGAGTGGTTTTGAAGGCGACACCTGTATGTCCTGCAACAGAAGAGCTCAGGTTACTGTACAAAACAAAAGAAGAGAACGATTGGAAATCTCAGTCTGTGAAAAAGAGTCAAGATACAGTTATTCTGACTGATCTCAGACCAGACACTGAGTATGAGATGAAATATGCAGCCGTGGGGAAGCTGAACTACACTGTAGACAGTGATGTGATTCTTGTCAGAGTCATTGAGAAGAAACTCATTGATGCCACAGAGTTTATTTTAGAAAAGCTGAGCTTGATAGAAGACAAGTGCAGTAAACTGATGGAGGACAAGAGTGCAATCACATTTAGAGCAATTCACAAAAAGCTTGAAGACATGAGGAGACACTGTCAGACTTACAAACAAGACAGAATTAAATCCACAATGCAGTCAGTTCAATCCTGTGAAAAAGACATCAGTGCTCTGACAGACCTTCTGCAAGCTCATCATGAGTCACCATTTAATGAAAGTGATCTTATGGAGTGGGTCAGAGTCAAAGAAACAGAATCAAATGCAGTTGATGAGATTTTTCAACAGCTGCTGGACTCTGGAGCTGAGGTGAACAATAGTTTAGACACAATTTGGATGGATGTTAGTCTAGAGTATGTGGTTTGCTATACATTTACTTCTCTTGATCTGCAAGATGACCTGCTTTCTGACCAAGAAGATTTCCTGAAACTTGAAACAATGAGGAGAAATTCTGATAAGAAACCCAATGCTGTGTCTGAAACTTGGCTCACAGGAAGTATCAGAGAGACTATGAAGAAGCATTTGGAAATGTTTGATGAGCTCAAATGTTCATATGGCAGTCACTCCACAAAGTTTTTGGTTACCTCCAAAGACCAGACAAGCCATCCAGGTTCCTGCATTCTCTTTTATAAAAATGGATCTGATAAAGCGACATGTTTTACTCCTCCATTAAAACCAGCTCATCCAGTCACTGAACAGATCAGTGGAGAAGGGCTGGTTTTGAAGGCGACACCTGTATGTCCCGCAACAGAAGAGCTCAGGTTACTGTACAAAACAAAAGAAGAGAACGATTGGAAATCTCAGTCTGTGAAAAAGAGTCAAGAAACAGTTATTCTGACTGATCTCAGACCAGACATTGAGTATGAGATGAAATATGCAGCCGTGGGGAAGCTGAACTACACTGTAGACAGTGATGTGATTCTTGTCAGAGTCATTGAGAAGAAACTCATTGATGCCACAGAGTCCATTTTAGAAAAGCTGAGCTTGATAGAAGACAAGTGCAGTAAACTGATGGAGGACAAGAGTGCAATCACATTTAGAGCAATTCACAAAAAGTTTGAAGACATGAAGAGACACTGTCAGACCTACAAACAAGACTTTGAAACCAAAATTAAATCCACAATGCTGTCAGTTCAAGCCTGTGAAAAAGACATCAGTGCTCTGGCAGACCTTCTGCAAGCTCATCATGAGTCTCCATTTAATGAAAGTGATCTTATGGAGTGGGTCAGAGTCAAAGAAACAGAATCAAATGCAGTTGATGAGATTCTTCAACAGCTGCTGGAGTCTGGAGCTGAGGTGAACAATAGTTTAGACACAATTCGGATGGATGTTAATTTTAAAAATGTGGTTTGCTACACATTCACGTCTCTTCATCTGCCAGACGACCTGCTTTCTGAACAAGAAGATTTCCTGAAAGCTGGAACGATGAGGATAAATTCTGATAAGAAACCCAATGCTGTGTCTGAAACTTGGCTCACAAGAAGGATCAGAGAGACTATGAAGAAGCATTTGGAAATGTTTGAAGAGCTCAAATGTTCATATGGCAGTCACTCCACAACGTTTTTGGTTACCTCCAAAGACCAGACAAGCCATCCAGGTTCCTGCATTCTCCTTTATAAAAATGGATCTGATAAAGCGACATGTTTTACTCCTCCATTAAAACCAGCTCATCCAGTCACTGAACAGATCAGTGGAGAAGGGCTGGTTTTGAAGGCGACACCTGTATGTCCTGCAACAGAAGGGCTCAGGTTACTGTACAAAACAAAAGAAGAGAATAATTGGAAATCTCAGTCTGTGAAAAAGAGTCAAGATACAGTTATTCTGACTGATCTCAGACCAGACACTGAGTATGAGATGAAATATGCAGCCGTGGGGAAGCTGAACTACACTGTAGACAGTGATGTGATTCTTGTCAGAGTCATTGAGAAGAAACTCATTGATGCCACAGAGTTTATTTTAGAAAAGCTGAGCTTGATAGAAGACAAGTGCAGTAAACTGATGGAGGACAAGAGTGCAATCACATTTAGAGCAATTCACAAAAAGCTTGAAGACATGAGGAGACACTGTCAGACTTACAAACAACACAGAATTAAATCCACTATCCAGTCAGTTCAAGCCTGTGAAAAAGACATCAGTGCTCTGACAGACCTTCTGCAAGCTCATCATGAGTCTCCATTTAATGAAAGTGATCTTATGGAGTGGGTCAGAGTCAAAGAAACAGAATCAAATGCAGTTGATGAGATTCTTCAACAGCTGCTGGACTCTGGAGCTGAAGTGAACAATAGTTTAGACACAATTCGGAAGGATGTTAGTCTAGAGAATGTGGTTTGCTACACATTCACTTCTCTTGATCTGCAAGATGACCTGCTTTCTGATCAAGAAGATTTCCTGAAACTTGAAACAATGAGGAGAAATTCTGATAAGAAACCCAATGCTGTGTCTGAAACTTGGCTCACAGGAAGTATCAGAGACGCTATGAACAAGCATTTGGAAATGTTTGAAGAGCTCAAATGTTCATATGGCGGTCACTCCACAAAGTTTTTGGTTAGATCAGAAGATCAGACAAACCATCCAGGTTCCTGCATTCTTCTTTATGAAAATGGATCTAAAAATGCGACATGCTTTACTCCTCCTTTAAAACCTGCTCATCCAGTCATTGAACAGACTGGCAATGAAGCAGTATTTTTGAAGGTGACACCTGTATGTCCTGCAACAGAAGAGCTCAGGTTACTGTACAAAATGAAAGAAGAGAAAGATTGGAAATCTCAGTCTGTGATAAAGAGTCAAGATGGAGTTATTCTCACTGATCTCAGATCAGACACTGAGTATGAGATCAAATTTGCAGCTGTGGGGAAGCTGAACTACACCATAGACAGTGATGTCATCAGAGTTACTACACGTGTGGTCAGTAAGGTACAGTGTGCTGTTTACACATGGAAAAACAAATTTACATTTGTACAATTGACAGTGTTTAATTGTACAGTAACTCTTTGCAGCTAAAGGAGACTAACAAATCTCTGCAGGATAAATCTGAATATAAACCATTGGTGAAAAAGGAGCCAAGGTACAACCAACCGATGTCAGGTGAGTAGAGATGAAGGTCTGACACAAAACTGTTGTTTAGTAACGCTTTACATTCTTGACTTTTGCCAAGAATTATTATATTATAGAATCATTCCATCTTTTCTGGTTCCTCATTTACAAAACAAACATAATCAACCATTTGATCTTAAAGTGCTTCTGTGCTATTCCCACCAACATTCATACTACTAAGGAGATTTTTCAAAAGTGGTTGTGTAAATTCTTTTGGCCTTTGATTTGCACTCACAAGTTCTGCTTTGCAGTGATTTGCATCAGATATGCGCATCTTGTGCACTGAAAATTATATTGCCAAAGTGCTAGAAATGTTGTGCTAGAAAGTGTGTCTGCACAGGTTGTTTAACATTGTCTGTCAAAAGCCATCTTTTTTACACTGAGGTCCAATGTAATTGACAGCATTTTTATCAATGAAGCATCCGGACACCATTCTGGAGAATAAGACAGTTTCTGTTTAAACATATTTGTACTTGTTCTTGTTTTATATAATACTCATATTTTGCTTATTCCATTGCAGTTGATTTTCCTGAGGAGGTCAACGTGTGCTGTGTTTTGGCTGGAAAGACCAATAACTGTCAAACACATTTTATTGCATCACTGCGAGCCCGAATTGAGCATCTGAAGGAAGTTCGTTCAGTGGATGAGAGTGACATTGTTTTAATTTTCTGTCCTATTGTTTCTCGAGCTGGAACTGACATCGATGCAGCCGTTCACAGATGCTATAGAAATGGTTTGACTTTATAGCATTTTAAATGAAGTTTTTAATTTGAAAGCACTGGGTCAAAATAAGTTTTAGATCAATTTATTTTCACATTTGTCTTTTTAAACAGCCTCTAAGCTGACTGTTCTAGTGGTGCTTCATCACACGTTTGACCCAGAGAAAACTGTATCAGACAGCAGCAAAAGTGTCAACAAGGAGAACCTGCTTACAGTGGACTGTCTGTTCTATGAGGATAGAGGATTACTGCAGTGTCAGAGGAATTCAGATGCATTTGACAAATCTGTCAACTGGTTAATACAGCAGGTAGGGATATCAAGTTGCTTCAAAACAGGAAAACCTCTTTAAAATCGTTCAATTGAAAAACTGAGGAAGCTAATGGAACTTAATGTTGCAATCGGTTTTTTACAGGGAAGGAAAATGGATCTTAAAATATACCCAAGTAGGTGACTTTTCGTCATTATGTTTATTCTATTGTATAAATGTAATATCAGCAAAGTAAAAAAAATCTTTCATTGCTGTATGTGCTGACAGACTTTAAATTTAACTTTTTTTTTATTACAGAGAAATTACCTGAAAATCAATTAAAACGTTGGAAACGTTAATGGTGTGCAGTTTGTCCATTGACTATGAGGATTGAAACATCTGTCACTCTGCAGTGCTTCATGATCTTCATTACACAGAGAGTATTGTAACTGATTTGATCTTTGTTCACTGTTTTATTCAAAGATCTTTAGTGAAAATGAATTTTTATTAAGTGATTGCAGATTTATGCCAGTCAAAAACGTAGTTATTAAATGAATTAATTTTAACTAATGAATTAAGTTTATGCACAGATTATTGCCTGCATACTATTGTTTATTATTAGGCTATATTAATAAATAAATATGGTGGTGTATAACTGTAAAGCATATATATATTCTAATATAATTTATTAAAATATAACAATCTGATTGTTAAACAAAAAATTCAGTATCTCAAAAAATTAAACATTGTCATCTGAAAAATTATGAACAACATAGTGCTATTTTAGGGCTGAGCAATTGTAACATTACAGTTCAGCTGTTTTTATTTCAGTGGCACCATCTTGTGTCTTAAAACGTTTTTTTAATGGCCTGGGAATCCTTGCTTTAAAAAAAGAAACATCCTACTAAGAGAAACACACAGACACAAACATGATATAGTAGATATGTAACTTTTAGCATTTGAGCTATTAATAAATTTGTTTATCTTGAAGAAGAACTTTTTTGGTTGTGCTTTGGTTCTGCATCTCTGTTGAATGTGGTTAGTGTACTGTGCAATATTGAAACCCCTTTAAAATATAAATAAAAATAAGCAATGAAGTAATCTACTTATGCTGTTATTTTGAGTGATTGAAGACTCCAATCATGATTCATTTAATGGAACAATGTTAGAAATCTTTACAAGTTGTGAGACTTCTATGACCACCTTACTGGCAAAAAAATAATAATAATCCGTCAACAGCAGTATGGTCATAGCTGGTTTTAGAGGGCTTCTGACTGCAACTTTTTTTTTTAGCTGGTTAGATCTTAGCTGGTCTTGACCAGCTTAGCCTGGCTCAAGGATTGGCTGAAAAACTGATCTTATAAATACTAGCTTTGACTGAAAAACCAAAACAGCCTCAAGAAAGAAAAAGAAAAACAGACATAGGCCTATATGTTACTGAACTCTTAGAGTTACATCAGTTAAATAAAATAACTTACCTTTGGTGTAATAAAAAAAAACACCTCAATCTAGGTTTTATTCTTATCATTATTATTTGGTTATTGTGGCCCATAAAAAAACAAGTTAATTTTAACAATTATTGCCATTTGTTCCTCGCCACTGTTGCCACTGGGTTATTTGGTTTGGGATTGTGGAGCTGCATCAATGGATTTGCTCTTCAGTGTTTGGATTTTCAGCAGTGAAAATTAAACCACACTGAACTGAACTTTGAAAACTGGACTGACAGTTTCAATTTACTTTCTTGTATTTGACTATTTGCGTGGTTCATGATAAGTATTTGTTGACAACAGACCTTAAACTTCATGCTACACACACCTTACCCAATCCTCATAACTTTTACGGTTATAAATATTATAGACATGTGTGAACAAATGATGAAGATTTTTACAAAAATCTGTCCCTACAAATTGTTCAACATTCTGCAAATTGTCTGCTTTTTGTTCAAAAGTTGTATATTTGGATACAGAAAATAAAAACTCCACAGCACGCTGATATATACAACCTGTATTTATGAATTAGTGCAGATATCAGTACATAAATGATTTAATGTCTCATTTCAGCTATACAAGTGATCTGCTCATTCCACACATTTCTCCATCTCCATCATCAACATCATCATCATCATCCAAACCCAGTGCTTTGCTGAAGATTGAAACCCTTTTGATAAACATGCACAGCTGTTGCATAGAAATCACCTCTATATTCTCTTTCATGCAACTTAATAGTGTTTTTCTTTAATTTCATGTGTGAAACAACTGACTTTGAATAAAGGAGGGCAACCCATACTTTCCGTTTATTTTTGGGCTTGCTTTTTTCATTCTTTCATGAGTTAATAAAAAATATAAAGACTTGCTGGTGAGGTCAAGCGATGAAATAAGTGGTCAGCACTGCTAAAGAAATAAAGCAAGGCGTAGCAAATCACAGACAAACATGAAGTGTAGCAACCCTATTACATGAAGCCTTCTGAAAATAAATAGTTTAGTACTTCAATGCCTTTGCAACACTGACCTCATGTGGCATCTTTAAGAAATGCAGGGGTCGTCATGGTGTAGAACTGCATCCGGTGTCTTTTCTAATACTCCAGATTGCTGTTTAGGGAGAAATTGTGCTTTTTTGCAGGCAGACCATACTGAAGGTCACTCTGAAAGAAATGTTGGAAATGTAGAAGAGCCCGAAAGTGAGTCCAGATCAGTGTTTCAGCTATGATTTTGGAAAGGGGAGCTGGTTGTATGGAGCAAGTTTGCTTCAGCAAAGATTGGACAGACACATGATACACAGCAACATTCATTCAGTCCCATTTATCAGACACAGATACACAGTGCAAAACATTTTATGAGGTTTCTGACATAATGATCAATGTGCTACTGTTTTCTGTTGTCATGAGGGGTCGTTGCGTGTTATGTGATCAAAAGGAGTGTGCATTTCTGAAACACACAATTGGCTCAACAGGCAACATGCGGGTCAATATTGCATGTGTAACTAGAGCAGGGTTAAGTGTTAATTCTTTTGTTGCAATTTTTGTTGCTGCAAGATGAAATTTAATATGGAAATGTGTGTTATATCCAAAACATACTGCCTACAGGACGAGGTGCCCGCATCTGCTTATTACATGCATTCGTAAGGCACCCTCAGTATTCACAAAAATCCATCAAATGAGCTTTTCAGAGCTGTTTGTGGATGGCGTTGGGGTATTATGAAAGTGATCATTCACAGAATTAGATAAGAACTAGATTTAAAATCAAGAGTCTTAGCTGGAGTATAATGTTGATATTTGCTGTTGCATAGACAATGAGGCCATAGAAAGTTTGTGCAGTGAAAACAGGCAGAAAGCTTGACCTCACCGAAATCATTTACAACATAACGTAAAGCCATAAAACCATCAGTACAAAAAATGAAGGGGAAAACATGTAAAAAGAAAAGAAAATTTAGATTTAGTTATGGTTTATTCCGATATCTCTGTTCATGTTTTGTGTGTAAATATAATTTGCACCTATATAGTTTTATGGGAAAACTCATTGTCACAGTAAATGCAACAGCTGTCAAGAGACAACTCTCTCAACATCTAAACGAAATAAAAATGAAGACATTTTAATGATGATTTCTTTTTACAAGGATCCAATAAAAAGGATCTTTTGCCCTGACCAAAAAACCGAACAAACCGTAAACATTGAAAGTTGTGTTTCCGTATGCAAGAGATCTCGGAAAAGGTGGCCAACGCATATGTTTACCGTCTTTATTCAGCCAGGGGCACTTTAACAACTCTTTTGAATCTGTTACATTTTCATAAGTTAATAAAAATGATTTTTTTTCTTCATAATTAGACGCTGCAGCTCATAGAAGTAAATCTCGTTTACTAGTATATATACAAATATATATATATACAATCTTTTTTCTTTATAGCATGACAAAGTCACAGACACCCTATTTTATGTGTACTAATCATTTTACAATCAAAGAGTGATGTTGGGGGGCAGAGATGATAAAAAGCAGCATATTTGTACACGTACACGGGGTGTTTGATCGTACTTCCTCTTAGTTAACCTTTAAATTGGTATCGCGATAACCTATTAAATACGATCATCAGTGAGATTATACATACAGTAGTACATTTGAGCTCCTTTCGGATGGAGCTGTATTCACACACACACACACACACTGCCACGTTATATTGACGTATTGTGATGGAGAATCTTCATCGAGTGTAGTTTGGACTGAATCGCGCTCACCTCAACAGTGTGAAGCGTCGCATGATTAAAACCATCACTACAAGCAGCAGGTGGAAGACGTGTACGGCCTCGGGTAAGAGAATGGTGTTCCATACCAAACATTTTCCCATGATGCACTGTGCATGTGCGTATGCATGTGTGGGGCTGTGTAAGAATGTCGATCAGGAGGAACACTGTCCCTACTACCGCACCAAATTTCTCTCTCTTAAAAAGTCCACTACTTTTTCTTCTCTCTCTCTCTCTCTCTCTCTCTCTCTCTCTCTCTCTCTCTCTCTCTCTCTCTCTCTCTCTCTCTCGCTTGGAAGAGCAGAGCAGCTAAAACAAGCGGCCTCGTTTACTACATACAATATATTGCTTCAAGAAAACGCTTCTAAAATATTAAGGGCTATAGTCATCCTCAATAATCTAAAGTGCCTTTTCTGTGAGAGTCGAGCAGGGCATCTGAACGGGGCCCTCTGATGCTGGGATACGTTCATCTACAGATTCTTCTGTTCAACACATTGGCACACAGACACACATCGACACATTCGAAGGGACATAATCACTTACATCGGTCCTGAAATCAGGCTGTCAGGACACACAGAGTGACAGAGACAGAGAAATGCAAGTCCTGTCTTCTCTCTGGAAAGATGGAGGGATGGATGAGTAAATAAAGTTGTTGAGAGATGAGTCATTTGCTTTTTCCCGAAGTGCTGGATCCTCTGGAACCCCGGTCTCCTCGCTCGCCCCTCTCTCGCTCCCCTCTTTCCGCCCTCTCTCCTCGGTCACCTCTGTCTCCTCTCTCCTTCTCGGATGCGTCCCTCCTTTCGGAGCTTTTGTCTGATGCCTCTATTTTATCTGATCGGTCTGAACGCTCAGACTTCTCCGACCTCTCTGATCTCTCCACCCCCTCTGATGGCTCCGCCCCTTCAGAACGCTCCTTGCGCTCTGATTTGTCGGGGTCGGTGGAGGAGTTTGTGGCTTTCTCATACTTGGCAATGTCCTCAATCTCTTTCAGGCTAGCGTTGATGCTGTTAACCCAACCTTTCAGATCCTCCTGTGAGACACAACACATACTTGTAATACAGCCATGACTAACTAAATGGTCAATTGTAATTTCAACAAAATTCTAATATTGTCGTTGTAGACAACTAAAGCTGATATTTTAGCACTCTTTGTGTGACATACCTCATCCTTAGCCAGGAAGATGTAGTCCCCTTCAGCAGTGGTCCTGAAAATAATCGAAACACATAAAAGGGTAGGCCCGATGACATAAATTGGGGGCTTGGATGTACAAAACACTATCGTTTAAAGGTTTGGGGTCAGTTATTATTTTTGAGAAAAATGTTTTTGAAAAACATATCAAATGCTTAAGCCCCGATCAGATTACATGATTTTTATAGTCGGTCATGAAAGTCGAATTATGCGATTTTTGTCTTCATAAAATCTAGACTTGTCGAGGGTAACAAATGTGCCAGACTACACATTCCTTCATGATCAGTTATCCCGTGACGTCTATGACGAGTGTTATTTCCCAAAGAAGTCACAAGTGTTGATATAACAATTTTTCTTATCTTATTAATTTCAATGTTTTTTTAATCTTATGTTAATCTTAATAAACACTGATGCTTGCTGACAACTAGGCTACATTATTTAAGGGCATTTGTTATGACATTGAAAGGATCAAACGTATATTTGCTTTTTAATATTAAGATATTTTCTTTTAAATCTAAATGTATATTTTCCTGCCAGCGTTGCTTATTAAACACTCCTTCACCTGAACTTGCCACACGTGAGACGGAGAAAATGAAAGCACATCAGCACCAAGGAAAAATCAGATGCTCAAGACAAAATAAAAATTAGCAAGTATACGACAGATTTTTGTGATACAATAACAGTGAAGCATTAATTAAATACTTATTTTACACTTATTTTCCAAATCATCCATCTGCACAGTTGAGTAGTGGACAGGCACAAACCAAAAACAAAATTGTATGTTTTTCTTGGAAAAAATATCTTTTTGAAACAAATTTTGTTGGTATAATTTGTATCTTATAATTAATGTATTTTTGTTATGTATAACGTACAAGATAAATAAGAATAACGAATAACATCTGGGTTGAAGTCCACTATATGCTTCATCACCAAAGCACAAGCTGGTTTGTTAAATAAAATAATAATCTAGCCTAAATTAAATTAACGTGAAATATTCACAGTTTCAGAGAAACTTATATTAAACTGTTTTCATTTTTAATGACAAAATCATCTATTTGTCTTTTACAACTCACCACGACACCCTACGTCAAGGAAATTGTGACAAAATCGTAAAAAATAATGTGATCTGACCAGGGCTTTACCAAGGCTGCATTTATCTCATCAGAAATACAGTAAAATCAGTAATGTTGTAGAATATTGCGCCAAATAAACCAAAAAGGTTTTCTATTCCAATATATTTTAAAATTAAATTGATTAAACCTGAAATTTCATAACTCCAGAAATCATTCTAAAACCATGCTGATTTGGTGCACATGAAGTATTTCCTATCATCAATACAGAAAGCAGGTTGAGTAAAGTTCAAAAGAACTAGAAAATCTAATAAAAAGCTTTATAAAATTATACATTTTTGCTGTTACTTTCCATCTACTGTATTTAATTCACCTGTGCTGAATTAAATGATTATTATTATTATTATTATTTAAATCAACCCAAACTATGAACAGTGTAGCAAAGGGGTCTTGGCTATTTACAAAGAAACAAAGGAAATCCTTTAATGTCCAATCCCATATATTTTCTGGTTCAATAGAAAACAAATCCACACAAAAGCTGCAAAAATATGAGGTTTTCACTAAATGGTCAATGAATTTTCTGCATAGTTTTTGTAGATTAATAGACAATAGACATTAGTTTTACCTGAGAATGAAGACATTCTTCTTCTTTTTGTATCCATTGGTAGTGTCAAATTCGCAGATGGCCAGGTTAAGAAGAGGCTCGTCATTGTAGGGTGTGGTTGTGTGTCGTGCGTCCTTGTAGAAACCGATCTCCCCTTGTTTGAGCACGCAGAATAGATTTACCCATGATTTACTGCAACAGGTTAGAAATAAAGATTAAGCTTCACCAATGCATTCAGAGGTAAAATTAGCAGACAAACACACTCAGAACAGAACAGCTACTATTAATAGATACTAAATACTATTCACAGTTTCATGTCCTACTCAACAGGTTTGTAGTAATATACTGTAGTGGTTTAATATGGTCAGAAATGAATAGAGTGACAGATAGATGACGAATTCTTAAATTACACTTGAAATCAGTGTGCTGTATGCTGTAAACTAAAACATAATACTGGATGTAGTATGTATCACCTACTGTATATCTCTGTATATCACTCTAATTTCATCAATTGCAGTGGGATTTAATTAATTAATTTTTTCCATGATATAGTTCATCCTACACTAGAATGCAATCAATCTCTAAGTTCAAAATTAGGGATGTAACGATTCACCGTAAGCCAGTAGAAAATCAATTTTAAAATGTGACTATTCAAACCAGTAGAAATGTTGAACGACTAGCAATACATTTGTTGAACAGAGAGGGCGCTGTGTTTACAGGGGCAAACTGGCTTTACCTGCACATCAGCGGCGAGCAGGAGGTGGGGTGGCAGAGTAAAATGACAGTGTTGAAGTGCACCAGACAAAACACAAACTGTTTGCAAATACTGCAAAAAGATGTTTACTTACACTAACAGAACATCGAATATGATGCAGCACAGAGAAAAACTACTGTCACAGACATCTATACGCAAAAAGCTATTAATAGGCCAAACCACGAGGACCGGAGGATTGGCATCTCTGCTTGCTCCGACGAGTGCTAATGTTAAAGAGATCACATGATGCATCAGTGTTTTTATAGTGAAAGTGTGAAGATGTTTTTCAGATTGAAAAAGAAAGTCTTGCTGTTACAGAAGCAGGTATTAGATTGTTCCTTTTTTACCCTCTCCTTTTCAATTTAGTTTATGCATTTTTAAATCATTTGCTTATTATATTGTATATTATATATTATAATCAGGGCGACGCAGTGGTGCAGTAGGTAGTGCTGTCGCCTCACAGCAAGAAGGTCGCTGGTTCGAGCCTCGGCTGGGTCAGTTGGCGTTTCTGTGTGGAGTTTGCATGTTCTCCCCGTGTTCGCGTGGGTTTCCTCCGGGTGCTCCGGTTTCCTCCACAGTCCAAAGACATGTAGTATAGGTGAATTGAGTAGGCTAAATTGTCCGTAGTGTATGAATGTGAATGAGTGTGTATGGATGTTTCCCAGAGACGGGTTGCAGCTGGAAGGGCATCCTCTGCGTAAAACATGTGCTGGATAAGTTGGCAGTTCATTCCGCTGTGGTGACCCTGGAGTAATAAAGGGACTAAGCCGAAAAGAAAATGAATGAATGAATATTATAAACAGTATTTTATGCCAGTGGCCAGTCCCCTGGAGCAGAGGGCCTACTGACCACCTCTGCACATACTGCTCTCTGGTTTAGGAAAGGCATTCCTCTCCACACCAGCCATCTCAGTCCCCAATGAAAGAGTTTTTTCATCAGCAGGGGACATTGTAAATGTACAAAGACCTCAGCTTAAGCCAGAAAACAGAGATATGCTGATATTACTTTTAAAAAATGTAAAATCCCAGCAGCTAAGCTTTAGATTATTTATATTAAAGAGTCTTCTTTAGTTTGTACTATTCACTTTTTTATTTGGATTTTGTTTTAAAATTCCAATTTAGTTACTGCAGAAAAGATTTTATTTTGTAAAAAATAAAAACCTTAACTTTGGCTCAAATAACTTTGTTGTAAAAATTGTGACTAAATTTTGAATCGTGAGATTAGTATTGTGAATCGTATCACATCGTAAGTCAGGTGAATCGTTACATCCCCATTTAAAATATTAAGTTTTAGGGCACACAGCAACAATTTAAAGGGGGCATAATATGTTCTTACAAGACGTAATTTAGGTCTCGGGTGTCCTCAGAATATGTCTATAATATTTAGCTCAAAACACATCACATACAGTTGAAGTCAGAATTATTAGCCCCCCTGTTTAGTTATTCCCCAATTTTTGCTTGAGGGAAAGATTTTTTTCAACACATTTCTAAACATAATAGTTTTAATAACTCATTTCTAATAACTGATTTATTTTATCTTTGCCATGATGACAGTAAATAATATTTGACTAGATATTTTTCAAGACACTTTTATACAGCTTAAAGTGAAATTTAAAGGCTTAACTAGGTTAATTAGGTTAACTAGGCAGGTTAAGGTAATTAGGCAAGTCATTGTATTTCGATGGTTTGTTCTGTAGACTATCGAAAAAATATAAAGCTTAAAGGGGCTAATAATTTTGGCCTTAAAATGGGGTTTAAAAAAAATAAAAACTGTTTTTATTCTAGCCAAACTAAAACAAATCAGACTTTCTCCAGAAGAAAAAAATATTATCAGACATACTGTGAAAATTTCCTTGCTTTGTTGAACATCATTTGGGAAATATTTAAAAAAGAAAAAAAAATTCAAAGGGGGGCTAATAATTCTGACTTCAACTGTACATTTTTCAGAGCCCTTTTTGGTTAAATCAAAAACACATTTTGTGTCTATTTAAATCCAAATAAGCTACTTCTCCCTGCCCACATTTGCAGAAGAAGGCAGACCCTTTACAGTTTGAATCATGGTTACTCCATCAGCTAAAAAAAATATCTCTGTGTATTTTTAAGGCCTTAGCAGTTTAAACTCTAATTTTCTATTACATAGTTTTCTTTTGCATTTGACAACAATCAAATGCATTCAAAAGCACAGAGAAAGATCACACAATGGTGGGTATGTCTGTGAATGTAAACAGTTGGGCAAGAAACTGCATGTGTATCAGTATATTAAATATGCGGAAAACAGCATCTTTTGGACATGGTGGCAACACATTTCTAACACATTTCAATTAAGCTTTGTCCTTTTGGACTGCTTTAGGTTGGAATTATTTAAATTTAGGAGACTGTCATGCAGAAAGAAAGCTTAAGATGATGAAAAAACTAGTTCAGAAACAGTTCTTACTGATATAGAGAATAACTCCCTTTGGAGTGACTTTGTAGCTTAGTAGATATTTTTTATGCTCAAACAGCAATATTATGCACTAAAAGAGGTTGAAAGTGTAAAAATAAAATAGGACCCCTTCAACAGTTCTTCTACTTTATGCATTCAGATACTAGTTATTTTCTGCTAGTAGAAACACACCTGTTTGGGCTTCTCTCTTTCCCCTCCTCTTCGTGTTTTCTGTACAGGAAGCCCTCGTGATGGACGGTGTGGGACGGAGGTTGAGGTGTGGATGGGACACTCTGTGCAGGTGCAGAGCGCGACCTACGTGGCTCTTCTGGCTCTTTTGGACGAGGCCTTCTTCGTGGTTTGGGACGGTCACGAGCTCGTGGACGATCCAGACGACTGACTGGTGCAGAGAGGCTACTGGCGGGTCTGTACACCTCTCCTCTCGCCTGAAAATGGAAAGAGCATTTGTGCATGTAAGAGAGAGAATTGTTTATTATAAAACAAATAAAAAAAAAACATTATGAATGGGTGTATATGGAAATTAGGTGTGTTGTGAATCACATTATATCAATCTTACATGAGCAGTAAAATGTATGAAGATACACAGAGTCTAAGCTGCTGACTAAAATGTTTTTGGATCAGTCCTAAGTTTCAGAGGATGCAAGGTGACCCAGAAAGAGGAGAATTACTGAGATCACAGTTCTGCTCTATCACCATTGTGCCCTTGAGCAAGACACTTCAGAAGCACTATACCTGCAGTAAGTCTACACTTATTTCTCTTTGGATGATACAAATGGCTGAACAAATTTAGTCAGTGCTGTGTGGAATGATTTTCTGCATAAATGCATAAATAAAATGTATATACACTACCCATCAAATGTTTGGGGTCAGTAAGATTTTTGTTTAGAAGGAAATGTAATTTTATTATACAGCAAAGATGGATTAAATTGATATAAAGTGAAAGTAAATACTATATAGGAAAGATAGCTACCAAACAGCCTATTCAGCATCAATAATATTACGTTTTCTGAGCACCTAATCATCATATTGGAATAGTTTCCAAATTATTCACATAATGCGACAATGACAAATGTGTTTGATGAAAACTTATGACAGCTGTGCTATTACATAGGTAAAATTATTTTGAAAAAAGTTGCAGTAACATTTTAAAATATTACTGCTTTTAGTGTGTTTTTGAAAAGGAAATTTACTTTAAATATAAAAAAATGTGTGACCCTAAAAACACAGTGTAGTTTAAAAGTTAAAATAATGACAGGGAATGAATTGCATGATGTAAAATAAATCTTTGAAAACACTGAATCCAGTACAGACATATGACACATACATGGCAAGCTTCTCTCTCCTGCACTTGCTCAACAATCTCAGCCATAGTGGAACGCTTCTCCCTGAAATAGAAAACAGTTGAGAAAGCCAGCGAATTTAGATACCCATGAACAAATCAGAACACCCACATACACAAACTGACTTTCCTTACCCGTATGATTTATATTCATTTTTACAAATATTTCCTAATATTTTTCTTCTATTACCCTAACCTTAAATATAACACTCGCTAAACAGTATTTTATCGAGTTTTTGTTCTTATTTTTTTGTTTAAGTTTCAGTTTTCATTTTTACGTACTTCTGTCATCAATGTTATTTTAATTTAACTTCATTCTCATTTCAGTTTTTGTTTCAGTCATTTTAGAACATTAAAATATTGACATGTTAACATCTAATATTTATATTTCGTTCAATTGTAGCTTTATTTCAATTAACAAAATTTTTTTTCAACATTAACAGATCTGTTTATTATTTTACATTTTTTGGCTTCACTTAAACTGTTAGCTGATTTTAAGTTTTACTTCCCTCATGAGTATTTTTAATATTAACCCAGTCTGCACCAGTATCCTTACAGTTAGCATGCCAACATATAGCACTTAAGTGTCTACACTCTCTATGGTCCTGTCAAAATTAAAAGCATAAAAGCCCTAAAAACATATATGTTTTTTATCTTTTTTACTTAAAGAGCCCCTATTATGGGTTTTTGAAAATGACCTTCCATGCAGTAACACAGCTCTAAGTGAAGTCCCGGTTGAATCATGTTGTGAAGACGTTGTGCTCTGAAGTGTGAGGGAAAGGTAGTGTTATTTTCCCTACCCAAAGATGAGGCTGTGAAAAGTCAGTGGTTGAAATTTATTTTTTGCTAAAATACCTTAGCATTATAGCCCCAGCCTTGTGCTGTGTTCCCATCATTTTTCTGACGAGTGCTACAGCAATCTACATGCTTACAAAGCGGGATTCATCAGCCGTTTGTTAAAAGAAGGATCAGAAAAGACTATTCATGTATGGGACTTTGTCAGAGCTTGAAAGGAAATTTACAGTACGCAGTTTGTGGCTGCGTCCGAAACCGCCTACTACTCAGTAGGTACTGCATTTGAATTTAAACGTACTACTCGGCCGTTGGAAAAGTACGTTCTATACAGTATGAATGTGAGCAGTATGAATGGAATTCGGACGTACTACATCCGCCATTTTGTCATGGTCACGTGACCTACCTGCGTCAGTTGCGTCGCTTCACGTCCATTCATAAATTCTCTCGCGGGGCATCATGGGATAGCGCAGCGTCCATGGGATGCGCACTTCAGAATTTCGCCGGAAGTAGTAAGTCATCCGGGTACTTCTCGCATACTGATTTTCGAATTCTAAGAATTCGGACATACTACTCGGCTCGCATACTGATTTAAGCGTACTGTATAGTATGGAAGTATGCGGTTTCGGACGCAGCCCATGAATCAGTTTCTTCCTCCATTTTACAGGTGTAAGTAGGTGCGATTAAAATGGCTGCCTCCTTGTTTTCTTTAGTTTGCAAATTATGTATTTAATTTTGTTTTGTTACCTGTAACCACTTCACATGGCTTGTACTGTATCTGGTTAACTCTTTATATTCTCATATCGTATCTAAAACCGTGTTGAAAACGTGACGCGTGCTGATTTGTTTACGGATTTAAATGCGTTTGTGAACTCGCGATCCACTGCCGCTTGTTGTTGCAATGGCCACTGTCAGTTGTTTCTACACACCTGCGTCAGTCAGGTTTCAAAATAGTTAGCTTTTTTCATTGTGTGGATTAATACTGAATTTGTGTCATGGTTAAAAATAGAGCAATATGCTGGTGTTTAACTGCGTTGCTTTAATGCACTCCTGCATTGGGCTCACAGATATACTCTGCAGTCTGACTACTTCAAAATTTTTGATAAGCCGTGTAAACGCAGTCGACCAATCGCAATAGACTGGGTAATCGGACCAATCAGCGCAGATTAGCATCGCACTAAGGAGGGGTTTGGGAACAAATTAATTACTGAACGAATTATATGGGAGTCGTTGGGATAATTAGGTAAAAATAAATGCATATTATAAGACAATGAAAGTGTTTTTTGACCTTGCATGCATATCAGACTGTTGTTGGAGACCTCAAAACCAAAATATGACCTTTTTTAATGCTTAATAGGGGCTCTTTAATTTATTCATTATTTTTACATCTCAGAAAGCAACCTTAGTCCCCAAATTAAAGCCTAGCAAACACATAGACACACTCACCCAGACGGCCTCTTTTCAGATGGCTCTTTCCCAGATTCTGCATCGCTGGAGTCATGTTTTTGCACTCTCTGCTTTCCGCTGGCCTCCTGCTCACTGGACGACTGTCTCTCCATTCTCCGACGGTAACGCTCCTGACGAACAATCAACGGCAGCTCGTTGAGTCGTGCCTGGATCTCCTGCTCGCTGGAAGTCTGTCTGCCTAGCCTGTACTCCCTCTCCCGCCGCAGGTGATCCATCTGTGGGTCAGAGCGGCTCCCACGGGGGTCTCTTTGTAAACGACTGTGGATCATCTCCAGCGAGGGGTCCATGCCCACTGGAGGAGCCGGCATGTTTGCTCCTGCACTAGCAAGCTGAGCTCGGTGCGCCTCCAGTAAAGGTGAAACTGCTTTGTGAATGTGGTTGATTTTGGGCTGAAAGCAGTCAGCTTTCAGGTGCTGCCACGCATATCCAATTTTGGGCTCTACAACCCCTACAGCACCTAAATGGTTCAGGCTATGATAGCTGGAGCCGTCCTCTGCTAAAGCACCCTGTTGGTTTAGTCCAGTATAGCTGGAGCTGTTCACCCCAAAGACGCCAACTTGTTGGTTTAGTGCCTGATAGCTGGAATTATCCAAACTTGAAACACCCTGTTGTTTTATCGATTGATATAAAGGACTTTCATTTATGACCCCCGATGGCTGATGTAACCCATGGTAGGAGGAGCCATTCATAACAGGTGTGTAGGGGTTCAGGCTGGACCCGAGCCGCTGAGGCAGAGTGTGAGCCACCATGTGTTCTGTGGAGTGCATGAGGTCCGGACCAGGCTTAGACTCGAGGAGTGAGTCCTGAAGGGGGTTACGGAAAAGAGAAGATGATGAAGAGGAGGAAGAAGAGCTGGGCACAAGACAGGAGAGAGGGAACATCTGCCTGCTGAGGAGAGAGGAGGTAGAAGGTGGTTTGTTCAATTCCTCCTTCATCTTCTCTGCCTGTAGATGGAGAGAGACATTTACACAAGTTACACATATCTGCCATTTATATACTTTCAGTGCTTCCCACACAGACTTTACTTGGGCAGGCTACCCAGGTATATTAACGGCCACCCAAGAAAATTTGGTGACACTTTATTTTTTTATTATTACCATCCTTTTACACTTTTTTTGTATCGGCACAATAGTCAAACATCCGCGATCGATTAACCAGAGGAAAATCTCCTCTCGCCCTACAGGTTTCCTACTTCTTTTAGTATGTGTGCAAAAATTGTCAACACTCCCAAAAACAATCTCACATGCTCTGCAGAGACCCACAGAGATAGGAATCAGGGACTTAAAAATGCATCCGTCCGGGGTTTCTAAATCTCCTAAAATGTCAGGGATTCTGCTTTGGCTTGATTTCACTTTCTAAGCCATCATATGCGTTTTTGCATTACACTTTTATTTTAAGCCTGATTTACTTTCAATTGGCTTCGCAGCTGACAGTGCGTGCACAGCCTCAAGACCAAGAGAAACATTAAATAATTAATTCTTTGATCTAAACGACTCAGATAAACTTTTATATTTACTCAGAGAGGAAGAAATTACATCTAAACTGGCTGCAAAATATATGTACACTGTTAGAAATGGTTAATTAACCCATTTGCCTTATTTAAATAATTACACTTTTTATTCCTGTAATCATTATACTTTTTAGAGATTTTTATTCCTTTACGTCATTTATTTCTCATTTGCTGTATATTTTTTTAATTGATGTTGATATATTACATATTTTATACATATCTAACATGCTTTGGCAAATACTGTACAAAATGTCAGCATTTTACCTGCCAGCGGGTGCACATGGCTCCTGAATAGAATAAAAGTAAAACAAATAGTGGTGGATTTCTTTTTTTATTTCAAGTCTTTTATATTTTTTCAAAAACTTCAACACATTGAAAAGACATTGACATTGAACCCTGTCTGGGTTTTAAACATGATTGTAACGGACTAAACACGGAGACTGGACAGCCTAATTAAACCCAATGTATGAAGTAATACAAGCATTTAAGTGTCTTAAGTTGTGTATTTTTCTTACGTTAATACTTTTCGTTTGATGCGCTTTGGTCCACACGCTGCTCCAGCGCTGCCTGACGAGGGGATTTACATTCAGACTAATCATTAAAATCATACATGACATCATGATTTACTAAGTCACGTCTGTGTGGATTATTTCAAGGCATATTCCCTCTTTAAGTCCATCAACCCGATCTTTCAACATGTATGAAGGATAAAAACCTGCCATAAGAAACACCGCGCTGATCTTAGTTTGGTTTGAACACGAGCAGAAGTGAGGGGGTGTGGCAGTGAAAAGTGAAAGTACCCGCCCCCGTGACGTGAGCACCGGACCTAGTTGAAACCCATACTATTGGGAGAGTGAATCATTACTGACGTCACGGGGGCGGGTACTATCCGTTCAGCTGATAGAGCGGAACCAACCCTGTGACGTCAGACACAGCAATATTCCAAGATGGCGGCGGCCTATGTCTAAAATCTATAGTAAAACATGCTGTTTTCTGCTAAATGGTTACATTAATAGAGTTTGTTTAATATATTTTCATCAAAGTGGAATCCAATGTACAAAATAAGGTAAACTTAGTGCTTCATTTCCCCTTTAAAATATTGTTAAAAATCTCTTTTTTTGTGGCATGTAGATAACCATGTGCCGTGGGTAAAAGGTTTCAATCCGGCTACCACTGCAAGTATATTTCAAACCTGTGGAAAGCACCGACTTTTTAACGCCAATTTGCTTTATCAATATTATTCTAGCAAAACTGACTCCAGACAAACTGGTATCATGCTTGGATCTTGAAACAACTTGTTGAAGTGTAATTGATAATCGTCATAAATTAAACTGGATACATTAAAAAATGTATGTATGTATGTAGAATGTATGTATTGCATAGCGACTAAAGACCCGTGCACACCGGGATGCTTTTTGTGACTAAATAAAGGGCGTCAATGTGATCGTGCACACAAATGCGCAAAACGGCAGGCGTAAAAGTGTAATTTTTAAAGAAATGCCTCATGCTCGTTTTGACGCGCGGATGTCAGAAGCTTAAAGTTGTGTAGCGCCATCTAACATCAAGGAGTGATTTTGCATACTCTTCTGCTCAACACCAGTGAAAATCGCTTAGGTTTGAATCTGGAAAAACGTCTCAAAAAACGCTGCCGATAAACGCAAACGAAAAGCGTCCCGGTGTGTACGAGCCTTTAGGATGTGCCTTCTGCCATGTGCACTTAGTCATATACAGCTGACCATGTACTGAATCATGAGGTAGAAGACAATGACAAAATTGGTATTCCCCATTGAGAAAACACCTTATGAAACCCACTGGAGAAAAAACAAGTTAGGAAATAATAGTAGAGAGTCAGCAGATATGAATTAACTATGGTATAAGTAATATACGTTTGAGTGACTCAGGCAGACTCAAGATGATGCCCCATGCAATAAAATATGAGTACCTGTAACTCCTTGACTTGACTATTTTTTTTAATAACAGAAAAAATTTAACTGCCTTGAAGATTTTGCTCCAGCTTGTAAACACTATTTAACTGCCATTGTCCCATAGTAATCAGATAGCAAGTGATTTTGGTGCTCCACCGTCCTGTAACGTGAAAAATCTCAAGTCATATTTTCTGTTTTGCGTGTCAAGGTCAGATGTGATAATAACCTGTCGTAAAGAGCTGAAATGGTCTTTCCAAGTGGACGCAGCTTTCCGGAACGCTTCATGCCGGCGAATCAGCTCCTCCACCTCGTCTGTCCCGCCCCCTGCCTCACGTGTGATTGGAGTGATTGGTTCCTTGATTGTGAGCCAGGGCTGCTCTGCCAATCCCGTCTGAGTGGCCTGCAGCCTCTGCTTGGCTGGAGAGCACCAGAAAGATTGTAGATAAGTATGAGAAAGAATCAGCTTGGCAGACCTTTAATGTGATACTACAACAACGTTGTCACTGACCTTGCTGAAGCTTCTCCCAGTGCAGGTCCCATCGCTCATTCATCTCTTTCTGCTTTGCCATGACATACTCCAGCTTTTCCTTCACCTAGATCAGAGGGTATGGACATTGTAATCATTTAATTAATAGAATGTTGGCAAAATTATTCATATTCAATGCAGGAGCATAAAATGAGGGTGTTCATTCCACATGTGTGCTACATAATAGAATAACCTATACAACAGTTTTTTTTTAATATATCATGTCTTTTAAAAAGTATTTAATATTACAATCACATAGCAAATAAAAAAACAGAGAAAAAACAAAGAAATATATATATTTATTCAGCAAGGATACATTGTTAGCATGCTTTAAGTCTTAGTATGAGGATGTGTGCACCTCTTCAGCTGCAGGGTTGCGGGCAGCGAGCAGCATTTTTCCCATCTCCACGCAGTGCACAAAGTTCTTGCTCTTGTTATCCATCTTACTCTTCAGATTCTGATGTTGGGACATCATGCCCTCTAGCACTGAGAGGTCCCTGACACGTTCACAAGGACCCACCCAACACCAAAACCCACGCCCAGACGCAAACAAGAAACACACAGACACATTACCCTGATGCACATTGTCTACTGTTATCGGTTTTAATCTAACCGTCTATTTGGGATGATTCAGAGGGTTCTATAAATGATCTGGTACCTTGCATCGTCATTTGGGCCAATCTGCCCCATGATTCCATCCATCCACATGCTCAGTTCCCGCACCACTGCGAAGAACTGGATCTTGTCGGTTACGGTGGTGACCTGCACACGGCTGCCCTCACATGCAACAAGGAGCTCTTTCCAGGCCTGCATCACTTCTTGCTCACGGCTCAAAATGGCATCTGCCTTCTCCCCAGCATAGATTGCACGTAGCTGAACTGCATTTTCTTGCAGTTGGCGTACCTGAGGGTGTAAAAGGTAAAAATGCTGCAATACTTGAAAAGCATTTTGAAGCTGCTGCAAAGCTAGATTTTAATTGGCTGCTGGACAAAAAATTTGTATTGTTAGCACATAAATATATTTTAGATATATTTAATTTACAACCTAAATCATTAATAAACAATGTTTTATTTATTATTGTCACTTTAGAGCAGCTCCACAATAAAGTTGCACAATATTATAGTGTTTGTGCTCCAAAAAAATGTATAATGTCATTAGTAATTAGCATAGCAGCAACAATGGTGCTATGACCTGATCTAAAACCATAATGACAGTGGTTGAGTATGTTATTATTAGTGGTGTAAAGTAACAGATTACAAAATACTCAAATTACTGTAATTGAGTAGTTTTTCTCAGGAATTGTAATTTTTAGTTTTATAAAATGTGCACTTTCCTTTGAGTGCATTTTACTCCACTATTTTCCTTCAATCTGCAGTCACTACTTTTAAAAAAGCTTTATTTTTTCCTGTCTATGGGGATTGGCTAAAGTAGAAAAATCAGTCGCATGATTCCTGTCCAATCAAATTGCACTAAATTGAATCATACTAAATAACCTAAAGACATGGACGCTTCATAAATGCAGCTAACCATTTAGAAGCATTAAAGAGCCCCTATCATGGGTTTTTGAAAATGAGCTTCTATGCAGTGTGTAACACAGCTCTAAGTGAAGTGAAATATCCAGCTAAAGCTTAAATCTGACTGTGCACTGTGTTTAAAACTATTGATTCATCTATAAAAGAGTCGACTCAGAGTGGTTTAAATGAATCGTCAGGGTATCAAATCTTTAGCTGTGTTGGCGTGACGTCGATAAGGAACTCCAGCCTCACCCATTCGTTGCGTGCGCAGACTCAGGAAAATTGAAACCCACCCACAAACACTGTAGCAGATCCCAGTTGAATCAAGTTGCAAAGACGCTGTTCTCTGAAGTGTGAGTCAAAGTTAGTGTTATTTTCCCTACCCAATGATGAGGTTGTGAAGAGTCAGTGGTTGAAGTTTATTTTTGCAAAAATACCTCAGCATTAAAGCCCCAGCCTTGCCTCATTTTTCTGACGAGTGATTCAGCAATCTACACGCTTACAAAGGGGGATTCGTCTGCCATTTGTTAAAGGAAGAATGAGAAAAGATTATTGATGTATGGGACTTTGTCATGCTGTGTTCACAGCAGATGCGGAAGAAGCGTCAAGAGCGAGTGATTTACATGTTAAGTCAATGCAAAGGCGCAAATAGACATACTGCGGCGCGATACGCGCGGCGTGAATGACGCGAATTATGCGGATTGCGCGGTGTGAATGGCGCGATACGTGTGTATGGCACAGCGCGAATTGAGCGTTTTGCACGTTTCGCACGAATTGCTTGAGTTCAAAAATCTGAACTTAAGCGCACATGCGTGCCGCTATAACCAATCAGGAGCTTGCTCTTGTGAGGGCGTGACTGTGACGTAGCACCTGTTGTTGGTGTCCCGGGGGGAAATCCTCCAGCCAACAGCGACAACAGTTCATCAAACTGGGCTTGCTCAATCAGAAGCACCGCTGAAAGCCTCTGTCATCCAGGTTAAGTTTCTGGAGGAGTTTATGAGCACACAGAGCTGGGTGCACCTCTGAAAGGATCTAGTGACTCAGACACGGCTCCAAACGTATCAACGCAGTTTTTCAGCTTTCATAATGCACATAATCACAGTTATTTTCTCAATCAAATCCATGTTAGCCTTTTAGCAACGAAGCTACAGTCACCAGGCAGACAGAAGCCCTGCCCATGATGCGAATCCGCGTCTGTTCTGAAGTGAATTTGATGCGCGAATGAAGCAGATTTGACGCGCGAATGAAGCGAGTAAACTCAAATGCTCATGCGTCTATTTACGTGTGAATAGCGTGATTTATCCGCGCGTTTCGCGTCTGGTGTGAACACAGCATTAGAGCTTGACAGGAACTTTAAAAATCCTTAAAAATAGGAAAATAGTTCAACTTTTGAATGTAAGCTCTGAATGTGTGTCAAAGTTAAGAATAGAGCAATATGCTGGTGTTAAACTGCATTGCTTTAATGTACTCCTGCATTGGCCTTACACATATACTCTGCACTCTGACTGCTTCAAAATTGTTGATAAGCTATGGTGGGTGACTCTTTCTGTTTTACGCTAAACGCAGTCGACCAATGGCAATAGACTGGGAAATCGGACCAATCAGCGCAGATTAGCATCTCGCTAAGCAGGGGTTAGGGAACAAATTAATTGTTGAACAAATCATATGGGAGTCGTTGGGATAATTAGGTAAAAATAAATGCATATTATAAGACAATAAAACCCTGCATGCATATCAGACTGTTGTTGGAGACCCCCAAAACCAAAATATTACCTTTTTTAATGCATAATAGGGGCTCTTTAAAAGTGTCCAAGAAGATGTCCACAATTTTTAATGACACAATGACCAGAGACAGTTTAAACTGCATGTCACTGATGAGAAGATGGCGGATGTTTACTGTATGATGACTGAAATGGCCTTAAACAATAACAATGCACTACAGAATGTTACGTTTTCACACACTTGCACAAACTGAATGCATTAGACTTTCACAGCGTAACACTCACTACTATCGAGTACTTTTTAAAAAGATTACTTTTTACTCATACTTTGAGTAATATTTACAACAAATATTTATACTATGTGTACTGCATTTTAGGGCAAGTAATGGTACTTTTACTATCAAGTAAGATTTTTCAGTACTCTTTCCACCACTGGTTATTAATAAGAAAATATTGTTTTAATTCATCATTTATCAGTGATTTGAATGTTGGAGATAAGTGTAATAACTGAGAAAAGTACACTTACAAATAAGAGAGGAAATAATACTGGTGACATAAACTGAATTCCAACAGGAAAACATCATAATTATGAGATGTAAACAGAATTCAGAGAGGAAAAATTCATATTGTACTCTTAGAATACTGAGAATAAAAGTTGGAATTAGGAGATTCAACTTAAATTGCTGAAAGGAGAAAAAAAAAACCTAATTATAAGATATAAACTTGCATTTGCAGTTGCAAGATATAACCTTTTAAAAGCATTGATCTTAAACTCAATTCCTGGAAGGCCACAGCTGTACACATCTAATCAAGGCCTTTAAGATTACAAGAAACTTCCAAGCAGGTGTGTGAGTTGGGAATGGTTGGAGCTAAACTGTGCAGAGCTCTGGTCCTCTGGGAATTGCATTTGAGACCGCTGATCTAAAGAAAGATGTCACAATGAGATAAAACGTTGCAATTAACTTTATTTTTGCACAATATTAGTGTGTGATATTTGGAACAGTTTTTGGTCAGTATTATAGTGCTCATGGGCTAAAATGGGAACTCCCTCTTGCTGGGTCAGGTATATGAACCAGCCTAAACACTTTACCGTGGCTGGTGCACCTGCTCTGAACAGGTGTTGTGTGGTGTGTTTTGTGTGTGTGTGTGTGTGTGTGTGTGTGTGTGTGTGTGTGTGTGTGTGTGTGTAATCGAGTCTTACCTGTGAGACCAGCAGCTGCAGAGAGTGTTCGAAAGAGTGCAGGAGTCTCTGTAGTGTGCCAGGGTTGGCCGAGCTCACCTGACAGGACCTCACCTCCGGCAGCTGTCTCATCTTTCCTTCTATCTGTACCAATACCTACACAGCCAAAACACACAGTTGATGTTTAACACTTCTATTTAAATATGATTTAAAATAAAAACTGCAAATAGTTTGTGTCTGTATACCTCCTGACAGTCAGTGAAGAACTTGTGCAGCTGATATGATGCTGCCAACATCTGCGCTCTGGTCTCCATGAGCTCCAGTAGGTCCGCCCAGGACTCGTTCAGTCCGTCTTTCCACTCTGCAATGGTGGCAGCATCAGAGTGACTGCAGTCGATCATCTCATTCACCATCTTATTGACTGAATCCATCTGTTTCTGGCCCACTGCACGGGTCTCAGAGGAAAACTGGGTGAAGCTGCTCTGAAGAACCTGAGAAATTAAACAGCACAAAAATTGTATGTCAGAGATGAGCTCACAGGAAAACAGGAAATCCATTAGCACAGGACATTTTTTGTCCATCTGCAACATTAAATGTGCTATCATATTAAAAAATGAGATGCTGCATTTTCATCCAACAGTACATCACCTTCTATTTGACATTTTTGTTAAAATTGAGCTATTCACATATTCTTATTAAATGACAACTTATTTACATTATATGATGTTTTTTATGAGTTGTTCACTTTTTATTTAAAAAAAAACAAAAAAAGTTTTATCTACAAAGTCAAACTCTAGCTTGGCTCTACAAGTTTCTTTCTATGAGCCAATTAGCATTTCGAATGCACACATGAGGACCAATCAGAATCAGCTTTCTTTGACATTTGTTGACATGTAATATATTAAACGTGAAATGGTTTTATTTGTGTATATATAGTCAGAAACATTTTCAGTGTTTATTAAACTGATTTGCTCATTGTCTGTTTTCTTTTTAAGTATTTAAATTTAATATTAAGCCTTGAAGGGCAAATACTTAATTGAATTTATGGGACATATAATTCAATAGTTCATATAAAGCAGGGGTCACCAATCTCGGTCCAGGAGGGCCGGTGTCCCTGCTGGGTTTAGTTCCAACTTGCCTCAACACACCTGCCTGGGTGTTTCATGTATACCTAGTAAGATCTTGATTAGCTTGTTCAGGTGTGTTTGATTAGGGTTGGAGCTAAAATCTGCAGGACACCGGCCCTCCAGGAACAAGTTTGGTGACCCCTGATATAAAGCATAAAATTCAATAAATATTACCATAAAATTATATAAAATACATTTTTATATTTTTTATAATTTTATACAGCTGCACTGGATAAAATATTTAGCACAGTTTTATATGCTTAATTTGAACAAGAACAAATATTCATCCTAAAACATTAAATAAATGTTATAGCAAGCAAAAATGTAACTTTCTCAAGCATCAACATATTGTTACAACACCAATTTTTTTTTGGTGATTGTATTTCTTGAAAAGTAATGCTTCGATTAATGATCTGCCAGATAGAACCGTATAATTAAAAGCAGAAAATGACTTTTCAGAATTAGAAGATTCTATCTGAATTTGCCCTGTTTGTTTTACCCCAATTTGCAAACTTAAGAGAGTTTTGATCATTTACATTTAGAGTATATTTAGGGTCTCTGTCATGTTAATGAATGGAAGAGATCTGTTACATGCGTATTGTTTGCTATATGAAATGCAAAAACTTTGAAGGTCAATATCTCAAAATCATTTAGAACATAGATAGATTCCAAGGCGACGAGTAGCCTAAAACAATGCAAGACCATACATTTGTGTTACTAAACAATATTTCCAGCTACTGACACCCATTGTACCCTTTGATTTAAGGTCTCAAACGGACCAGCACCTTCTTATTTAATTTAACTTGTACTGGTGCCATGTCTGCTAGACGTTTAGAGTCAAATCAGAAACTTAAAGTTAAGGGGGATCCAGCTTTTGCAAATGTCTGTCCCAAATTGTAGATTATTCTACCTCTTTCCATTATGATAATCTCCACAGAATCCTTGTTCAATGGGAAACTGAAACTTCACCTTTCAGAAATGTTTTTTTTTAATACATGTTCATTATGTTATTAATTGTATGCTGTTTTATTCCTTTGACTTTTATTTGATCATTTTTATTTAATTTTAATTTTACAATTTGTGTACAGCACAAAAGTCAATGACTGCTGCTGTTTTGTACTCTATAAAATAAGTGATTAAGTTGTCATTTTGTTTTATCCAGACTCTAGCCTGTTTCTGAGCCAATCCACTTTTGACCACTTCCAGTATATGTGAAAACATGTTTGATAAGATTGCGGTCCCATTGTAAGATGTTAATGTGGTTGAATGTAATGTGTGCATTTATCGTGCATGGCCATACACCCAAAGCACTTCATAATTATGAGGGGGGGGGGTCTCTCCACACTACCACCAGTGTGCAGCATCCACATGGATGATGCAAACGCAGGCACAGGACAATGGCGCCAGTGTGCTCACTGCACACCAGCTATAGGTGGAGTGGAGAGACAGTAATACAGTCAATTCGGTGGATGGGGATGATTGGGAAGCCATGATGGGTAAGGGCCAATTGAGGGAATTTGGCCAGGACACCGGGGTTACACCCCTACTTATTACGAGAAGTGCCATGGGATTTATAATGACCACAGAGAGTCAGGACCTCGGTTTAACATCTCATTCGAAAGACGGATTGCATTCAAACCAATGACCACCTACTCTCTGCCTACTGATTTAACATGCTAATTATGTGATTTGTTGTGAGATCACACCAAAACATGGTATTCATTCTTCTTTTTAAATTAAATGACAGTTGCCATCCACATTCTTTTGATTTGATTTGGTTTGAAAGACACATAAAATGAGTTCAGTCATTCAATAGTTTTTGAGTGTTGACCTGAGCAGTCTTGTAAAAGTGATGAAATTGTCTGTTGAATTTTTAGGGAGGGGACTCAATGAAATCTTAACAGTGGTCACATGAGACATATTCTAACAAAATGTAAACACCAGGTGGAAACATTACAGTGTCTCTGCTAACCTCAGAAAATCCATAATAATACCAGGTGTAAACTACATATATACATACTTAGAGTTAAACATATTTGACAGTGTGAGTGAGTGTAATACCGTGACATGCTCCAGGTCCTGGCCGAGCTCAGTGGAGCTGGCGACAGCCTCCCTCTCAGAGATCCATTTCTCCAGCGCATCCACCTCTCGCTTCAGCTGATACAACCAGTACTGCTGCTCCAGTTTGGTTTTCCTCTGCTCTACTAGGTCTTTCAGAGACACATACAGTCGGTCTATATGAGCCTGCTGCTTAGTGATTTGCTCACTAAAAGAGAAAGGAGAAACAGAAGGAGACGGAAATTATGAAATTATTCTGAAAAGGGTTATTCTAAAAGGGACATTCAACAGCAAATAGATAATGGGTGATGTTAAAAAAAGCCTCTTGTGCTATGTAATTAAGCAAAGGAAAAACTGAATTTTAAGCAGAAAGAACTTAATGCACACCATCCTTCAGATATCATTGTAATATGTTGATTGGGTGCTGAAATTACAACTATTATTATTACTGTTGTTATTTACAATTATTATTATTATGAAAACATTTGTGTTGCATAATATTTTTGCGAAGGCGGCACGATGGCTCAGTGGTTAGCACTGTCACCTCACAGCAAGAAGATCGCTGGTTTGAGTCATGGCTGGGTCAGTTGACATTTCTGTGTGGAGTTTGCATGTTTTTCCAGTGTTCGTGTGGGTTTGCTCTGGGTGCTTCGGTTTCCCCCAGAGTCCAAAGACATGCGCTATAGGTGAATTGGATTAACTAAATTGGCCGTAGTGTATGAGTGTGTATGGATATTTCCCAGTACTGGGTTGCGGCTGGAAGGGCATCCTCTGTGTAAAACATACTGTATGCTGAAAAAGTTGGTTTATTCTGAATAAAGGGACTAAGCCGAAGGAAAATGAATTAATTAATATTTTTCCGAATATATGTTTAGGATTCTTTGATCAATAGAAAGTTCAAAATAATAGCTTTTATTTAATATTTTGTAACATTATACATGTCCTTCCACTATACATGTAATTTAATGCCAAATAAAAAGTATTAATTTTTCAAATATTTTTCTGACCTTTTGCTTTTGTAAGAAGGAGCATGCATCAGCATGTCAGAGAATTTTAATAATTAAATGTAGAGCCTGTCACTGTTGTTCATGAGGTTAAAAACTCAAATGAACATGGAAGAGATATGTTTTATCAGGCCCAATTTAGATATTACACGTGAATAATTAATATTTACCTGTCTGGATGTCCCAGCTCAAGCATGCGACGGCACTGCTGGGACAGTGAGCCCACTGTCTCTGCATAATTCTCCACTGTTTGCTCTAAGGCCAACTGCTCTTTCAGTAACCTAAGAGTGCTGGCCTCGTCCTACAGACCAAAAGGAGAGAGAGGGAGAGACAATAAATCTTGGTTTACAAAGTGAAAGACAAACAGACCACACAGCACTGACCGCAGTTTACAACCAAGCTACTGTATAATCTCTATTCTCAAGATTGAATAAAAACGCATATACAAATAACACACTGTATTATGTAAGGGATAAAGTACATCAAGGCTGTTGTTATGACAGAATAAAGCCCAACAGGCGTATCAGCTGTTGTATAAGACTAAAGGACTTTATTCTGCGAAAAATTAAGACTTACAAATTAGACACATTGTTATATACTGTAATAGTTTATTAATACTTAATTAAATGCAAAACTGACAAAAATGAAAATGACCGAATAGAGCATACACAAACCTTCTTATTATTCAGTTACAAAATGGGCCCAAATCATCAAAAACAATGGCGTAACAAATAAGCATATATATGAATGTAGATGCATGTATATAGATGTGAACCTACAGCCTAAATGATTTGTAGTAATTAGACCCCAACAATAGTCACAACTGACCAATCGGAATTAAGTATTTCGGATAGCTGAGTAATACAGTAACTTAACATTAATGTGCCAATTAAAAAAGTTACATGTAAAGGACGGGACACACCAAGCTGACGGTCGGCAGTTGGGCTTCATCTGTATCTCAGTCAGCGTCAGTACGACTAGTTGGTTTGGTGTGTTTCACCTCACGTCGGGTTAATGCTGGAGCTTGTTGGCCCGATTCAGTGTGTAGAATTGTATCAGTCAGTAAGCTAAAGTGATTGCTCTAACCGGTTATTCAGCAACGAATCAGACCACATGTGTGATGTAGTGAAGTGACATAGCAAGTAAACAATTCAAGTCAAAATGGAACACAAAGAGGTGAAAAATTTTGCTACGTTTGTCAAATATTTGCAAACTATTATTAGATTTATACATATTTGCAAGATCAAATGACAATAGGAGAGTGGTGACAATTACTGTGATAATGGTACTAAACGCTGCTTTGTTTACTTTTTGTATGCACATGTCGGAAGTTCAGTTTTCTTTTTTTGAACAGAAAAAAACTACTCCCCCCCACAATGTGGAAAAACATATCCTTCCATGGAGGCACAGAATGCATGCTCTTAAATCAGTTGGCTGCCATCTGTTTGGTGTGTTCATGTGCAGCTTTTTGGTTGAGACATGGGACATTTTGATTCAAAGCAAGACAACAATACAGTTGGTTTCATCAGTGCTAGTTGTTTGGTGTCGTCTTGGTGTGTACCAGCCATAAAACTCAAAAACCTTTGTTATTAGCAACACCAGTGGTAATTAAATTAACTGCTAAAAGCAATGTGAATATGTAAATTCATGATTTACTATTTTCAACTAAATAAACAATGAAGTTAAATGACAGTGGCAATAAGTAAATAAAGCATCTAATTGTAGTTGTATATGCAGTAGTAGTATATAGCAAAAGCTCTGCAGTTGACTGGCATAATGTCAATTTAATGTGGAGGTAATTAAACTGACACAATAATAATAAATTGATTATAAAGTATATTTGAGATTATAGACAATATAGATCTGGGTGTGAGATTATATATTGATTGAATTCCTTTGCTTTGCCAGAAAGATTAAAATTACAGGACAGAATGGCTTTTTTATCATTATCCTGACCATTGTATAATCTGTTGCAAGTGTCATAGAATGGAAGAAAGGCTTTTAAAGCAGGGATAAACATCACATCATTTGACTTTCAAAAACAACATTTATACAGAAAAGGTTTTGTTACAAGTGGTGGACACATCGGCAATGAAAACACTATAAATTCAATATAAAATGTTCAAAATCCACTTAAAGTAATAGACTTTAGATTGAGTTTTATGGAAGACTACATACGTTTCCTTTCTCCTCATTAAGGACCTGAAGTTTCTGTCCACTGAGCCAGGACTCGGTCTTTGCTGCCTGACTGTAGTACTGCTGGGCTTGGTTCACAGCATCCAGCATCACTGTGCGGCGTTCCATCTCCACCTGGAGCACCTCCCACAGCTGTCTCACATGCCCCGCCCCCTCCCGCACAAGCTCCACCTCTGGGGTGCGCAAGGCAGCAACAGCCTCTGCCCTTTCCAGTACCTCCTCGAGTCGCCCCCTTCGAACCTGCATCTCCATCTGCAGTGCCTGCGTGTCCAAACATGCACATATGCATGAGCTGTCCATCAGTGCTCACTGGCCAATAAAATTCATCACTGGCCTTCATGAAATTTGAACTATCAAATCCAGAAGAGCTGAATTAAATTTCTACAGTAATACTAATAGAAGCCTATTCATTCATTCATTCATTTTCCTTTGGCTTAGTCCCTTATTTATCAGAGGTCGCCACTGCTAAGTGAACCACAAACTAATTTAGCATGTGTTTCACACAGTGGATGCCCGTCCAGCTGCAACCCAGTACTGGGAAACACCCATACACTCTTGCATTCACACACACTCATACGCTACCGCCAATTTGGTTTGCCCAATTCACTGCATCATGTCTTTGAAGCACCCAGAGGAAACCCACACGAACATAGGGAAAACATGCAAACTCCTCACAGAAATGCTAACTGGCCCAGCCAGGACTCGAACCAGTGATTGCTGTGAGGCGACAGTGCAAACCACTTTTTGGAAATAGTCTTATTTTACAAGTCACTTTGTTGAGTTGAGTTCTACCATTTGAATCCATTAGGCTGATCTTAGCTGATCAAAAAATGATTCAAAATTTTTGAGTGAGATACTAATGGTCTAATCTGATACAATGATTTATGCTAAGCTAAGCTAAAAGTGTTATCGCCAGAGTTAGAGATCGACTAAATGGATTAAAAGTATTTTAAAAAAACTCTAAATCTAAGTTTAAGTGACTAGTAAAATAAGATTTTTAAGTTTAAGAAAAAAGTGGAGTGTTCCTTTGAAAACATAACTAATTAATAACATGCTAACTAACTAATTAACATTAATATTGCTGTTTTAAATGCTCAAGCTCTTCAAAGACTGATTGACTGTCAGAATCTCTTTTGTTTACTGAAAGTGACTTTTTTTATTGTGTTGTTATCATTTAAGTTGTGGTATTTCCATCACTATAGCTGTCAATTTTCACATTTTCATAGAAATACAATAATTATCAAAATCACACTTAAGATAGTTATTATCTTTGCTATAAACAATATTTCATAAATTAAGATGAATAATCAATCCAATGCATTGAGAAAACTGAATAACAGACACTAAAGGCATTTGTATTATATTTGGCTGTTGACCTGCAATACAGCACTAAGAAAAATCAATTCCCAGAGCTCTGATGTATTTGCTCTCTCTCTCTCTCTTTTATAGTCTTATATTTATAGAATGTTAGCAGGAAAAATCCCATACATTTTATTAAAGCACACATATTGTATATGAACATACAATGCATGCCTAAATTTAAGTTTCAAGTTTAAAGCAATAACCTTTAAAATTCCCCCACAATTTGGTGAGTTGAAGATTTGGGTGATTTATTCTGTGCGCAAGGTTTGGCTTTCATAATGACTTCAGAAATGAAACCATAGCTGTTCTTTTGAAGCATTATAACTAACTGTAAAAACAGAAGCATATGTCACTGATTGTCTTTATTATTATTAATCGTGTCAGGCTAACCAAAATGTACCAGAATAAATTCACAACCCTTACCTCATGGTTTTTGATTAAATTTTGGACACTCTGCAAATTGGTCCCATATTCTATAGATGTGGCCAAATGCAGCCGCTCCTGAATCCATATCTAGAAAAGGCCAAGACAGAAAAACAGACAACTTGAGTATGGTAAATACTTAACAAATCAATATTTTCTGAAGAACACGTAAGCAGTACCTCTCTATGCCAGGGAGTTGCTTTACGTTTGCTAAGTTCTACTGATATCATGAAATTAATTTCTGTGAATGTCAAACTGCAAAGTCTGCAATTGAATTCAGATAGACTCATTGTTTCACTATATCTATGATCTGTAAGTAACATATAAGCTTGTACGTTGTATATATTTTTGTATTATTGTTATATACAAATCTATATAGGCATAACTTCTTTAATTTATTTAATATGTTATGAGCAAAAATAATGCATATCATACATTTTACATGACCTAAAGAAGACATCCACTAAAATGTCATTCAGCGTAAAAAAAAATAGTTTATATACAATACTTTAAGGATCACAGTGAATCCCCCATTGGTCAGTTTTTATTCATTTAAAATATAACTAAATTAATATGATTACTTACGCATTTACATATTTTAATAAATATAGGTTTATATATGTTTAATTTTTACATAAATGTTTTAACATAACGAAACTCTACTATTTCCATAAAAAATGACTATTAGATTTCCCCCCCAAATTGAGCATCCTTGGGTTCTGACCTAGTTGCTAGTTGGCTGCTAACTGATAGGCTGATCTGGCTGATTGCTATGCTGTTCTGGTTCGCTGTTTGCAGACCCAAGTTAAAAGAGCCCCTTTTGATTGTTCTTGTATTGCTTAGAAACCTTCACTCTTCAAAAAGCACCACAATTTGAGATATTCATGATTCTCATTATGCACAAATTAAAATATTTAAATACTTTAATGACTAATGAGTGAACAGAAATAACAATGTTGTCTTAGAAAGCACCACAAACTACTCTGAAGAAAAGACACTCACAATCTCATCTTCCAGGTCCTGTGTGACTTGGTGCAATTCTTTTGAGGCGAGAAGAATCCGCCTCCTTTCCTTCAGAGGCTCAATCAGACGCACGATCCGGGTCTCAGGCACGCCTCCTTGCTCTTCTCCTTCAGGTCTCCTGTGATCAGGACCAGCCATGACTTCACTAACGCCATGAAAGAGCTGCATTTGGTCTTCCCATGACTACAAGATGAAGATAAAATAGGATTACACATGGATATTAAGTTTCCTAAATCAAGATATTATATCTGCACTACAAAGGCAAAGCGCAACTTATGCAAACACTTTTTTTAAAGAACATTCACTTTTTTTAAATTTAAACTCCGCATGAGTAAAAAAAAATTTATTGAATTTTTATTTGACAGACTTTAGACAAACTGTACAATCTGTTTCTCATACATTTTGAAAAAAAACTGTCAAGGATAAAAACACAATAAAGCCCTGGGCTTGTTTCTATTGTGGTCCTCGCTGTATGGCTGCAAAACGCAGTTAATGCATAAAACAAACAGTACCTCCACATTCAAAAACAGGAACAAAATTATTCACAAATACATAACTGTTAAGTTTGACTATTTTTGATTCCATTCAGCAAATCTACAGGTCTGACGGTAGCGCTTTAGCTTAGCTTAGCATTGATTATTTTATTGGATTAGACAGTTAGCACCTCACTCAAAAAATTTCAGAGTTTAGAAAAGGTAATTTTCCTACTAGAAAATATAATTTTCCTACGTAAACCCTTTCTCTTCTGTAGTTACATTGTGTAGTGAGACTGATGGAAAATTAAAAGTTGCTATTTTCTAGGTCGATATGGATAGGAACTATACCTTCATTGGGGTGTAATGATTAGGGAAATTGCTGCAGCAGGCACAATTAAATTACGCAATGATTTTACCTAGTTACCTTGGACAATCTTCAGGTGCTGTATAATATCATTGTGCCTGCTGCTGCCATGGTACATCAGCAAATTTACTTTATTAATACAATAAGTGTGCATTTCCTAGCCATTTCAGCCTAGGCGCAAAACGATCTAGGCGCAAAGTTTAAAGCGCATGGTGCAAAAGCACATTTTAAGGATGAAAAATTAGCTTTGCGCCGCGGCGCATGGTCTAACAGGGTTGTGCTTATACTCTTAATGTGTTTTGAGCATAACGTGCATTAAACCAATTAGTCTTATCTCCCACTTCCTTTAAGAGTCAATTGCGTCACGCCATGGTGCATTTTCTATTTACACAGCAGACTTTGTTAGTGGAAAAATTTTAACGGATCATCTGCACAAGGATAAAGAATGAGCCTCCTCCATTCGGTCTCTTTACTTTCTCTTTACTTTACTTTTACTCTTTACTTTACTCCTTTAGTGCAGTAAGAAAACAGTGGAAACTCACTCCACTGAAGACATCTATTAGCCTACATACTGTATTTAATTTCATTCGTTAAGCGTAAAGATTTGTTTCAAAACTATTTCTAAATTCAGTTCTAATGTCCAGCAAATTAATAAATGAACAATAATAACGAAGTGTGGTCAAAAAACTGAGTTATATCCAAACACACATCCTATTCTTATGGCCCATATGGTGATGAATAAGTCTTCAAAACCCGACAGGTGGACACATCTAAACTTGTTTTTATTGAAACAAATATAAATATGCATATAATTAATAATACTGCTAATAATAATAACAACCTTATACAAATGCAAATTGTCATGAATAAACTGAAAAAATGAGGAATGGAGGCAATGGGTTTTATATTTATGTAGAAAAATTATATTTTTTGTATCACTTTAATCCTTTATTTTTTCATATGTAAAGATATGTGTGTATTGCTGTACATCCTGTGTGTATTAAGCAATGTGTAAGCATTTGGACCTGCATAACTAACGCGCTCTGTGCTGGACTATAGACCAGGTTTTAGCTGGTCAATGGCACAGTCTTTTTCAGTTTCTCAAACTACCAACCCACTAACAATGCGCCTTAACACACCTCCTTTTTGACCGGCACACCCATGAGTCCACAAAGTGGCACAAATGGATTTGCTATTTAAATAACGTGGTGCAAAACGTGAAACGTTACTGTTGCGCTGGTCTAAAAATAGCAACAAATCACGCAAAACACATCTTGTGACTTATTTAAAACTCTTTTTTGACATTTTTGATCAAGATGCTAACAGTCTAATCCAATTTAATGATTTATGCTGAGCAAAGCTAAAAGTGCTCCTCCCAGACCTGGAGATTGGCTGAATGGATTCAAAAATAGTAAAACTCTAGGTGAGTTGTAAAATGAAACTATTAAAGTTTAATAAATTCTGACTAAATGTGCAGTCACTGTGCTTTGCCTTTGGACAGCAGGATATCATTCAGTAGCTGTATCTGGTCTCACTTGTATCCTCTGGAGCTGCTGGCTGAAAGTGGGACGGGGCTGGAGGAGGGTGGGTTGTGTGGTGTGGGTGGAGCCCAGTGTGGGCGGCTGCTCCTGTATGATGTTCAAATGCTGGTCCAGGTCGCTGAGGTTGTTGGTGGGCAGGTCAATAGTCCGGTGGTTCTGGGTTTCAAAGAGCTGCCTGGCCTTGACTTTGGTGGTGTTCTCCAGATGAGACCAGCACTCTCTGATCTCCTTTAACTTCATTTCCACCACCGATCGCAACTCGGGCTGCTCCTGGACCAGCTCTTCACCCTCCTACACACACACACACACACACACACACACACACACATACATGTAACACAATGTACTGACCCTCACAATGCCAGTGTATGCCTGAGTGTGTGTGTAAAATGGAAAGAGATCAAAGTAAAAAGAGTATCTTGTCTCTTCAGAGCCATGGCTGAAGTCCAGCCTCCTAAAATAGGGCGCGATCACACACACACACACACACACACACATAAGCACGCACACACTCAGTGTCTCTCTCTGCATCAGTGTGTAAAGGTTCATTCTTCCCTGCAGAAACACATGGAATTAAATTCAGACAATCTATATCCCTCATTCTGTTACAGAGCTGTCACTGTGTCTGTGTGTGTACACGTGCGCGTGTCCATACGTGTGTGCGATTGTGTTTCATAATGCAGTGCAGCATTTCTCCTTTTGGCACAAGTCGCCTGCTCCCCTGTACTGCAGAGAGAGAAAGAGTGTGTGAGAGAAGGAGAGAGAGATGGCAGGAAAGCAGATGGAGGAACAAAAAGGATGCAGAAATAAAGAGATACACAGAAAAAGAAACAAGAAAAGGGGGATGACGGAGGAGGAGGTTAATAAGAATGAAGATGGAAATGAAAAGCTGTGACAGATAGATAGTTCTAGTTGAATGCTAAGGTATTCTGACTGGCTGTAATGCATTATGAAGGCCGCAATATATACCTATTTTGCTCATCATCAGGGTTGGGTAATAACAGAACATACATGTAGCTTAGTGATCTATTTATGTACCTATTTAAAATGTGAGTAACTGTACTTTATAAAGGTTACATTTTATATGGGTGGTATTCAAATTACGGTTACATCAAAACAGTATTTTAGATTACCAAAGTGATTCGGTTTATGTCATTATTTTAATATAAATATTAATAGAAACAGTTTTACATTTTAAACATTATTTAAAATGACATGTTCAATGTACACTTAGGATTCACATAAATAATGGGGAAATGAGAAAGCATTTTGTCAAGAAAATACAATTTTTATTTATTTCAGAAATGTGAAAATAATCTGAGTGCAATGCTGGCGATGTTGACAATGAAACGTCTGCTGGCATCAAGAGATTCAACATCTAAGCTGCAAATGCATCCTAATGTACAGTTCATAAGTTTACATTTTTGAAAAAACAAATAAGGGAGTGTATCTTAAAAATTTAATTTATAATTTTAATTTTGGTTATGCTAATTTAGTATTGTCTTGAATATGGTATTTTTACATAACTTATGTTTAATTTTGTATCTCAATATAGTCACCAGAATGACTCGGAATGTTTATGTTCCATGTTTGTCCTGCCAGTTGTTCTTCAGAAAAATATTCTCCACATTGTTCTGTTTTCTAATTTCTTGAGCATAATTGTCCCTTTCCAATGGTGACTATTGTTTTGAGATCCATCTTTTAACCTGTTATGTACTGTTGGGGATGTTTTCATCCACTCTGGGGTGATTTTGAGTGTTAATTTGGCCATAACTTTTTCTGTGTTTCAGCTAGCAGAATGACTTTTGGTGAAAATCTTATTTTGACATATCTTTTGAGAAAGTGCTTTAAATTAAAAAGAAAAACTCAACAATACACTCAGGGCAGATTTACTACCCTTTTGTTATGCTAGGGATAAAAAAAATCAACTAAAAAATGTAAAAATGCATCAGATAAATATTTATTTTCAATTTTTTTTTTTTTGCATAAATCTGTTACGCACTTACCTTGATGTGCCTGAGAAAATCATAATGTGCATCTCAGCTCTCAGAACTACATGGAGTAAATAAAAACAAAGACTATTTATGCACTATCAAATGTGGTTATAATGAAAGTCAATGAGGCAAAAACATCCACCAACAGTAAACTAGGGAGAAAAAATGAAAATCTAACAATGCATCAAAGCCAATGTTGTTACTAATCAATCACATGTCCAAGACTGTCACCAAAAACATCATTTATGAATTTGAGAATTAAAGAGTTAAAATCCTGTAATTTTTTAAAAAAATTGTAGTTTTGTTTAGAACTGAGGTTTATTAACAGATTTATGCAAAAATAATTGTAAAAATATATTTATCTGATGCATTTTTACAACAGTTCAGTTTAATTCAGTGGAATGGACACACACGACTACTATAAAAAGTCAAAATATGCATGTACACTCCAGAAGGAAACACAATGCACTACAAAATTAATATGCTTTTTACCTCTCTCATCCTCCATAGAAAGCAGCATTCCAAGACAAAAATGTCTTAATCTTGTGTTTCAAATATGAATGAAGGTCTCAGCGGAATGGAACGACATTAGATTTAATAAATAACATACTTTCATTTTTGAGTGAAATAAACCTTTAAGGGGGCGGCATGGTGGCGCAGTGGTTAGCACCGTCACCTCACAGCAAAAAGGTCGCTGGTTCAAGGACCAGTTGGCATTTCTGTGTGGAGTTTGCATGCTCTCCCCGTGTTGGCGTGAGTTTCCTCTAGGTGCTCTGGTTTCGCCCACAGTCCAAAGACCTGCTATAAGTGAATTGAATAAGCTTAATTGGCTGTAGTGTGTGTGTGAATGAGTGTGTATGGATGTTTCCCAGTACTGGGTTGCAGCTGGAAGGACATTCGCTATGTAAAACATATGCTGGATAAGTTGGCGGTTCATTCCGCTGTGGTGATCCCTGATGAATAAAGGGACTAAGCAAAAGGAAAATGAATGAATGAATAAACCTTTAAAAGGTTAGTTCACCCAAAAGTGAAAATTCTGTCATCATTTACTCAAGCTTCAATTATTCCAAACCTTTTTGAATTTCTTTATTCTGTTAAATATATGTAAAAGATATTTTGAAGAAATCTGAAAACCTGTAACCTTTGACTATACTATCCAAGGAAGGAAATCAAAATGGTGAGAAAACAGCAGTTTAGAAATCATGTGATTATATCAATATTGATACGATCACACAAGCTCTGTTATTCAACACTGATTCAAGTCTTGTAATTTTTACTTATATAGCACTTTATACAATATTTAGCTTCAATGAATGTAGTTTTATATAAAAAAAATATTGTCAGTTTCACTTTTAATTAGAATAATAACTTAATTTTAGCCGGATATTGTTCAAAATGATGTCACACCAGTTCATTATTTTACTCGAAGCTTATCAGGGCATTTAAAGTGTAGAATTTTCCAGCAGGTTGCTATGCATTGTTACAGTTAGACTTAAAGGAGATGAGCAGTGAAGCACACAATCATGAGTACCTGTTCTCTTTTCATCGCCACTTTACGCACTACAAATGAATATGTGCATGTGTCTGTGTGAGAAAAGATGAAAATGCATGTGAGCCGTGTCGACCTATTATTGTACATCACATGTTACATCATGTATTCTTGTGAATGGCCTGGCAAGGTCAGCTCTAAGGACATCCTCGTGGACTGTGATTGGTTCAGCCGCCTGTCAGTCATGGAGGATGCTGAGGCGAGTGAGTGTGGGAGTGAGGGAGAGGGCGGGAACTCTTCCAAAAGGACGACGAGCTGTCCAATCACAGTGGGATGCGGTGTCATTGCTTCTGCTGTTTCTCAGGTTACAGCCTCATTAACTCACGTTTCCGCGGATACGTAGCACTGTCTGAGCATGAGCGGGTTTGTGTGTGATGCTGTAATTGCTCTCAAGTCAGGCAGCTCCTCAGGGCTACAGAAATCAGCTTCAGGAAATACTGGCATCCATCTTAGTTTAGCTGAATAAAAAAAATTGTGTTAAAACACCTTTCTCCACGATACAAGTCACACTGACGATTTTTGTGTTATATACTAAGATGTCAAAGAGAAAACACAGAGTAGAGTTCAGTTTTAATCAAATCCCAAGTCCTTCTTCTACACTGAAAATGATTAGTCACCCAGAAATCAAAATTGATCATACTTGTTTTACAGAATGCTGCAGTGCTCTATATTATAAATGATTTATCTGCACACATTTTAGCATTTAAACAAGTATTACGCCCTTAAAATCTTCAACCAAAATAATTAACCTTCTTTCAACTTCTAAACAGCATCTGTTCTCTTCATCATGTATGTCAGATCTGCCTCCAGTAAATAAACACCCAACTTCCTATGATCCATCTTCCTAATGACAATTTCTCAAGGACAAAATCAAATTACAACCTATTTTTTCTAATACCAGAAGTTTAATGCCAACTAAACATACAAAATATAATATTAAAAATGTGTTATAATATTAGGGGCGGCACGGTGACGCAGTGTATAACACTGTCGCCTCATAGCAAGAAGGTCGCTGGTTCGAGCCCCGACTGGGTCAGTTGGCATTACTGTGTGGAGTTTGCATGTTCTCCCGGTGTTCACATGGGTTTCCTTCCTCTGCACAAGTCCAAAGACATTTGCTAGGTGAATTGTGTTAACTTAATTGTCTGTAGTATATGTGTGTCTGTCCTGGTCCTCCAGGTTGGGGGTTGAGCGTTTGGCTAACGGCCCACCTTATAAAAATTAGATGTAACGAAACACTCACATGGTGCGGCTAAATATCAACTTTGATATAAGCAGTCCTGGGAGTAAGTAGGTATGTATAATAATATTATGTTATGTACATGGTAAATTCTGGAGCTTTAGATCCATATACACAAATCACTTTTATTGTCACATCATCAGCAGCACATGTGCTATGATGAGTGAAAAGCTTCACAAGTGAAGTCCGATAATATCTGGATTAGGGATGGAATAAGAATTCAAATAATCATAATACTCAGTAAATCAATTCTAACAATCATTTTTAGATGAGCAGGGCATCACGGTGGCACAGTGGGTAGCACAATCGCCTCACAGCAAGAAGGTCGCTGGTTCGAGCCTCGGCTGGGTCAGTTAGCATTTCTGTGTGGAGTTTGCATTTTCTCCCCATGTTTGCGTGGGTTTCCTCTGGGTGCTCCAGTTTCACCCACAGTCCAAAGACATGCGCTATAGGTGAATTGGGTAAGCTAAAATTGTCCATAGTGTATGTGAATGAGAGTGTATGGGTGTTTCAGAGTGATGTGTTGCAGCTGGAAATGCATCCGCTGTGTAAAACATATGCTGGATAAAGAGACATGGGGAGTAAAGTCCAGTGTGACCGCGGCTTAAGTTGGTGGTTCATTCTGCTGTGGCGATCCCTCATTAATAAAGGGACTAAGCCGAAAAGAAAATGAATGAATGACTTCAGATGAAAGCTTGTATTCTTTTATATTAAAATTCAAGTGCACATCATGTAGCACTAGCTGGTCAAATATATTTTAATATGAGCATCATTGCAATAGAATGATGTAAATTCTTTGATCGATTATTTTTATTTTTTAGATCAACAGCGCATCTACTATAGGGTCAAAAATTGTCAAGAAAATTTCAAGATGAGGGTCAAAAGCTGTTCCTGCCATTTCACAATTAAACAAAATCTAATAAAGGAAGGATAGGTTAGCCCAAAATAAAAATTTACCCACCATTTATCAACCCTTTTGTTGATTTCAAATAATCTTTATAAGATTATTTGTTTTGTTTAATATAAAAGAAGATATTATAAGGAATGTGCAAACCAGTAGCCAATGGCATTCAATCATTCATTTTCTTTTCGGCATGGTCCCTTTATTAATCCGGTTATTAATTCAGGGTCGCCACAGCGGAATGAACCGCCAACTTATCCAGCACATGTTTTACGCAGTGGATGCCCTTCTAGCCGCAACCCATCTCTGGGAAACATCCATAAACACTCATTCACACTCATACACTACGGACAATTTAGCCTACCCAATTCACCTGTACCACATGTCTTTGGACTGTGGGGGAAACCGGAGCACCCGGAGGAAACCCACGCGAATGCAGGGAGAACATGCAAACTCCACAAAGAAACACCAACTGACCCAGCCGAGGCTCGAACCAGCGACCTTCTTGCTGTGAGGCGACCGCACTACCTACTGCGCCACTGCGTCGCCCCCAATGGCATTTATAGTAAAAAAAAAAGTATAAGTCAATGGGCACAGGTTTCCAACATTCTTTAAAATATCTTCTTTTGATTTCAACAGAGAAAAAGAAACTTAAACCATTTGGAACAAGTGGAGGATGAGTAAATTATGACAGAATTTTCATTTTGGGTGAACTATCCCTTCAAAACTGTCTTGACTAAAGTGAAAACGAATGATTTGTTTGTTATATTGTGCATCAGATTTGTTTTCATTTGTTTCAGTGCTGATCATTATAACTAAATCACACATATTTCTTTTAAGCTAATGAGCTCAGTTGTCAATCAGACTTTTAGATCAGTCAGTGCTGAAAATGCTGAAAGTTTTGAGTGTATGCATTCACTCATCACAAAAAAGTAAAGTAAGAAAGTCATATTGAAGCCTCAGTGAATACAATTGGAGTTTTTAAAGTAAATACGGCTAGCTTTTCCAGAGTACTGGGAATACGATCTGCCATTGTGTTTTATAATGTATGTATGTATGCATAATTAAAAGCTCATTTATATACAGTTTCTTAACTGATATCAAGTTTGTTGATAAACATGATGCTATTATTTCAATCACATTGAACTTAAAATGCAATTTTTTCAAACACACAGATGGATTTTTACAAAAACACACATGAATGAAGTGTATTTCTACAAAATAAAATACCAAAAAAGGCCCACAGAATGGTGAAAAAGATCCTAGATTTCTGACACAGCTGTAGTTCTGAAACAAAATCCTGAAGAACGGAGACAGAAAAGGAAGCATGTTCCAGATTGCACAGAAAGCAGAATTAGACTCTCCATCTTCAGACTGAACAGAACAAGCAAACATCTGACAATTCAAAGTCAAATACACAAGACGGAAAGACATGGACTGACTTGGCATATCATCACAGAATATTCAGCTTACATAAATATTCCCATGCATCTACTGGTGGATCTAATTCACTACAGGATTCAGATAATAAAAAGCCATTTGACTCATGAGATTGGTTTGCATGTTTTGATATAGTTCACTGAAATCGCCTGAACAATGCTTTGAAAACATGAGCACTGAAGGACCAGAACAACATAAATCGCAACTTACACAAAAGGCCTGGAGATACACGAGAGTCACACCCACATACAGTAGCCAAGAAGCTGCTGATTTCCATTGGCATTTACAGATCAACAGAAGAATCATGCCATTTAGTATAATTGCGGATATTACGTCATACTATGATTAGACTTTCTCAACACATGATATGACACTGATCCATTTCAAATTAGGACTGGGCGATCCATAAAATATTGTCAATATAGTCAAAATGATGCTTACTTAGTGGAAATCTGTGTGGAAAGCTTTTTAAAGTGGGTAAAACCCAACAGTCAAGTTTATCAAATGAAATGAGTGCAGTTAACTCAAAATTTACTGAAAGTTAATTCTACTCATTTGAAAAGAGTTTTGAACTCAGTGTTGAAGATAATGGGTTACTTAAATACCTCATTACTCTTTCAACTTAAATGGAGTAAGTTCACAGTACTCATATAGATTAGTTTTTTTTTAACTCAAATGGTTTAACTTATTGGGTTTTACAGTACTCAGTTGGGTTGAGTTCTCTTCACTTATTGAGTTTCACTGTGCTCAAATAGCTTTGTTTACTCAAATGGAGTAAGTTCACAGTACTCATTGGGATTAGTTTTTCAACTTAAATGGTTTGTTGCAATTGGTTTCTTCAAATGGTTTGAGTTACCTTAACTTTTTGGGTTTTACAGTGTAGGTTAAACTGCTTGCATTAAAGGAAACCTATTATGCCCCTTTTTACGACATAAAATAAGCCTCTGATGTCTCTTGGTGTACATTATGTGAATCATCAAGGGCCAAAGTTTCACCAAATACTTTAAAGTTCTTCTGAAGATTTAAGTCACACATCTTTGATGGCCTGAGGGTGGGAAAATTAATAGTAACTTTCAATGTTTGTGTGAACTGTGTACCTTATTGTTTAAATATTTGCTCCTTTTTTCATTATTAGGTACATCAGTGCTCATAGCACACAAGTATGATATTTAATCAGTCAGAAAGACCAACATTTTAAACATTTTTTATAACCTTTAATGGAGACCTATTATGCAAAAATCATTTTCATAAAGGGTTTAAACACACTTGTGTGGCAACAGTGTGTGCATATAGCCAGCCTTTAATGGTAAAAATTAGCATTAGCATAGACAGCCCTTAGTGAGAAGCAGCTGCCTGCCATTAGTTTTTGAGATGTACTTGCCAAAGGTAATGTTAGTGACTAAGAAGCAGTATAAATGGACTTTTAGGATCCACAAATGAACATCGTAGTCTCAGCTACTTTCTTCTGAGCCGCTTCTTTTGATATTTTCAGTTTTTCACAGAGATAACATTTGTCCTGTTTTTGAATCTGCCGCTATGGTGATGCATGCCTCTTTTGAAATAAGGGCTGAAATCACAATCTCATTTGAATTTAAAGCGATAGTGACCAAAACTGCAAAATTGGGATCAAAGCCTAAAATAGGGTAGTTTCAAAGAGTTATAAAACATTATTTGTGGGGTATTTTGTGCTGAAACTTCATATAAACACTCAACAATCATGATGAGTGTCAAATAAATCATATTGATTAATGCTAAATTAATACCACTGGCAGTTGATAAATAAATCAAGGTCTTACAAATTGAGTGGTCAGTGCAAGAAACTGAACATTGTTTATTGTAATTTAACATGATTACCTGTAATTTATAACCTCAGCAAATGAAGAAATCTGATGCTTTGAATTGGTTCTTTCATACAGTTTGATTCTGCTACAAATAACTGATTTAACAGGTCACTTACAGTCATAAAAATGCATAATGTATATATTATCATACATTTAAAGCACCCAAAAAAGATATTAAATTTGTATGCTTTGATGTTTGAGGCAAAGTAAATACATTTCTCTTCGTCAACTTATCTTTTTACATAAAGCTGAATATTCCCTTTCACTGATCTGCTTGTTTCTCACATGAGCTTATTAATAGTTCTTTAGACAAAACAGTTTCCTCAGTTCAGTCATTGTTACTGAACTGAAATGATGAAAGAGATGGAAAACCTGCCTTCACAGGATCATATTCATTCATTCATTCATTCATTTTCCTTTGACTTAGTGTCTATTTCAGAGGTCGCCACAATGGAATGAACTGCCAACTATTCCAGCATATGTTTTACACAGCGAATGCCCTTCCAGCAGCAACCCAATATTGGGAAATATCCATACACACTCATACACTACGGACAATTTAGTTTATTCAATTCACCTGTACTGCATGTCTTTGAAATGTGGGGGAAACCGGAGCACCTGGAGGAAACCCGCGCAAACATAGGAAGAACATGCAAACTCCACACAGAAATGCCAACTGGCCCAACCAGGACTCGAACCAGCCACCTTCCTGCCGTGAGGTGACAGTGCTAACCACTGTGCCAACGTGCTGCCATAGGACAATATATTCTAGCTTATTCACACTTAGAAGCGATTGACAGGCATGAACAGGCAGGAAAAGTAGGTTTTGATGGAGTAATTTAACTTGGGTAACTTTGATTGAGTAATTTAACTATTGAAGACAGTTTTTGATTCGGTGAATGAGTTTATCCAGTTTTTTAAATACAGCTGATTTAAAACATTGATTTGTTCATAAACCTGATATCATGTTGGACCATTAGCCTAAGGCTATGGATTACAGGTAATATACAGTTGTAAATAATGTTCAGTTTCTTCCACAGACCAATTTTTTCTGTCGATTTTGACTGGCAAAGTGATGATAGCCAGAGATTAAGGTAAACATTCATCATTGAGATATACTGGAAAATGGTTTCTACATCTTGATTGGCCTCATTGTAAGTTAACAGCAAATACATTTTTTGGGGGGGTGAATTATGTCCAAATAGGGCGGCACTGTGGCTCAGTGGTTAGCACTGTCGCCTCACAGCAAGAAGAGTTGCTGGTTTGCGACCTAGCAGGGTCAGTTAGCGTTTCCGGGTCAGGGTCAGTTCTCCTTTTTCATGTGGGTTTCCTCCAGGTGCTCCAGTTTCCCCCACAGTCCAACGACACGCAGTATAGGTGAATTGAATAAACTAAATTGGCTGTAGTGTATGTGTGTGATGAGTGCGTGTGGATGTTTCCCAGTATTGGGTTGCAGATGAAAGGGCATCTTCTATGTAAAACATATGCTGGATAAGTTGGCGGTTCATTCCCCTCTGGCGACCCCTGATGAATAAAGAGACTAAACTGAAGGAAAATGTCCAAATAGCAATATAATGTTGCTAGGGTGTAGGATGTCTTTGCTAGAGCTTCAGTAACTAAAGCTGTTCTCATGCACTGTGTCATTTCATATTTAACAGGTTATATAATATTTCCTCACACACATACATTTACATATCGTTCACTGTTAGTTTTCACTATATTTCCCAGTACTGTCTCAAATTCCTTAAAAACACAGAAATAAAAATCTTTCTTGCCATATGACATTATTTTCAAATCAGTCTGACTACTGCCTGAAAACTGATTGTTGACTTTAATAATTTCACTAGAGTTCTCCTCTAGGCAAGCTCTGACACAGAATATCAGAAAATAAACACGAGTGACATTTAAAATCAGCTTGAATAAAGATTAGCTTAATTATTACAAAGTTGTACAGTCAGCCCAAAGGCTACGGAGTTCAGCGTCTTACATCATCCACTCCTCTGTGCACTCTGTGCACAGCATCCAACTTTAGTAGTCAGTTAAACATGGAAAGAAACATTAGAAGAGAAAACAAGGCCAAAATGGAAATTTAACAGGCCCATTCAGAGTGCTGTCATTCAAACGTGTGGTATAATTACAATGAACACAGAGCGAAGAAAAAATAAGGATTTGAGCTAATGTTCAAAGCAGAAAATGGCATGTGAGATTTCTTATCATAGCCAGATTTAAAACGCACTTTTCAGTCAGACCTAGGACAGAAACCTTTATGGCAAAGATTCTTTAGGTACGATTTTGATCTTTTGGTGATCAAAACCACAATGTAAAATAAAAAAAACAACCAAACACACTTGCATTGATCAACACTACCACATGCTAGAATTTTTTGCAGAACATTACACCATACACCTACCCTAAAAGAGCAGGAAATGATAATGGATTCATATTTTGCACATTTGCATTCTACAGTTTGACCATGCACATGTTTTTTAGACAATGTAGCACTTGCAAACCATTCAGTACATATCAGTCAGGCTGTTTGTCAGCTTTCCACCCACTGTTAGCAACACCGGCTATGAAATCATACACTTGCCATTTTCCATGACCAGCAACACCAGCAGATATCCATTTAATACCATTACACATTTAGACTGATTTACATACTATTAATGTCTGTGCCATCCCACAGTGTGCCATATGGGTTAAGACCCAAACGTCACACTTCAGGTGCACTAGGATGTCCTGTTGTATATAAAGCCATGATAAGCAGTCTTTTAGGACAGCATGTACCGGATCAGAACAGGTCACCTGGGATCAAATATTGAATTCCAGAGCATCAGAAGACACCATACAGACAAAATCAATCTGAGCATGTGCTTTAATATGTTGTGTACCATTTTATGGCAAGTGACATCAAAAATATGATGCAAACATACATGTGTATGAAAAGACTTGTGGATCCTTTGTTTCTACAGGCCTTGTTTATCCATTAATGGTTTTTTTTCATTTCCATTGTCAAGGTTTCCACAGCCATTCTGACCACCTTTTTCCTCATTTACACCATCAAAGTTTTCTGTTTGTTATCAGCTTCATCTTCACTTTCATTTTAACTCAGATTCCAGTAAACCACCTAAACCCCATCCAGTTTTGGAATGCCCCACATTAATGTTTCAGTAGATATTCAGAAATTATTGGCCTATATACTTATAACAATTTATAAAATGTACAATAATGCAGTAAAAGGTCAAATCAACAGTTGTCATCAATTGCAAATTAGCATTAAATATAGATATCCATTAATCTCATGAATAAGAAATGTTGGTTAAGAAACTGCATTTTCATTAACTAATGTTAACAAACATGAATAAATACTTTAATAAATGTACTGTTCGTTGTTTGTTCATGTTAGTAAGTATATTAACTAGCAATATCTACTGTACATGTCCCATATTGTGCAGTGTTACCCAAATACAAAAAATTGATCAGTGGAAAGATTTTAAGATGTATTTAAAATTATAACAAAATATTAAATGTACTCATTTAGCACTTGCTATTATTTTTAGGTTTATGTCGTTGAGCAAAATGGTTTGATATTGTTGATTTTTTTCGATGATTGGTTTAAAATAATCTCTAATATCAGCTGGTATCCAGCATGGTTCTCACATGGTTCTATAATTTAAAAAAGCAAGATATATGGAGTTCTTTAAGAACAGAACAATCAGAGAGTGATATGTAGGCCTAGACGGAATCTGCGCATGTAGAAATCCACAGATTTCCACAAATTTGTAGCCAATCATTGAGTCTATTTACTAGTGTAAATTTATATTTATTCAGTTTTTAAATAATTTTTCATAATGTTATTGAAACGTAATATGAAAATGTTCATATAAATTTATTTACAGTTTAGTTTGTAAAGTAACATTTTCTGCCTTTTAGTATATATATATATATATATTGTATGAAACACTTGCTTTATTATCCAAATAAATGGATCAAATTAGATTTGCATTGTAAACATTAAATGAAAGTTTAAAAGGTATTAATTTTTATTTCATATTTTAAGTTTTTAGTTTGATACTTCCAAAATCATTTAGCATAATTCCGCAGATTTTTTATAAAATTCTCCACAGAAATAGCAAAAAAATGTGTGTAGATTCTGTCTGGCCCTGGTGGTATTCATATACAGAACAATATAAAGCACCCAATAAGAACACCTTAATGGTCTCCGACAAGCACATTGAATGGACACAGGAAATATTATGAAGAGAACAGAAAAAATCCTGGCCACTGCCATGTGTCATTCTCTGCTTTTACATGACTGATGAAGGTTGCATAACCAAAACATTCCATTGCATTTTTTTGCAATCTACAGCAATATTTGTGCTTGACTGTACAAAAAAACCCATGCATGATTACAGAAGACAGTTCACTATTTTTCAAATATCCTTTTCCAAATGTATGCCTATAAGCCAGAACCTGTTTTCAGCTCTTCTCAAATCAATGGATCTTTTCTCAGTTCATCCTCAATCAAGGCCAAATGTCCTCAACAAATCCACAACCATTGTTATATCTGTCCTCGATCTATCCACAACCAATTCCAAATCCTGTCCTCAACCAATACTGATTTTGTCCTCCATTTATTCATAACCAGTCCTCAAAATCTCCTCAACAGATCCTTAAATCTACGATCTTATAAAAACCCAATCTTATCAAATCCTGAATCCATGCTCATTCATATAACATACTTGTTATAGATTCGGCTTACTGCCTATTGGCTTTGTGTTCTTCTCCAAACTTCCAAAAATGAAAGGTCTCCAAACAGCATCCACATTGATCAAGCAAGTGAAAGTTTCATATGCTTCTCTAAGCTGGATTTATTTGATCAAAAATACAGTAAAAACTGTAATATTGTGAAATATTATTCCAATTATTTAAAATTTCTGATCCCTAATTGAAGTATTTAGTATCACATATTTCAGAAACCATTCTAATATGCAAACTTGGTGTTCAAAACTGATTTACTGTTGAAAACAGTTGCTCTGCCTAATATTTGTGAGGAAACCATGATACATTTTTCAAGACTCTCAGTCATAGATTCTTTCAGACATAGACAAGTCACCTCTTTTTACTGTGCTATAGGAATGAATGTGATTTGGTTTAAATTTGCCAGAATGTTAGACAGCCATTGCAGTTACCCAGCCTCTCCCTATACCCCATATTTTAAATTTCAGCTCTCGTGACTCACCTGTTCAATCTTGGCGAGCCATTCTTTGTTGCGGGCCAGTTCGGCCATGAAGGCCTGGTGCTTCATCCATTTCCTGTGCAGCTTCTGAGCTTCATCTCGAGCTCCATCGCGAGCTGTCAGCATCCTGTCGGCCTCTGGGAGCTCTGCTCAGCTACACCATACACACACATACACATGCACAGAGCAGTCAGCAGACAGCTACGACACAGACACTCTCTGTCACAATCTTTTAGCCATCACTGACACACACAAAGCACTAGGCCCCATACACTCAATAGCAAAAGAACATTGCAGCACCAAAACCCCAGCACACACACATCCAGAAAAAATGTCCAGAGCAGAGGAGAGAGCAGCACCTCAGCAGAATGTGCAGCAGCAGTGGGGTCTGGAGCTCAGGGGCGGGGGATCCGCTGGGTCCTCATGTCCTCCAGGTTAGTGTCCAGGCCCCTGCAGTTCTGCTGCAGTATCCGTGCGTCAGTCCAACAGCTCAGAAAAAACAACCGGTACGCACGCACACGCAAGACAGTCACCCACCAAAAGCTCTCTGTCTCTTAGAGAAATCTTCCTGCAAACAAACACTGCATTATAATCCCTGGGCTGGCACAAGAACCAAAAGCTGAGTCTTTGCCTGCGTACGTCCGTGTCCGGTTTCAGCGCTGAGTCCGGAATCGCTACGCCGTCCTGCTGTCGACCTGGGTGGATGGGGGTTCGGAGGAGGAGTGGGAGGAGTCGCTGATTTGCGTGTATGTGTGGGGGGGACACAGCAGATTTAGACACCTAAAGACACAAGTTACCCGCTTTGAATGAGATCACGCACTCGGCTAGCATCGCACTGCTGCAGAGGATCCGGCGGCTGAATGGATGCACACGTGTGCTTTTGTGGGCAGATTCTCATGTGCTCTAGTGTGATTGCAATGCAGCATGCTGCAGTCTCTCTCTCTCTCTCTCTCTCTCTCTCTCTCAGCGCAAAAAAAACCACCTCAATCCCATCAACAGACTTTACTGCAGTGCCTCAGAGTGAGGGAGGGAGGGAGGGAGGGAGAGGCGAGAGAATGAGAGAGAGAGGGAAAAAAGGGAGGGGGTGGAAGAGGATGAAGGCAAAGGGGGGGTGGCAGAGAAAGAGGAGAGAGAGAAAGAGAAAGGAAAAGACGAGGCATAAGGATGGCACATTGGCCACAAAAAGGAGATAGAAATGCTGTAGGAGAAATGCACCTCATGCAGGGCAAGGAAACAAGAGGAAGGTGTGGAACAGGTGTAAGGGAAAGGGGAGAGCAAGCGGGGGACATTTTTCAGTGTCACTAGGGACATTTATCTGCACCGTGGGGGCGGGCCAGTGTGTGTGTATGTGTGTGTACGTGTGTGTTGGAGAACAGTAAGAAAAAGGGAACAGATTGGTTTAGAAAACAACCACAGGGATGCTCAGGCACTGGAGGTCACAGCCTCAGCAGTAGTGTTGGGCAGATGCCACACACAGGATGCATGTGTGTGCGTGTGTGCGTGTGTGTGTGTGTTTAAGGACATTCGGAAAGGAAGAAGCGTGCACATTACATGTGTGCTGAGAAAGAGAAATGAACTGGAGAGGTGGATTATGTCATGAGAAAAGGTCAGAAGGGAAACCTGACTATTCAGTGGGAGATATCTTGAATGTGTGTGTGTGTGTGTGTGTGTGTGTGTGTGTGTGTGTGTGTGTGTGTGTGTGTGTGTGTGTGTGTGTGTGTGTGTGTGTGTGTGTGTGTGTGTGTTGTGTGCGTGCGTGCGTGCGTGCGTGCGTGCGTGCGTGCGTGCGTGCGTGCGTGCGTGCGTGCGTGCGTGTGTGTGTAAGGCATCTGTCATCATTTCAAACAGCTGAGTGAGAGCAGAGGAAAGGACACACACGTGTCACTGTAGCATAGCTGCTTCCGATTTAAAGAGACAGACAGATGTTTTAGAAATGCACACACCCAGAAAGCACTGATTTGGGCCACAATTTGTCTGCAGAAACTGGTGGATTCTGCTTTTAGAAACAATTGAAGCAATTAAGCATCAATGTTATTAAATAAAGGATTTAGATTCTAAAGGAAAAGAGACAAAGACTATACCATGCGAATCACAGAATCTGCAAGAATTACAGTGAATTATATAATGATTATTTTTCAGATGAACAATTACACAAATTAAATCAAGCAGCATGGAATCAAAATTAGAGCTTTGTAGGATCATTACCTTGAACATTTTAGTTATATCTTACATTTAAATGTATTTTACATTTATGCTACCTTAGGGATTTTGAGACTAGAAATTTGATGATTACAACATATATTTTAACAGTAAGAAATATAGACAAAAAATGGCACAGACAGATAGAAAAATAGACAGAGAGACAGTCAGGCGGACAGATAGAGATACAGAAAGGCGGGCAGACAGACAGATGGACAAACAGACAGACAGACAGACGAACAGAGAGATTTACTGATGCATTATTAAAACCCAAAGTTGTGCTTGTTAACATATAAAGCACTGTTAACAAGGACCAACAATGTATTAATGACTGTCTTTTCATTAACTTGAACAAAAATCAATAAATACTGTCATAAATGGATTGTTTTTCATGTTAGCAAATACATTAACTAACATTAACTTATTGAACTAACATTACCTTATTATGATTGTATTGTTTCTTTAATTAATGTAGTGTGTCCTTACAAAAGGATCAGTTCACCCAAGATATTTTCCAGAAAATTTTCTAAGAATTTACTCATCCCTCTGTCCTCCAAGATGTTCTTTCCCTCTTCAGTCAAAACGGTTACTAAGGAAAACATTTCAGGATTTTTCCCCATTTAGTGAAGTTAAATAATCCTTTAAATGTACTCATTAGGGGCTAATATATATAATTCAGAAGCCCTTTTCATTAGTGACACCGGTGGCCACTAATTAAACTGCAGCCAGCTAATTTTTGCATGTGCTTGCACTCATGCATACAGTACTGCCTGAATATACTGCAATGATGTATAGAGTGATGCAGGGATGATGTGAAAACCCAGAAGACTAACTTGCTGCTGGTTGCCAAATGATTTATCAGTGGATTTCTATAATGTTTTATTTTTTTTTTTATAGTAAAGTGTGATTTAATAAAACTTTATACACATATATTGACAATACTTAAAGCTAAACTGCATAAATTCATGCACAGACTCCACAAACATTCTTGTCTATTTATGTATTTTAAAAAACTACATTTTCTAAAATACATAAGCATTTTTTATATTGATGTCAATAGCGTTGTAAATCAAAACATTAAAGAATTGCCTAATTATGTTTATCACAGACATTTTTTAAATTAATAAACAGAAATATCCTACTGTAAAACCCCTATGAATAAAAGAGAACCCACCACAAATTATTTTGTTTTATGTTTTAAAGTCAGTCCTGTGTTATTCTTAAAGCATATGCTAAATGAGAAATGCATTTATATACTTGTGCTATATTGTTTTGTCCATTGCTTAGAAGTAAAAATCGTTTGGAAATACCTTTGCATCATTAGAGTGATAACCAGAATCCAGATGCAGACCATACTGTTCGAGAATGGTGTTTAGACGAAGATGTGCTGCAAACAAGAAAAATGACAGTGGTGAGAAATAACAGCAGTAAAGAAAGTCTGTGATCCCAGCAATCAGGATTTTTGTCTTTCAAACAATTTCAACGGCATCAGGTTAGCAGTAAGTTGATTGTAAGTCGCTTTGGACAAAAGCATCTGCTAAATGACTAAATGTAGATGAGGTTCTTTAAATTACAGATTTGAGATATTTGAGATTATAGACTATATAGATCTGACTATGTGAGGCTATTGTTTGAATTAATCCCTTCATTGGCATGTAGCATTACAATACTGAAAATCTCTTCATCCTTATCCATAAGCATTCATTACATGAGAAGCTCTCAAATATCAGAACATTCACCCTCTGATCTTGGTTTAATGAAGAGGTCTGTAATCTTATAAAGCATCAGAGGCCTGTTGCACAAAATGAGTTGAACAAACTCCAGGTTGCAGAGTAAGATACAGGCTGACAAATCCCAGAGTTTACACCTTTTCCAAAGTCAAATTTAAGCCCTTTTCAAGCACTTTCCATGTGCATTTTCAAAACATTTCCATCATTTTACAAGTGTGGCAAACTGCAAATTTCGATGCTATTTGTTATAGTACTTTTATAGTATAGTAATCTAAGTTAAATGTTTGATGGCATGTTTGCCTCAAACCCAACATTGAATTACTGTTATTTTCCCACTTAAATGTAATTTACTTGCATATTAAATGTGTCATCTTTCATCTTAATTGTTTTATTTTATTTCATGCATTGTTCACTCAAACAAACTCAAATGTTCCAAGCTGGTTAAACTCAGGTTAAGTGGTTTCACAATGCCTATTATAAACTTCAATCCAGAGATTAACTCTGGATTACATGCAGCTGTAATTATTAGCAAAGAAAATGCTTTTAGTGTTAAAAACTTCAATTTGGTGCAAAGAAAAACAAGGGGACTATGAGTGGCTTTGTTCCACTAGATATTTGACTCTACTTGCAGCTGACTGGTCCAATTTGGAGCAGGTTACATGTGTAGAGTAAGTTACCAAGATTATAAAACCTGATCAAAAACAACCAAATTTCTTGAGCCCAAAAACTCAAAGACTTTTCTCAAACTAAACACAAATTGTGTGACAAAATAAAAGTAGTGTCTCTGCAGTAGGCCACGTGCGAAGGTTTTTAATGTGTTGCTTGTTAGATACTAAGGCAGACGAAATAAACTATTTATTAAAATATTTTTATTTTTAAAATGTAAATAAATATGAGAACAATTTTCTCTAAAGCAATGTGCCCACAATGACATATTTGAAAATGTAAAAAGTTCTCAAAGTACTATAACCTATAAGTGCATGTAAAAGGTTCAAATGACTCACATTTGCTTTGGTAACTCCCTGGATGTCAGCATAAACTTGTCTTCTATCCCAATCAAAATCAATGCAGAAGCCTTCAGCTGTTGGACGCCCCCCTGTGGACCACTGCGATATGGGGAAAATGCACTTCCATTCCTACAAGGGGACCACACAATCAGAGATGAAATTGCATATTAAACAACTAAAATGTTTCACAATTTTTATGTAAAATGTTTTGGAAAATTAAGAAATTCATGTAATGAAAAACTAACATTTATGTTTAGGATGAAAACAGATATTTTCAGGAAGGTTTGGGGAAAATGATTGATATATAGGAAATATCAAGACATGCCAAATTTAAGTAAAAGGTAATTGGAAAAGATATAGCAATCTTATGCGTTTGTTTTTTGTTTTTCTTTTTGTTTTTTGTTTACTCTTTCTACGTACAAGTTTATGTATGTATATATATGTAATTATGTATATGCATATTGATATGTGTAATAAAATGCAGTATGTCTGCATGTTTTTTTTTTCTTTTTTTCTTGTTAAATTACTGTTCTTCATTCATTCATTCATTTTCTTTTTCGGCTTAGTCCCTTTATTAATCCGGGGTCGCCACAGCGGAATGAACCGGCAACTTATCCAGCACATGTTTTACGCAGCGGATGCCCTTCCAGCTGCAAACCATCCCTGGGAAACATCCATACACACTCATTCAAACTCATACACTACGGACAATTTTTTAGCCTACCCAATTCACCTGTACCACATGTCTTTGGACTGTGGGGGAAACCGGAGCACCCGGAAGAAACCCACACAAACGCAGGGAGAACATGCAAACTCCTCATAAAAATGCCAACTGACACAGCCGAGGTTTGAACCAGCGACCTTCTTGCTGTGAGGCGACAGCACTACCTACTGCGCCACCTAAATTACTGTTCTGTATTTTAAAAAATAAACTAAATAAAAATAAAGGTTATAATATGTTTGGAAAATTTATATGAATATTGTGGAAAAAACACTTTGTTTAAATTAATATGAAGCATAATAAGTAAAAAAAAAGTCTTTTGTGTAAAGGATTATAATAATTTTGAATTTCAAGTCTTTCAAGTTCTTTTCTTTACATTGTTTAAAGTGCAGTTTACATAAACTAATGTCGCACTAATGTTACTCGCTCTCTTCTTGAGCTAAACATGAGCAACACTTTGGCAAACCCTTAGATGATAATCTCAGAAAACCTGTAGCATGACATTTCCTCAGGATTAGGTCTGCACAATATATTGTTTCATCATCGATGTGCAATGTGCACATCTGCAATAGTCACAGCATATCGCAGAATGTGCAATGTCATGTTGGGAATGGGATTAATAAAACTTGACCTAATCCAATAGGTTCTAATTATTGTGTAAGGCTTTCATTTTAATGTATTTTTAAGCCCTGTGACTGTAAGATTTCAAGCAAATTTAAACCATTTGACACAAGAATTTCTAAAGTTTGGCACTTTAACAAGGATTAATTGTTTATTCAGAGTATATACAGGAATCAGAGAGTGAGATTCAATACCTTTTAAGTCCTTTTTTAAAGACACTTTTCATACATTTTAAGACCTTACAACCACTTTTCAACCGGAAACACTGGCAAGATTTTAACTTACAGTATATTTACTAAATATTAATGTAAGAAATTAATGCAAACTAAAACATTATTCATATACTGAATAAAAATCTATTAAATCTAGCTAATTCAGCAGGTTGGTGCCTATAGAACTGCAGAAATAATGGTGTTGTCTTGGTTACTGCAGTAAACAAAGCAGCATGATGTCAAATCTAGCAGGATTTTATTGATTTTATAAACTATGCAGCATCCTGATATTCGCAGATTTAATTCAGGCAAGCTTTAGCATACAACCATACATTGCATAATCAAAAATTATATAAAATGTAATATCTTGCAAAATAGCATTTAAGACTTTTTAATACTTTTTAAGGCCCTTAAATTTCTCTACATTGATTTATTAACTTTTAATACTTTTTAATACCCCTTGGACAGACTGTTATTTATACAATGACTACAGTGTTAATTTACATTTGATCATTGCGTTTCTAAACCTCAATGCTGTTAGATTCCACCGAAAACTATGAAGCGTTGTTTATTTTATTTTTATCTTTGTTCTATTGTTTTCATCTGTGCTTAATAAAACAAAAATATTTTGAATTTCAAGTCTTTCAAGTTCTTTTCTTTACATTGTTTAAAGTGCAGTTTACATAAACTAATGTCGCACTAATGTTACTCGCTTTCTTCTTGAGCTCAACATGAGCAACACTTTGGCAAACCCTTAGATGATAATCTCAGAAAACCTGTAGCATGACATTTCCTCAGGATTAGGTCTGCACAATATATTGTTTCATCATCGATGTGCAATGTGCACATCTGCAATAGTCACAGCATATCGCAGAATGTGCAATGTCATGTTGGGAATGAGATTAATAAAACTTGACCTAATCCAATAGGTTCTAATTATTGTAAAATAAAATGAAGCGTTGTTTATTTTATTTTTATCTTTGCTCTATTGTTCTCATCTGTGCTTTATTTTATTTGGTATATATTTGTAGAATTGTGTATATTTTATGCAGACACACTACTTTTTATTTTCCAATATTGTGCAGGCCAACTCAGAATACAGATCAAAAACTTGACCTGTTGTCAAAACATTGTAGCATTACAAAAAGCTTTCATATCAGGCCTTTCTAGGTTTTTAAATCAGACACATTTCAATCGCTTGCCCTTGAACAACAGAGCAGCAGTCATACACACATACAATGTTTGTTCTTTGTCTTTTCATATTATTTCATTTTAATTAACCTCATTAATCTGCATGAAGAGAGCCAAAGGCATGCATGTACAATCAGGTGTTATTAATCAAAGCTCCGGGACATGCAATGTGTATGGATGGTTGAGAGGGTGTTTTTATTCAAAGGGCATGTCAAATTAGACTGAATCTGCAGGCATGATTTTCTAGTATCATCAAGCAGGCCAGAATAATGTGCAGTGTGCAGTGCAGAAAGCACCTTGAAGTCATTGGGTCAGGCAGATGTTGTTACTGCTCATCAGGAATGACCTAGTGAGTGTCGCCATGGTGATACTGCCAGCCAGCCGCATGCTGCATGTGCCAGTCCATATCAGCTTCTCAGAGGGCCAGCGGGCACACAGCAGCACTGCCAGTGCTCTTTTCTCTTTCTGCTAGCTGTTTGCTTTAATTATTCTTTTTTGAAAAGCCAAATAAAAAGGAGCAGTTTAATTGTCTTTTTAACTTAACTCTTAAACTTTAAAAATATTTGTCATTTAGCTGGCAAAAACAGTAAGTAAAGAAGATTTTAATTTTAATGGATTTTAATCTTGCTAAAACAAAAATAGCTAAAACCTGCATAAGCAGGTGGGCTGGACAACTAGGTTTAAACTAGAATAGCATAAACTGAAGCTGGACTACCAACTTAAACTGGTGTTCAGCTGGTTTCACAGGTCTAAGACCAGATAAAAAGTTATCAGCCTTATCAGCTAAAACCAACCTGAGCGTTTTTTTTTTCCTTCATTAAAATATTACCTTGTTCATCGCTCTGTTTTTCTTTTTATTCTGTATGTGTTTCTGGTCATTTGTCGTTTAGTACAAGTCTTAATTTTATCTGAGCAAAGCCCACCAACATACTTATTATAGACTATAATTTTCTTTTCGTTCTCACAAATACCACAGGTTCAAATGACGGCAAGAAAAAATGTGATTTAAAATTTGAAACTTATCAGATATTTAAAACAATTAACAATGCTGTATACTATACCAGGGCCACAGCCAGGGGGGTTCATTGGGTTTGGGTGGTTCGAAAGACCCACCCCCATTCTGACAATGTCCAGAATTTGGCACCCTCAATCGTCCTATTTTTGACAGTATGCAATCATAAATTGTGAAAATAACCAATTGAAGAAGGCTTTAAGACAAATTTCATTATTAATTATTTTTTAAATGAACAAATTCAGACTGAGGAAATGAGCTGGCCAGTTTGCTATTTGCCTATAGGGTACAGTTTCTAATTTAAAGTGGTTTAACAGATTCCTATTGGGGTTTTTTGTTTTTTTTATGATGGATGATAATAAATGTGCATTTAAAAAAATAAGCATTTTTTCATATTTCTAAAATTCTAATCTCATTACATTATTTATAAAAATGTAATAACTTACAGTTTAAATGCACATTTGTAAATAAACATACACTTTTGTAAACATAAAATAGTATGGTAAGCACTTTGACAAAAATGTAGGAAATATTTTTGTTACATCAAAAAGTGTCGTAATGAAAACCACCCGACAAGGAAATCCAGCAAAAACTAGTGCTTAAAATGTCACAAAAATTAAAAGATTAAAAGATCTGTTCAGTCCGATTCATTCATTCATTTTCTTTTGGGCTTAGTCCCTTTATTAATCTGGGGTTGCCACAGTGGAATGAACCGCCAACTTATCCAGCATATGTTTTATGCAGCAGATGCCCTTCCAGCTGCAACCCATCTCTGGGAAACATCCATACACTCATACACTACAGACAATTTAGCCTTCACCTGTACTGCATGTTTTTGGACTGTGGGGGAAACTGGAGCACACGGAGGAAACTCACGCAAACGTGAGGAGAACATGCAAACTCTTGCTGTGAGGCGACAGCACTACCTACTGCACCACCGAATCGCCCCCTGTTCAGTCCGATGTGATCCCTAATCATAATCAAATGTGATCAAGAATGAGTTTTACAAGTTTAAAACGTTTTTAAAACAGTGCATTTTACCGTCTTTATCACCACAGCCGCATGTCAGTACAATTATAAAAGACGCTTCAAACCCAACATGTGGACGTTAAATTGGGTTCATTTTGTACATTAACATAACGGATATCCATACAGCAGTGGATACTAACTTGTATCCTGTCACATTTGCCGTGCAGAAATAGTGCAAAGTTAAACACACACACTGTGTGTAACTCATCGAAAGGCTTGAATTAACTCCACAACAAATACATCAAATAATCATTGGGAAAGTTCTTACTCTAGTAGTTCTCACAAACGTTACGTGAGATCTGCTTCCTTCATGTCTGTCACTGTCAGGGCCGGATTAACCAATGGGCACTTGGGGCCCCTGCGAGGGGGGAAAAATGCTGATTTTGGAGTGTCTATTTAGGCTAAGTGCAAATAGCGCACCTCGTTGGAATAAGCTAATTGAGTGCTTCCCGCCAGCGCCGTTTGATCGACAGAGACAACATAACTAAAGACCGCATTAGACAGCAAGTGGCAGTGGCGCAGCTCGTAAAGAGCATGGCAACATGTTTTGAGGCGATCGATCATGAATCCGGTTCGAATCCAGCGACTGATGAACGCGTTCTTCTTTTTTCCCCCATTACTTATCAGATTGGAAATACATTTATTTTTAACAGAAAGGAAAGTTTTGAAATAACCCTGACTGAATTGGGCCGACTGTAGTGTAGTAGTGGTCATAGCTCAAAATTGGTGGACAAGTGGATGTAGCAAACGCAAGAGAAAAGAAGGAGAGGAGGCATCTTTATTGAGCCATGTTCCATGTATACACACACCTTCTTCAAACAGATTCATGATGAGGAGAATGAAGGTAAAGAAGACACTATAGGGAATGCCATCAAGCTAATGTTAACCAGGCGGAGAAAGCTAACCGCATCGCAGACTGGACTCATCGTGTGTCTGAATAGGAGAGACAGACATAAAATGGAGAGAGAGACAGAGAGAGAGAGAGAGAGACAGAAAAAGCCCCTTAAGAGGAGAGAGACAGGAGAGAACTGGTATGGCGTGTGATTTCGGATACTTTCAGCCATAAAATCAAGTGCTTTTTGCCTACTCTTCTTCATCACGAGGGAGACAGCAGGAATCATTAATCAGTGTGTGTATTAAGGAAGACTCAGATTCATAGAACTGGATTGGAGAGGTGTTATATCCAAATTATGCATTATAAGTTTGTAGAAGTTATACATTAAAAATACCTTTAAATATAAATTTTAGTACTGCTTCAGTGAACTTGAACAAGTATATTAAAAACCATTAATTTTCACTAGTTTTATTAGTATTTTTTTTTTTTATCAAAGTGTGCTTTAAATGCTTTTAAAATCAGGTAAATCTTTGTAGACTATAAATATATGTACTATATCATTAATTTTTTTTAAAATGTGGGCAAAACATTATAGATTAACTTTATTAAAAAATATATTATATTAATCTTATTTTTTAATTCAACTATAGGAGTGCGGCCTTGTAGGGGGCCCTACAAGACATTGTGCCCAGGGGCCTCTAAATTCTTAATCCGGACCTGGTCACTGTGCTGTTTATCTGACGAGGCCGGAGACTGAGGCATACTCAGGCACGGAACCGGTGGGTGGGGAAAGCCAGCATTAAAGGCACAGGCAACAAAAACAGCTACAACATGCTCAGAGCTTAAAATTACAAACTCCTGAAAGTTATAATAAATAATCTAATGGGTGTTTTTAGCTGAAACTTTAGACACATTCTGGAGACACAAAAGATTTACCTTAAATCTTGAAAAAGGTGTAAATAGGAGCCCTTTAACTTAGTAAGAACCTTCATACGAATAGCAGATATTCTGAGGCGTTTCGCTCGACATCTAGTTTTTAGTATAAAGCATTCTTATGACATATAAAGCATTCTTTTAACATATAAAGCATTCTTTTAACATTCTTATGACATTATCGCTTTCAAAAACAACTCTAGTTTAATATTAAATGCTCGGTACAGACTCTTACCGTACTTTCTGAGTAACGTTCGCTGATTGACAAACGCTGTTTGAGTGTGTTTCAGAAACGTTTACCGCTGTTGTCACGTTTGAAGAAAACACTGCAACAAAAACTGCTTATCACAGATTAGCAGATTAATATCGAGCTTCGGCGTTGTCGTTGGCATTATAAATAGCTATATAAATATTCTCATTCATATGTGCGAAAAGTGTGTTTGGTATGTCGACCGTTAGGTGGTAGCATCCTCACGCAGCAGCAGCAGCAGCAGCAGCAAACAGCGCGAGAGTCTCCTGTGCGACCCGGTACTAATGCTCTGAGTGACGTCTATACTTCCTCTTTGCTCCTGCGCCGCGAGGGCAACCATGGTGCGTAATATCGTCCTGTGGAGTTTCATTCAAAATCTGTTTTAATCCTAAATATATGGACATCCTAGGTTGACACAAATTGCACAATGAGAATGTTTACAGCCTCAGCTTCATATCAAATGTTTTATTGAGTCGTTTATGTAATGAATGAGATGATTATTTTCATGTATTTGCTGCTTTCCTGACTCGTAATGTCGCTGCTTTAGTTTTAACCGTATACGATTGTTATTATAAATAGTCTTAATAAAACACTAACCTTGTGCCTTTTTTTTATAATCGAATGCATTATTTACATCCTTCAACTGAAGAAAATTGTGTAGATTTCGTGGAAACGCTGATTAGCTCTAATGCTAGTTCGTTAGCACACAATTAGTGATTTCAGACCGCAGACTTCAGTAATACTTGATGTGTTTCTCCAGGTCAACGTACCGAAGACCCGCAGGACGTACTGCAAAAAATGCAAGAAACACCAGCCGCATAAAGTGACCCAGTACAAGAAGGGTAAAGACTCTCTGTACGCCCAGGGTAAGTCCAGAGAGCTGACAGAGACGACCGGCGTGTAGACTTGACTGGCAGAAGAATTAATTGCATTTGTTTACCTGTACATTATAGGTAAGAGGCGTTACGACAGAAAGCAGAGTGGTTATGGAGGACAGACCAAGCCTATTTTCCGAAAAAAGGTATGTTGGGTCATGCAAGAGTTGCCATGTGTAAAGTAGTAGTTCTTGGTGTGTGCTTTTACAGGGTTCCCACACTTCTTAAAAGTACATGAATGTCAGACATATGGATTCAAGGACTGGAAAGTACTTAAAAACAAGCACAGGTTGTGATTTAAATTTGAAGAAAGTGCCTGAATTAAATTTGTTAATGGTTTAATTTTAACAATTGTATTGTTAAAAGCAATAAAAAAAATTCTTGCATTAAAAAATGTTAATGTTCTACTATAACACCGGCAAATTATGCACCGTTTATAAGTTTTTCAGAAACCGCATTTGAATGTCACCAGTATTTAATTCAACAATTTTATTAAAGTTCTTTAAAATGGTCAATTTTTGAAAATTACTTGTAACGTTTTAATGTAAATAAGTGTAAGTAAAATAGTACTACATTAAGGACTTCCATGGGGCTACATATGCTGGGGTATGTATAACAAGTGATTATGAATAATCAAGTTTTAAAATGATTTAAAATGAATGGTTTTCATAAAAGTCCTTGAATCTGCTGTCTATGAAAGCATGGGAATCCTGGCTTTAACAAACTGGTTTGTTTACACTTGTATTTGGGTATTGTAATGTTATTTTTTATAATTAATTTGCAAAACCATGTTCAAATGTTTAAAATGAGCTTATACAGTGCTCCGCATATATAAGTACTAAAGCCAAATCTGGAGCTTATCTAACAAAATGACGATAATGGTCCAAAAACAAGTACATCCAAGTTTTATAAAAAAAAAAATATTAAATACAAATTTTTAAAAAAGAGGAAAAATCAAGGGAAGCAAAAAAATGTAAAATTTGAGTTGATTTTGTAGGTTACATTTATTGTTTTTATTTAATATTGAGCTTTAAATTTTATTGTAATTCATTTAAAATGTTTGGTGACTAAAATATTGCAATAAAAATATCTGTTTATTAAATCGGTTTTATTTAAATGCACTAAAATACATAGCCTATATTCACTGAGAAATGCATAAAAATATTCATTTTTAAAATGGGGTGTACTCAATTATGCTGAGCACTGTATACTATAGTAAGGTTAGTTTGACTTAATTGTTGATTAAAGGGTTTAACTTCTATTCAAATTTACATTTATATAATATTTAGGGCCCCGAACATTAGTGTTATGTAAATAAACACATGGCTGTTTTTAGTTTAAACAGTGTTGTGTAAATGTTATCCCAAGACTGCAGTTCAGTCAGAAGTGGGTTATACTCAACTAAATGAATTTGGGCCAAAGATCAAGTCACTTATAAAGCAGGTCAAATATTATTTTAAAGTGTCCCGATATTGTGTTCGAGTACCCAGTAACAGGTTTTAGGGCATCTAAAAAAAACATTGTAGTTTTATTAGGTCTGGCTGCAGTATGTAAACCTCACTTTTCCATAAGCCGACCCTGCTCTGATTGGTTAGCTGGCCGTATCTACACTTTGTTGGAAACGGTTTATGTTGTGAGCAGGCAAGGATTGCACAAATGTATTACTTAAATTGTTTTAACATAGATTGCTAGTAGACAAAAAAAAATTTTAAAGGTGATTTAGAGCAGACACTTTCTTTTAAAAGACAATGGCTGTGTCCAAAATCGCCTTCTACCGGTACTGTACATTGGAATTTACTACACAACCATTAGAAAAAGTACATTCTATACAGTATAAATGGAATTCTGCTGTACTACATCTACCATTTGCCATTATCACATGACCTACCCATGTCAGTTGCACCGCCTAACTCTTATTCATGATTTCTCTTGCGTGGTATCATGGGATAGTGAAGCATTCATTGGATGCGCATTTCAGAATCTTCCCGGAAGTAGTAGGTCATCTGGGTGGTACTTGACCACGGTTTTTTTTTTTTTTTTTTTATATTTACTATAAATTCACACATACCACTTCAGTGCTTTACTCCTATTCCACTTTAGCGTACTATATTTAGCGTACTATGAGATTTCAGACACAGGAAATGTCTTTACCGTTCACTTTAACACATTTCCAGACTGTTTACATTGAAAGATGGCTACATAAACTACAAATTTTATTTGAAACCACATATGACCTGCTCTTTGAATCACATTTGGAGGTAGTCCTTGCATGCATTTGCTATGTAAATACCACTACTGCACACAGATGCCTTTGAGATTAAATTTACTGCTTGTTTCAAACATTGATCTGTGTTTTCTAGACACTTGATCAAATCATCAGATTAATACGAGTGTAACTGGAGCCTGAAGAATCTTTTTCACATGTTGCTTTCAAACGTTATTGAATTGGCTTAAATGATTATCTTAATTAGATCTAGACTTGTGGACAAGCGCTGATTTTCTTACATTTTAATCGTATAGATGTTTGGATATCAGGTGTACAGCACTTTGTTCCTCTTGCTATAGGCTAAAACCACAAAGAAGATCGTGCTGAGGCTGGAGTGCGTGGAGCCCAACTGCCGCTCAAAGAGGATGCTGGCCATTAAGAGATGCAAACACTTTGAGCTGGGAGGAGACAAGAAGAGAAAGGTAAGAGCAATATACATGAACTTACCAGATGTCAGGTCAATTAAAACAGCCATTCTAGAAGTACAACTATTCATTATAATCATAAAAGCTTTAGTGAGAGTGGTTTGAAGCCGTTATTGTAAATTTTTGGAATTATGGCAATTTGTGATCTACACTAATTCATTTAATGGATTTATAGTGCACAAATATTAGCACATTTAAAACATTTTAACACATTTAAAATCTATTAGCTGGATATTGTACTTTTAGTGAAGGGGATCTCTGTAAACCACTTTAACAATAAATAAGTGATGGTTTATCTCATAACTAAATAGGATCACTGGAGAAACAATTGTGGAACAATTATTCACTGAAATAAACAGCAGACCTGGAAGCTTGATTTCATTATTAATCAATTATTAAAATGAAAAGGAATATTACATTAAAGTGCTTGGGGGGGTTTCAAATAAATCTTTCCTGTACTTTAATTTTACACAGACACTGAGAATTAACTTATTTATATTTTAAAATGATGATTGAACATGTATTATGCTGAATGGCTAGAAGTTTGGCACCAGAGCAGAACCACTGAAAAATGTTAAACTTTTTCATGACCATTTTTAATGTGTGTTCTCTCTTCTGTCTTACAGGGCCAGGTCATCCAGTTTTAAGCTGGGCCAAGTGCTTTTGTGGATTACCATCGCTGTCAATAAAAGTTGTATACAGTTATGATGACTTCTGTTTTATTTTTAACATCAGCACCAAACTGTGCTTCCAAATTAAACGCACTGTTGGGGGGCCAAATTGCAGCTCTGTTGCCATAAATACTTTAAAAAGTGTTACTTCAACAGCAGACCTGTTATGTGTTTTGTGCTGCTTTTGGTGAACAGCAAATTATGCATCCCGCAGTGGAAGATGGATTTATACTTGAACTCACACTGTGAGAGAAGAAACAAGACATGCTACACGTTAAAAAATTAAAGTGAGGAATTGTAACACTTAAGTATGGATGTTATGTCTTAAGGCATAACCTGTTCCCCCCTCTCTCTCTCTCTCTAGTAAGTACAGATGCATTGTCAGTTCAACCTAGATAAATTAGCTGGAATTTGACAAAGCAACAATGTATCAGTTCTTATTACAAATGTTATCAATTTATATTGGGAATTTATATTTGCATTTAAAGTGGTGAATTTGATGTGAAATTGTTAGCTCACTTGATCTTTCACAGATCAAATTTGTTTATCTGTGACTAGACAATAGACAAATTGATTCAGCAGTCTACCTTAAAAAGCAGCTCTGAGGGGAAATTAATATATAACATTTATTTTTAATAACAGACAAGAACAAATGTGCTCTGTGCAGAAAAAAAAGAGCAAAGGTCAGGAGTGAATCAGCCATTCTTCATATAAACTAAAGGTTTATTTAGCTCTTTGTTAAAGTGCTCTCAGACTCATGCATATATTCTCACTCATGCAGAGAGAACGTGTTGCACCGCTTCATAGACTGGTTTGATTTTATAAATGTCTTTTGATAAAGGAGCTCATCCTCACGCTGGACTGAAACTGGTTCACGAGAAGGTATACTGGGATGTTGAGAAGTCATTAAGAGTCAGGGTCGCAGGGCAAGGTGAATGTCTTCATTTCGAAGCACTTTGTAAGTGAGCCAGTAAAACACGTTGAATACGAGGAAGCTGAGGGGGAAGACGGCTCGTGAGATGGTGTCGATCCGTTTCGCTTGTTCCACAAAGCGCCGGCGAATGTCAAACAGGGCATGACCGGGTGGCAGACCCGCAAACATGGCAGCAGCTTCAGAGAGAGGCCCGTCTCCAGACAGACTCGTGTCTATCCCAAAGCCCGGAAAGTACAAGTCCTGATTCTGTGAGGCCAACTGCTCTTCCTGTGGGAAAAATATGGCATTGATTATACATCAATCAAAAAGATTGGGGACTATGTTTTTTTCTTAAGGCTCATTCCCTTTATTGGATTCCTACAGAAGGAAGATTCTCCAATTACTCTGGCATATGTCATATAGTTGGATGCACAACCCAGACCTGAAAGTCACTGACACATCTGCTGGGAAACACCCACACTCCCATTAAAAGGTTAGTTCACCAAAAAATAAAAACTCTTACTAATTACTAGCCCTCATGTTGTTTTAATCACCTGAGACCTTTCATCTTTAAAACAAAACTGTTTATTTTAGATTAAATCCAAGAGCTCCCTCATCCTCCATAGACTACAAGAGTCTTGAGATTTACTTTGTAAAAACATTCCATTTGACTTCAGTGGTTCAACAGAAATTATATGAAGCTTTAAGAACACTTGTGTGCCAAAACATGTAAAGATGGCTTTGTTCACTTAAGTCTTCCATGTCAAATTTGAGTGCTTGTTTACTATGGGCAATATGACGCTTGTGCTTTAAGCAGCAGTCACACTAGAGTTTGAGCATGCAAAATTCTTTTTTTACAGTGCTGAAAGGACAGGATAAAACAATACAATGCAACTGGTAAAAAAGCGATTGCTCCATATTTTAAATTTCTATACAGAGGACACAATTCCTCTATTCTGCTGTACTTCTATTTGCCTCAAGCAATAATATGATGTGAATTCATAGTTCACCAACCTTGAACTTTGGGATGCAGTGACATGCGAAACTTGTCGCACAAGCTTACGTTTCAGGTCTGCTGCATTTTCATGCATATAAAGTCTATAGGATGAAAAGTGCAGCGTGACCATGGCTTTATGCTGCTGACTGTAACACAACATAAATGAAAAATATAAATGTTGTTTTGCTCATAGTAAACGCACACCCTGACCTGATGGAAAAACAGGGCAAAAGGCAAACAAAGTAGTTTTTACAGTTATGCATATGCTTACATATGATTATAGTTGGACCACTGAAGTCACATGGAAGGTTTTGACAATATTTCCGATTCCATTTCGAATTTAAAAAATCCCGAGACCATCTCTATGAGAGCTCTTAGATTTCATCTAAAATATATTCATTTGTGTTTTGAAGATGAACAAACGTCTCAGGGGGTTGGAACGACATTGACATGAGAATAATGATAACAGAATTTTCATTTTTGGGTGAATTATTAGACACACGGCCAATTTTGCTTTATCCAATTCACCTATACCGCATGTCTTTACTATGGGGGAAATCCCAGTCAGCAGAGGAAACCCACGTGAACATAGGGAGAAAATTCAAACTGCACAGAAAGGCATTCTGGATCTGTCAGGACTTGAACCAGAGTTCACCAAGGATGAAATTATTCAATTAAAAATGCAGTTTCTATATTAAATAAAGGTTAAATGTTCAGTAGCCATTACTACAGTCTTCAGTGTCATTTGATTATTCGGAAATAAATATCATGATCTAACACAGGTCGTGCCCAAACTCGGTGTCCTGCAAAGTTTAGTTCCAACCCCAATTGGACACACCTGGGCTAACTGATCAACTCTTCATTCATTCATTCATTCATTCATTTTCCTTCGGTTTAGTCCATTTATTCATCAGGGGTCGCCACAGTGGAATGAACCGCATGGGTTTCTGGAAGCAGATGCCCTTCCAGCTGTGTATGGATAAGACCACACATCCATACACACTCATTCACTACGGCCAATTTAGTTTATTCAATTCACCTATAGCGCATGTCTTTGGATTAAAGGGGAAACCGGAGCACCCAGAGGAAACCCATGTGAACACGGGGAGGACATGCAAACACCGTGCAGAAATGCCAACTGACCCAGCTGGGACTTGAACCAGCAACCTTCTTGCTGTGAGATGACAGTGCTAACCACTGAGCCATCGTATCGCCCCTAGTTTTGGAGCTAAAAATCTGCAGGACACTGGTCCTCCAGGACTGAGTTTGGGCACCCCTGACCTGACATATGCATTGAGTGTCATTTTGATGAATGCATCCTCGTGGAATAAAAGTAATAATTTATCATTTCTTTTTAATGTTTATTTTAGGGCTACTTATCAAACCGGTGGGCATAAAATATTGACCCGAGTTGAAATATTGATCTTGTAGATTAGCTGAAAGTGGCTCCTTGAGCTAAATTGGATTATTTAAAATACATTTTACATTTGAATATTTTTTAATATATATTACTATGCAAAGTTAACTATTTAGCTATACCCTGTTGACTTATCTTCGTCTATTTCTCAAGAAACTTTAAGTCTTCCAATATTTTAGTTTTCTTGAGGGATTGAAGATTACATGTAATAATGATTTATGTGTGGCAAGATGTCACTAATTAGTCATCAAACATATTTGAAAGCATTTTTATGAATAGACAAAACCAAATTGATATGACAGTTTAAAAAAAAACGCACAAAGATAGACAAGGAAAGACAGTAGGCTGATATGGGAGGCATGAATTTAACACTATTAATTTGCCATCACTGATTAAACAAAGTTTGCAAAGATACAAAGATATTTGGCAATCATAATCAAATCTTCCAGAATAAAATGTATGTAGTTTTATATAGAAGGGTGGCACAGTGGGTAGCGCTGTCACCTAGCAATAACCTAGCAGGAATCCCATAAATTATTATTCCTTAACATAAAAGAAAATATTGTCCATGTCTATTAACATACAAAAACTATACTAAAGCTTAGTCTGTACCACTCCGACGTGGTGGCACAGTGGGTAGCTCTGTCACCTAGCAATAAGGTTGCTGGTTGGAGCCTCGGCTGGGTCAGTTGGCATTTCTGTGTGTAGTTTGCATGTTCTCCCAGTGTTCGTGTGGGTTTCCACCGGGTGCTCCGGCTTCCCCCACAAGTCCAAAGACATGCTGTAGGTGAATTGGGTAGGCTAAATTGTCCGTAGTATACAGTGCTCAGCATTATTGAGTACACCCCATTTTGAAAATGAATATTTGTATCCATTTCTCAGTGAATATAGGCAATGTATTTTGGTGCATTTAAACAAAACAGATTTATTAAACAGATATATTTATTAAAATAATATTTTAGTCACCAAACATATTTAGAAATTGAAAGATACAATTAAATTTAAGCAAATTATTCCAAAAAAAATTTACAACCTACAAAATTTCAACAAAATCTTTCCATTTTTTTGCTTCTCTTGATTTTTTCTCTTGTTTAAATTTGTATTTAATATTTTTCTATAACATATAAATTTCGGTGTGCTAGTTTTTGGACCGTTATCATAAGTAATTTTGTTAGATAAGCTCCAGATTTGGCTTCAGTACTGACTAATGTAATGTATATGCACAAATATAATATTGTATAGCTTCATAATAAAAATATAAATTTAAAAGAGAGATTTGTGAGGGGTGAACATATATATGCTGAGCACTGTATGTGTGTATGTTCTGGTCCTCCAGATTGGGGGTTGAGCATTGGGCTAACGACCCACCTAGTAGAAATTAGATGTTACAAAACACCAACATGGTGTGGCTAAATATCAACTTCATTATAAACGGCTGTGGGAGTAAGTAGCCTAAGTAAGTTCTATATAGTGTGTGCATATACCCGTGCGCAGGCGCTGCACTGGCGTTGTGCGTTTCTGCTTGGTGTGCCTCCTGTGACGTTGTTGCTCTTGTTCTTCGTCTCTGCTGCTCCAGCTTGACCAGAGGCCTGGAGACAATATAAGGACATTTATTTAAAAAGATATTCATCACTTATTCAAACAATAAAAAAACTCTCTTCCCGTGCACTCCACTGTAACCACACATTACACACGTCTGAAATGGGGTCACAATGTACCTTAAAATTCTCCAGTGAGCATGCACATTTCTACAGTAATATATTTTAATTCGTCAAGACGTAAGTAAGCCAGTGAGCAGACTGCAATCTGAACCGTTTAGTGTTTTAATACTCTCAAAGATAAATGCATTTTCTATATAAAACCGTGTGCTTGTTTTTTAGTCTTGTCAGTGTCTTTGTGCTATCTTTGACTAAGCCGCTATCTTTGGCTTTCCTTAGTTTTCCCCTTTGTTTTGTAGATTTATTAAGGTATAAAGTCTATAAAATGGCAATGCTGAGAGCAGGAGCTCCCTCTGTCTGCTCTCAGCCCCGCTTAGCTTATCTGATTCATTCTTGAAGACAGCCTATCATGTTCATGCATTTTCAAGTACTGTCAGTTTAAACTTTCAAGTGATATTAGACCATTCATGCACAAGACTGTGTAAGTGATTTACTGTATAGTGAGTTGGAGACCCTGAGAAAATTCCAGATATGGGGCCCAAAAATACCAACTAGTTCTCATTTACTTTTGTAATGTACTTTTGTCTTAATTATTTATTTCAGAATTAATTAAATATAGCCTAGAAAGAAAGCAAACAAACTCCCTCAATAATCATTAAAATGCTGTCACACACTTCACTTCATCGCAAGCTTACAAAGCTCTGTTAGAATTAATGAATTGTATGCGCCAATAGAATAGTGGTTAGGTGCATCGACATATAACACAGAGGTGCTCGCGGTGACCCAAGTTCAATTCCCAGCTCGAGGTCCTATGCCAATCCTTCCCCTCTCTCTACTCCCCATGATTTCCTGTCAATACTCTACACTGTTCTACATTAAAGGTTAAAAACCCCTAAAAATAATTATATATTTTTAAAAAGGAATTAATGAATGAATCTAAACAGCACAATATACACTCATCGGCCACTTTACTAGTACAGGGTTGGACCCCCTTTTGCCTTCAGAACTGCCTTAATCCTTTGTGGCATAGATTCAACAAGGTACTGGAAATATTCCTCAGAGATTTTGGTCCATATTGATATGATAGCCTCACGCAGTTGCTGCAGATTTGTCGGCTCGGTTGTAACGAGTGGTTATTTGAGTTACTGTTGCCTTTATATCAACTGGAACCAGTCTGGTCATTCTCCTCTGACCTTTTTCGGACCATTCTCTGTAAACCCTAGATATGATTGTGCATGAAAATCCCAGTAGATCAGCAGTTTCTGAAATACTCAGACCAGCCTGTCTGGCACCAGTAACCAAGTTTAAAGTCACCTAAATCACATTTCTTGCTCGGTTTGAACTGCAGCAGATCGTCTTGACTATAGTTGCGGCCGAAATCACATACTTCCATACTATATAGTACGCGATCCGAGTAGTATGTCCAAAATTATAGAATTCAAAAAACAGTATGCGAGAAGTACCCGGATGACCTACTACTTCCGGCAAGATTCTGCAGTGTACATCCCATGCACGCTGCGCTATCCCATGATGCTCCGTGAGAGAATTCATGAATTGGAGTGAACCGACGCAACTGACGTGGGTAGGTCACGTGATTATGACAAAATGGCGGATGTAGTACGTCCGAGTTCCATTCATACTGCTCACATTCATACTGTATAGAACGCACTTTCTAACAGCTGAGTGGGTTTAAATTCAAATGCAGTACCTACTGAGTAGTAGGCGGTTTCGGACACAACCTATGTCTACTTGCCTAAATGCATTGAGTTGCTGCCATGTGGTTGGCTCATTAGAAATTTGCGTTAACGAGCAGTTGGACAGGTGTACCTAATAAAGTGGCCGGTGAATGTATATACAGTTGAAGGTAAAATGATTATATATATATATATATATTCCTTTTTTAACATTTTACCTCCTTTTTTTTGAGTGTCTTGGACTGATTATATTTTGTTTATCTTTATGAATCCCTTATCCAAAGAGCACTGACACACTAATTACCCCAGAATCACTTTTTGTTTGATTCTGGATTTTGTCTCCCAAGTGCCTGTTAATGGAGAGATTTCAACACATTTTAAACAATAGTTTTAATAACTAACTTCTAATAACTCATTTTTTTTTGTCTTTGCCATGATGACAGAATACAATATTTAGTTGTTTTTGCGGGATACTAGTATTCAGCTTAAAGTGCAATTTAAAGGCTTAACTACACTCAAAAAATATTTTTGCTGCTTGTTCAAACTATCTATTTAAAATGAGCTGAAATAACACAATTAACTTAATCATTTTGTGCTAGGACGACATGAAGAGATTGTGTGGAACTCAGCATCTTTTACAGTGTAACTTAAATATACAAGTTAGGTTAATGGGGTATATGCACACAGACTTTCAATTTCAGTCAGCCAGCCCCAGGGCTTCCGGTGAATTGTCATCCCATACAAAATCGCAGCGTTTAACATCTGATTTATTTTAAAAAATAGCGATTTTCACTGCCTGGCTGAGATACGATATAAAATGGGTATCAGACCAAACAAGAGGCACTGCATTAAATTATATTTTTCCACGCCATGTCTTTAAAATATGGATATTAATTTTACCTCAGTATTTTCAATAGAGTTTCTGTGCTCGCCTGCTGCTAATGACGGCGACAGGCGCCTGCGTTTAAACGGTCTTTCGTCTGTTTTTACACTTTAACATCTTTAACAATTTTTAATGAATGCTTAAGTCTATTTAATTGAATGTATTGTAATTACATTACAACATCGATGCTGTAAAAGGAACCTTATGAAATTGAAAATAGTCACAATAACCTTTGACCAAAAGTTCATTATTGGCTGAAAAACACTAGCTGTGCATATAGCCCAGTAGGCAAGCCATTGGACAACAATGGGTTCAACAATCTGGAGAAAAAATAATTCATTAAGCGGACTAATAATATTGACCATAAAAATTATATTTAAAAATGTAAAAACTGCTTATTACAGCCAAATAAGAGTATCCAGAATAAACAATATAACAGGAAATACTGTGAAGATTTTCTGCCTCTGTTAAACATCCCAGCAGGCACACAACATCATAAGACGTTAATATTAGGTTAGTTTTAGGTCATGACATCAGGTGACCAAAATTCATTGTCTAGTCAGCGTCTAAGGACAACGTTATTTTGATGTCCAATAACGTTGTCAAATTACGTTAATATATGGTTGATTTTAGGTTGTGTTGGAAAGTGACCAAAATCCAACAAATGATATATGTCATAGTGGTAACGACCACGCAATGTCAAGGTGTAAGATGATTAGACGTTGATATTTGGTTGGTTTTAGGTTGGACATTGGACATTGACGTCGGCCTGATGTTGGGTTTCATTTCCATACAAAATCCAACGTCCCCACGACATTGGGGTACATGTGGTACAATGTCAATATGACATCCTGTGCCTGCAGGGACCACTTAGGAAATATTAAGAAAAATTGAATAAAATAATAATGTTTCTTTATCCACTCCAAAATAATTAAGAAATCACAACACAACAAATAATTTAGAGTTAAATGTATTTTCGCCAAACACACAAGTGGTACCACAATAAAAATGCAATCACAGACTGGAAAGAGTTTGCTTGCTTAAATACAAACAGTGATGTTGTTTTATTTTATCTAGGCAGTGTGCATCTCTCTCTCTCTCTCTCTCTCTCTCTCTCTCTCTCTCTCTCTCTGTGTAATCATATTTGTTCTTTTGGGAAATGAGGCTTTTTTTTCTTAGGTGTGTTTGTGTTGCATCATGCTGCGTACAGTTTGTGTTCAAACAGCCAGTCTGAAAGTGTGTGTGCGTAGCTAGCATCACATGGACAGCGGAGTGTCTGTGTGCGTCTTTATATGTACATTGTGCCAAAAAGCTTGAGTGCAGTAGTGTGTAAGTTCATTCGTATGTTACATGGCCATCAGCTTCCCTAAGGCAAATGAGGAGGACAGCGCCACCAACTCACCCACTGGGTCACACACACACACACACACACAGCCTGCCCCGCAGGGCGATAGAGGGAATATGGAGGAGGAACTGAAAAGGACAGGATAGTGTATTATTTATTCTCTGTGCTCTTTGCACCAGGACAGTGTCGGCTGTGTCCAAAAAAAGCCACGGTGTTCTCTCAACTAGCTGGTTAAGAGCAGAGTAATAAACAGAGCAACAAAGAAATAACTGCAGTCGGCACATTAAAACTCTTGAGAAAAGTCTGAAAGGAGCCTGACTCTATTCCAAGCAGACAAAGAGCATGTCTGGGTCAAGCTGTACCTCAAAGACCAGAAGCAAAAACAAGACATTATATGTTGCATGAAGAAAATGAAGTCTATTCTTAGGACCATTAAAACTGCATTGTAAGATTTTTCATGACAACCAGAACAGCCCCCCGCCCCCACCATGTCCTCATTAGCATAATGCATCTGGATGTTTTTCTTAAGGGTTTGTTTGTATTTTTTTTACTGGAACATTCCACATTTCAAAACAAATTAAAATATAGGTTACTTTCACCACTTGTGTGTATGTATACACACACACTTTCAGTATATACAGATACATGTATGACGATTTTTTTAAGTTTCTTTGGCTCACAGAGTCTTCATGATGATCAAAAAATAAAAGCACTTGAAACAAGCTGTTTTCTATACATCTATTTAAATATGCAATGTATTCCCATTTAAGCAAAGCTGAATTTTTAGGATGATTACTCCAGTCTTCAGTGTCACAATTCTTCAGAAATCATTCTAATATCATTCTAAAGATTTGCTCAAGAAATATTCTTATTCATATAAATGTTGAAAACAGATTTACAGCTTGATTGTTTTTGTGGAAATTGTGATACATTTGTTTCATTGATGAAAAGACAATTTTAAAATCCCTTTTAATATAAATATTTTTTTGACATTAAGTTTTTACTAACAATTTAGATCAGTTTTATTCATCCTTGCTTAAAAAGTATTAATAACTTTTTTTATTTCACTTGAATTGTAGTTTAAGAGTATTATATTTATCTATAAGTGATGTAGTATTTGTTAAACTGAAATAATTGTTTTTTATCAGAATAAAATTTGGTAAATATGTTCATGAAATGTTTCAAAAGATTCATTAAATGGTTTTTAAAAAATGGTGATTTAAATAATGCAGCTGAATGGTAACGTCACCACAAAAGTAAAAAATAATAATAGGGAATCAGGGATTGCAAATAAATACCAGTGCTTCCTGATGATATTTTGAGGATTCACTGAGTCAAACATTATTCACTTGTAATCTGCAGCCTCAGGCAAATCATTCAAAGTGATGTCTGGTTTGTAAACAAATTATTTTTTGAACTAGTTCTTTTTTTTTCAGAGTAAATCAGACTGAACCATCTAAAACAGTTCACAGTTTGAGCCATCAAAGATATGCCAATTTACCCATACCAAAAGTTACCCAATTAAAACTTCAAACAAGCCCAGAAGTCACTCCTACTTGAAATAAGATATATGAGTGTATAATATGACTTATAATGCCTCATTTACCTCTTATTTTTCTCTAACATTACATGACCAAAAAATGGATGTGTTGGTAATAACTGTAAATGTGAAACAAGCACTAGAATGAAGGGGTAAAAGTTCGTTTCTGCAGTTTTATGCAAATAGGTAAGTCAATGAACACTAGTTTGTTTAATTTCAAGAGTTCACACTTAGCTGATGATTGATTATAAGCAAGTTTGGCATGCTGTCCCGGGAGAGAGCCCTGAGCTCAAAAGGTCCTTGAGCCCTGGGTTCCCTCCCGTTTGCAGGGCGAGAGGAAAGCGTTAAGCTCAGGTAGATCTCGAGAACTCCCCTTGATGACAGAAAATGATTGCTATGAAGAGATATGCTGCTGGATGAGAGTTTGACTGTAGTGCTGAATTTAGATTGATCAATTCACTTGTAGTGCATGTTTTTAGAATGTGGGAGGAAACCGGAGAACCCGGGGGAAACCCACGCGAGCACCGGAAGAACATGCTAACTTCGCACAGAAACGACAGCCGGCCTGTTAAAGAACTAGAACCGGTGACGTTCTTGCTGTGAGGCAACAGTGTTAATCACTGGGCCACCGTGCCGCCCTATGAAGGTAAAGGTGGAGGAGTAGGGGTGGAAGAGGGGATTCTTCAAATCGAAGATGATTGTAGTGAGAAACACTGGCTCTTTATAGTGGGTTAGGAATCGTCTGATTGGTGGATCATACATAGTTAATGCAGAACCAGCCGTGTTCAATCATAATCACGTGATTCTCTTGAAATTAGTTTATAAATAAACTTCACTTATATGCGTTAGACATGTAGAACATTTGTGTTTCATGTCAATATTGGGTGCTTTAATAATATAAATGTGTAAACAATTTGTAATATTGTGATTATGTAAACAAACTAGTAAATCCGAAATAGAAAAAGTGTCTGAAAGAATCAATTCATGGAATTAAGTTTCTCCATTTGCCAAAGGCCATGGTTTAAAGGTAATAATGTTGTAAATAATGTTCACTTTCTTGCACAGACTGTTTTTCTTTTCGAGTTCCCTGAATTTTTCATTTTAAAATTGTTTTTAATGTTTTGCTTGGGTAAAAAAATAACATTAAACAGCCTCAAATTGATTAAATTAACATAATTTGGAGAGGGGGGGGGTCGATTAGCTATCCCTTTATTGACATTTTTGTGAACTATCTCTTTAAAAGTTAAGAAAAACAGAAATGGATTTATTACTTTGAAAAGTATAAACATTGGCTCTATGCTGCTATTAAAATATTGCTTTGTTTATTTGAAAACCCAAACCAGCTTAAACCAACAACACTGAGTACGTTTACATGGACACCAATAATCAGATTTTAATACGATTAAGCCACATTTTCGGGTTTCTCAGTAGCGGAATGCGTCATAGTTGAGCAAACTTAGAGTGCAGTGAATCGGAAAGTACAACAAATAATTTTTTACAATCCTATTTGCTGAAATAATAAAATAAAAGGCCACGATGGTGTTATCAAGACTTTCAGAAATAGAAAAAAATTGTGTGAGATTAATGAAGGCAACCAGAGGAGAATAACGTCAAATTTACTGTCCCGCCCCATAGTAATAGGTAATTAGTTTTTTTGTAAATTGACGCAAAGATGATAGAATACATTCATAAATGCATATAAATGTTTATACGTTTAAAAAAAAAATCTAAATATTACATTTTTTTTTAAAGAATTTAAGATTATGATGACTGTTAACAGTCTTGTGAAAAGGGTCCATACTCTGATTAAGAGTCAACAATGTTAACAGCAGTTTTTGTCACCGGGGCATGCATGATCATTCATGATGTTCCTGAATGAAAGTGAAAGTGCCAATAAGAAGAAGATTTTTTTTTATTCTCTTAACAATGAACATGTCAACCTACAGTATATAAACATCTAGAGATGTATAGACATGTATTTTGAGGAAAAATACTCAAAACAGTCATGTAGTGGTGTGTGACTGTTAGTTGACACGCTCCATTATATATATCCTTCATTATGGTGGGCATATCCCTTATTTTTACATCCCAATGTTGACAGGTATGGTAAGGAGAAAATATCCTAAAATGGTCGGAGTTAAAACAAGAACACCTAGAGGTGGGGAGGAGAAAAAAAACTGTACAAAGATTGTGAAGAACACAGACACTTTGGATTTGTCCTGGGGAGAGACTGAGATGGGTTTGCTCCAGGCTGTCTCTGCTTTTTTTGAAAATATTCCAATAAAGTATATTCTTCTGATATTCATAACCTTCAGACTAAGTTTGATTCATTAAGAGAAAAGCCAGAAACCACGACACAAACTCCAATTAAAATCGACAAATTAGAAATGAAACGACCAGAATTACATGAAACTTCGGAGGAAATGTGGATAGTGTGGTGAGGCAATGACGTTAATCAAATTATGTGCTATAACATGTAAAACAGGATCATGAAAAGAACTTTCAAAAAGTAACTCATGTAAACACTTTAATCATACTATTGTCTTATTCAGATTAAGGCAAATAATTTGATGTACCATGTAAACATAGTCACTGTAAATTAAAAAAATCCTGAACAAAATGATAATTCTAGCAGTTCCATTTGCCAGAGCAAGTACCCTAAAAATTTCACATTAGGTTTTAAAAGAGAAATAATGCTTAATTTATCAGTTCAGCCAAGCATTTAGTATTCTGCTTCAGTGGGACGTTTCAGATTTAAAATCCAGCAGCGTCTTCCAACTCATGTTGTCCCACATTTTTTTTTTTTTTGGTCTGTGGGAAGAATTGTATTACTCATATTCTGCAATATTCATGACATCACTTTATGCCACAGTTGACCTTCCCTCTCTGCTTTTGAGAGGCCAGAAGGCTGCGCTCATGAAAGATCAAAGGGACACAGTGCTTGTACTGTATCTTAAGGGCGCTTAATGCATGTCGCATGTGCATGACAGAGAAGTGTTTATAAGTGCCACTCACAGCTCTGTTGCGTTGCTCCTGCCGCAGTTTTCTCCTCAGTCGGAAGAATTCTTTGTATTGCCTTGAAACGAAGTTAACCGCTGCATACTCCAACAAAGCAGCAAACACGAACAGCAAACACACTGCCATCCAGATGTCAATGGCCTTCACATAGGACACCTGTACACATGCACACAGCGCCTTCATGTTATCCTTTTGTCAAATGCTGTTGATTGACTGTTAAGTAACAGTTAATCACTGGATAGGTGGCTCAAACAAATTTCAAGCTATTTTATTTAACAGACATCTAATAGACGTCTAAACATAGATACAGTTGAAACCAGAAGTTTACATACACTCTAAAAAAAGCAACATAACCATTTTAAAAAAAAATGTCTGATTTTAAATCACACTAAACATTTACTCTTTTAGGTCCATTAGGATTACCTAAATCATTTACATTTGCTAAATGCCAGAATAATAAGAGAATTTTTTTGAGAATTTTTTAATAATTTCTAGACAGTCAAAAGTTTACATACATTTCCTTGGTGTTTTTTTAGCTTTGCTTTTAAACTGTATAACTTTGGTCAAATAGTTTGGGTGTCCTTCCACAAGCTTCTCACAATAGTTTGCAGGAATTTTGGCCCATTCCTCCTCACAGAATTGGTGTAACTGAGTCAGATTTGTTGGCTGTCTTGCTCGCACAAGCTTTTTCAACTCTGCCCACAAATTTTCTATAGGATTGAGCTCAGGGCTTTGTGATGGCCACTCCAAAACATTCACTCTGTTGTCCTTAAAGCACATTTTAACTAAATTGGCAGTATGCTTAGGGTCATGGTCTGTTTTGAAGTCCCATTTGTGGCCAAGTTTTAATTTCCTGGCTGATGTATTGAGATGTTGCTTCAGTATTTCTACATAATGTTCTTTCTTCATCAGAATTAGAATCAGAATCAGACTCATTCATTATGCCAATCATTCATTAGAATCATTCAGAATCAGAATCAGAATCATTCATTATGCCATCTATGCTGTGAAGTGGACCAGTCCCTCCTGCAGCAAAACAGCCCCAAAACATGTTGCTGCCGCCCCCCATACCTCAAAGTTGGGATGGTGTTCCTAAGCTTGTAAGCTTTCCCCTTTGTCCTCCAAATGTAACACTGGTCATTATGGCCAAACAATTCAATCTTAGTTCCATCAGACCACAGGACATGTCTCTAAAAAATTGGCTTTTTCCCAGTGTAATTTAGCCATTTGTAATCTGGCTTTTTTGTTGATTCTGGCTTGTTGATTTTCTCATGTTGGCACAAAAGGAAGCAGTGTGTTTGAGGTTGTCCTTAAATACTATTCTACAGTTGTGCCTCCAATTAACTCAAATGGTGTCAATTAGCCAATCAGAAACTTCCAAAACCTTGAAACCATCATCTGAGCTTTTTCAGAGGCATAATAATCTTATTGTATGTAAACTTGACTTTCAAGAAAAGTTATAACAATTTCTCAAAAAATATCTCTCTCATTATTCTGCTATTAAGCATAACAAAAACAAATTTGATAATCCTAATTTACCTAAAAGAGAAAACATTTAGTCACATTAACATCTGACTTTTTTTAAATGGTTATGTGCCTTTTTATAGTGCATGTAAACTTCTGGTTTCAACTGTAGCTTTGCTAAATACAAGGCAAAATTTGGATGGTCATTGAAAATCTAATAGACCCCTAAGAATAGCCCAAAGCTAGAGTAGTCATCGAATAAACAGATTAGATGGACTCCACATGTGTAGTCATTCATTTCTGCGTTTTTGATGACTAGTCTAGTTTTGGGCTATTCTTAAGGCCTTTTCACACCAAGCAGGAAACTACAGTATAAAGATAATGATGAAGAAAGAGCTCTAAAACAAATTCTGAATGTAAAACAACGGCAGAGTTCAGATGACAAATATAATGATAAAGATGTAGAGAAACGATATTGTTGAGATCACTTTCTGAATTATTTTCTTCTCTCGGTCAGATCAAATACTGTCAGCCAGCCAGAATCCATTGAAATATAAAGGATTCACGAAATTTAAAGCTACAGACATTTGGAGAAGCACTGCTTGATGCCCTCTTTTCAAAGATTATTCAAAGATAATGACTATCTAGAAAACAAATGGTTATTCGATTGTAAAGAATGATAAAATACATGGAACTTATGCCAGGTTAGCATACTGAAGTATAAAAATAAAAGTAAATCAGGTATCCAGTGCTCATTTCAGTGACTTTAAAATGCTGAAATTTTGAGCCTTAATAAATTGGTCAACATGGTGTAAATAAATGTAAAACAAATTCTCTAGTATTCTCATTTTCTCACAACACAAACATTTTAAGAAAACGTGCTGCATTTTCTCACAACACCAAATAACAGAACACAACAGAAATGTTTTAAGGGGACCCAAGTACGTGATGGATGCTGCCGCGCGATGACTATTTCTCAGTGAAGTTGTAGGTGATCTTTGAAAGGTGAGCTTTTTGTTTGTTTATTTTAATATCCAAATTTGCATGTCTTTAGCATTTATTAGCCTAAATAACCATAACCTAAATAGCCGGGACCATCACGTTTTAGGGTCTCCTTGAAACAATTCCGTTGTGTTGTGAGAAAATGCAGCACATTTTCATAAAAGCGTTTGTGTTGTGAGAAAACGCAGAATGTTTTATTAATTGATTGCGTTGTGTGAAAATGCAGCGCGTTTTTTAACAATGTGTTTGCGTTGTGAGGATTTGCAGCATGTGTGTTGTCAAACTGATGAAGATCTTTTCTCAATTTGCTTGCGTTTTTTGTAATTCCACTGCTCTCTCGACCACCGTAGTATAATATCTTTGCAGAAGATTTAAATTAAATAAAGTACATAATCTGCCATTTGAATTAAATGTTAAATACTTCTGAGTGAATTAGGAAAGTATACAACTAATGTAAACGTTACACTAGTCAAATCAAAAAGTCAAGCAAATTCACCGCCATTCCACCAACAGAATTAATAAGTAATAGCAATTAAATAAATAAAAAACTGACCGTCATGTTGTTGATAAGTAGATAACGTGGTTGTTCTTTACAATGAATGTAAAGCACAAACTAAAAACAAACTTATTTCTATTATTCATTGGTGAATGCAAATATATTTATTGTTGCATTTATAGTTATCAGGCTTGGTGTGAACAGGCCTTTTATATATCTATTAGATTTTCATGGACAGTCCAAATCTAGCCTTGTTTAAGGCAAGCCATCTATTTTTAGATATTTATTAGACTCTCTATTAGACAGATCCAAGATCTGTAAAGAGATGACGCCAACCATCTAAAGACTTCAAGAACAACACAAACATTTATACACTTACAACACATACAATGAGGGAAATAAGTATTTAATCACACTGTGATTTTTCAAAATCTCCTACTAAGAAATCATGAAGGGGTCTGGAATTTTCAGCATAATTGCAAACTGTGAGAGACAGAATCTAAAAAAAAATCAGGAAATCACATTGTATGACTTTTTAATAATTTATTTGTAAATTACTGTGTGAAATAAGTATTTGATCACTTGAGTCAAGCATTTTAAATATTTAGTACAGAAGCCTTTGTTAACAATTACAGAGGTCAAAGGGTTCCTGTAGTTCTTCACCAGGTTTGCACACACTGAAGGAAGGATTTTGCTCACTGATCTTCTCTAGATCTGTCAGGTTTCAGGGCTGTCGCTGAGCAACATGGAGTTTCAGCTCCCTCCAAAGATTTTCTATTGGATTTTGATCTGGAGACTGGCTAGATCACTCCAAAACCTTGTTATGCTTCTTATGAAGCCACTCCTTGGTTTTCCTGGCTGTGTGCTTTGGGTCATTGTCATGTTGGAAGACCCAGCCACGACCCATCTTTAATGCTCTGACTGAGGGAAGGAGGTTTTTGCCCAATATCTCACAATACATGGCCACGTTCATCCTCTCCTTAATACAGTGCAGTCATTCTGTCCCCTGTGCAGAAAAACACCCCAGAGCATGATGCTTCCAGCCCCATGCTTCACTGTAGGTATGGTATTATTGGGATGATACACATCATTCTTCTCCCTCCAAATTCGGTGAATAGAGTTAAGACCAAAAAGGTTTACTTTGGTCTCATCTGACCACAGGACTTTCTCCCATGAATACTCTGGACCATCCAGATGGTCCCTGGCAAACTTCAGATGGGTCTTGACATGGGCTAACTTAAGCAGGGGAACCTTCCGTGCGATGCATGGTTTTAAAACATGACATCTTACTGTATTACTGATAGTATCCTTGAAAGCGGTGGTCCTAGCTCTCTTCACGGCATTGATCAGCTCCTCCTGCATAATTCTGGACTGATTCTAGACCGTTCTTGGCATCATTAATACCCCACGAGGAGAGATCTTCCGTGGGGCCCCAGGCTCAAGGACAGTGACAGTCATCATTTGCCTCTTCCATTTTCTGACAATTGCTCCAACAGTTGCTCTTTCTTGGCAATTGCCCTGTAGCAGTTTCAGCTTTATGAAAGTCTACAATTTCATCTCTTTTGACTGCTCTTTGGTTTTGGCCATGTGCTACTTAGACTTTTGACTGATTGTGGGGTGCACAGGTGTCTTTATGACAGCTAGTGACCTCAAACAAGTGCTACTAAATTAGAATCATGAGCAGAGTGTAGCTGGACTATATTAAAGCAAAATAACAGGTCTTTGAGAGTCAGAAATGTGGCTGAAAAGCAAGTGATCAAATACTTATTTCACACAGTAATTTACAAATAAATTGTTAAAAAGTTATACAATGTGATTTCTGCATTTTTATTTTTAGATTCTGTCTCTCACAGTGGAACTGCACCTATACTGAAAATTCTAGACCCCTCCATGATTTCTAAGTAGGAGATCTTGAAAAATCACAGTGTGATTAAATACTTATTTCCCTCACTGTACATACACAAATACACTTCTCTGAGCTTGTACACATAGACATCACCTATACAGTATACACTATATAACTGCAGGTTAACTATGTTTATATATTATACCTTTAACTGTTTAAAGCTATTAGTTACTAGTTAATTAATTAAAGTTTTTAGTAACTAATAAAGTTATGATTATAATGCAATAATGTGCACCTTTTGTAAAGCTGCTTTGAAACAATAACTATTGTGAAAAGCGCTAAACAAATACACTTGAACTGAATTTAATGGAACTTCTTTTAAGCATAAAAAATGCTTCCTGGGTTCCTACCTTAGGAAGTGATGCTCTAGACCCTGAGCTCTGTGTGGTCATGGTAAGAACTGTGGTGATGCCCAGCCCGACACGGGCCGGAGCGGCATCCATGTTAATCCAAAAAGAGACCCATGACAGGATCACTGTTAAAAGGCTGGGAATGTACATCTGGATCAGGTAATAACCCATCTGCCTCTCCAGATGAAACTTCACCTCTATACAGGTGAACTTACCTGGATAAAACAAATGATCATGTTAGCAAAACTAAATGAGTCTCATTGATAATTGCTTGTATGCATAGTAATCTCTTACATAGCAACACCCTGGTAATGACTAAAAACCCCTAACAACTGCTTAGCAAAAATCTAAGAAGGGTTTGGAACACCTTAGCAAACATGTGGCAAACAAATCAGCAACTGAATAGCAACATTCAGGGTGTGTTTCAATCAACTATGTTGCTCGAGAGGTCATTTATCAATAGGTTGTGTACACAAATTCGGGCACTAGTAAGCACTGTTATAAGTAACTGAACTGACTCTGTTTTAATTCACTATAATCTTCCATGTGAAGCTGCTTTGACACAATCTACATTGTATAAGCGCTATACAAATAAAGATGAATTGAATTGAATTGAATAAGTGTGCTTCACTACACATTGGACACTTGCTGTGACATGAAAATTCATTGTACAACCTCTTATCTGGCATTTATGAACAATAGCATGAGAGATATTTTTCACATATTAATTTGATACAGCTTTTTAAAAGTACATTAAAGAAAGATAATTTGATTGTTTCATAAACCAGCAACATTTCAACCATTAGTCAATTACGAATATTTGTATGATTGTTCGGTCACACTTTATTTTGATGGTCCGTTCGTTGAATTTAAGTTACATTGCATCTACACGCCAACTAATTCTCATTAGATTATAAGTAGACTGTTAGGTTGGGGTTAGTGTAAGTTGACATGTACATGCTAAGTTTCTTATAGTCAGTTAAATGTCTGTTTAGGAGCATATCAACAGATATTAAGCAGACAGTCTACTAATACTCAAATGGACCATCAAAATAAAGTGTTACCGATTGTTCTGTATTTGTTTAACTACGTTTGTTGATGGTTAAATATAAATAACAATCTCTTTTCAAAAACATCTGTGGTTATGTTTGGTAAGTTCATATGACATGTTTTGCACTTCAGAACTTACATTAAGGCAGCATTGTGACCATTGATGCTCCCTGACTTTCACGGTGCATTGTGAACTTTACAGGGAGTGAATGTTTCAGTGCCCTGGAAGAATTATGTGATTGAGATAGCCCTGACTACTGAACAAGGAACTGATTGAGAACTTTTTTTAACACCTTTTCAAGCACATATCCACCCCCTGCCTCACCACAACCCAAAACACCCAAAAATGTTTCCTCCTTTAACAAAAACTATTGAATAGATCGTTTGCGTGAACACCTTGTAATGAAAGTTACGTCTTAAAGGTAAAGGATTAGATTAGTTCACTCAAAAATAAAAAGTATGTTATTAATTAATCATCCTCATGTCATTTCAAACCACTAAGACCTTCATTTATCCTTAGAACACAAATTAAGATATTTTAAATGAAAGCTGAGAGCTTCCTTATCCTCTATAGACAGCAAGGTTACTGACTAGGCATGGGCCAGTATAAGATTTTGATAGTATGATAACCTTGGATAAAATGATCACCGTTTCACAGTTTGACGGTATTGTGATTACTCTGAAATATATTCTTTTTAAATGTCTGGGTAAAAAACATAAACTCTTTTCCCCTTTGAACACATTTTATTTGAGAAACATTTAGAATATTTTGGAGCAGTAAACATGTCAGGCTGAATAATGAAAATGTATCATTGACTTCTACTGTCTTCATTAATTTCAAAAACACTGATTTCTTTACGATTTAAAATGGCATCTTTGGATATATTTTCTGCTGAAGATACTGTTCTCCTAAAAAAAAAAAAAAAAAAAAAACGTAAATAAAAAAAATCTTAAAAACCTTAGGAACGGTATAGCAGAATATTCTGGCGGGTTTAAGACCTTGACTTTTCCAAACCACGGTACACCTTGAAAACGGTTATCACGCCATGCCTATTCCTGACTTGTCACAAAGGTACCAAAAAACATCCTCAAAACAGACCATATGCCTTCAGTCGTTCAATCAGAATATTGTCAAGCTATAAGAATACTTTTGTCTGCCCATAAAACAAAAATAGTCACTTTATTCAACAGTTTCTACTACACAGTGTCAGTATATTGCGCACGCTCACAAACACTGTGCATTGATCTACATTAATTTAATAATTGACAACTTAATTTGAGTTCTGAAGACAAACAAAGGTCTCAGAGGTCAGGAACAGTGTTGGGAGTAATGCGTTACAAAAGTAATGTATTACAGTAACATATTACTTTTTCAAGTAACGCAGTAGTGTAAGGCATTACTTTTACATTTTCAGTAATATTTTACTCGGTACATGTTCAGTAACGCGTGCGTTACAACAAACTTTTCGCCCGCAAGACATTAACAAATAAAAAATACCGCAGATCTATTTTCTGTTCGTGGTGAGTGAACATACGTGTGTGTTGTCATTTATCTCCCTCTGGCTATTGGAACTTCTTTCTTTGAACGCGGAATGATTTCAGCCTCTGAGCTTGAGGTCCGGGGCTAGTGGCTCAGCCTGGTTCGCAGTAACATTAAGCCCTAACGCGCAGCGGAAAAGCGGCAAATAGATGGAAATGACAGAAGACATTCGCGAGATGGACGTACGTGCATTTGGTGTTATTTCACTGACAAATGTCGTAAGTATTACAAGTCAAGAGCGCATTCATGTAATACGAGCGAGCGAACGCGCCGGTGTGGTGAACAAAACTCCTCTCGTGCACTCAAAACACTGTCTGGGCTGCTCACAATGATCTGCTCTCTCCGTCAGATGATGCAGACTCACAATTTGTGCCTTGTGTTTCCTCCTCTTTTTGTGCTTTTGCTCTCCAGAGATCCTCCTGTTAAATTGTTATCCCAAGAATGTTGATATGGTTTATACAGGTATATTGCTGCACTATTTACCTACAGGTTAAGGTAAATTCTATAATAAATACAAGTGTTTTTGAGAGTTAGGTATACTACTGTTTTAGGCTAGTAATATTTACAACTTGTTAATGAATGCTTCAGCATACTGTAGTATTAAGAATAGTGAATTCATAAAATGAAATACAAAGTTTACTACAGTAAAGTGTGGTGAATTGTAGTATATTATACCCTATGTTGTAAAAAAACACTACAGCATTGGGTCATTTATTATACATTACACTTGTGTTACCATAGCAACTATAGTATTACCACAACAGATTAACTGAAGTACTTTACTATAGTACATGCAGTACATGCCAGTATGTGTGTTCAGGGGCCCTGTGGAACAGCTTTTCCTCTAAATTAAGAGGATGACAGGCAAAATGTCCTGCACAATCTTATCAACAATGTGGAAAACAGCAGAGACTAGTTCACTTTATTTTAGTTGCCATGATAAAATGGGATTTATAGTGACATTTATTTGAAGAGTGAATAGTACAGTAGGCTATACAGTAATACCTTATCAAGTTTATCCATATTTTCTATCAGTTACATTTCTGCATGAGTTAGTTATATTTTAGTTTAAATGTTTTTTATTTGATTAGTATGGTGCACCTTTTAGATGTTTAAATGTTTTTAAAATAAAACGTATTCTTTACATCCAACGTCTATTCTCTGTCTTTTAGTGTTTAAAACTGGAAATATCTCATCATATAACATACAGTCAAAAAGGTTATGGTTTATTAGATAAAAAAATTTATATGTAAGTTTATTTTAGTATTTTGGTTATTGTTAATAAACAGTGCACCAATATAAATCATATCAAAAAGCACAAAAGGAAGAGGGAACACAAGACAAATTGCGAGTCTGCATATAATCTCACTGAGCGAGTGTACTGAGAGTGTGCAAGAAAATTTGTGCGTGAGCAGTGCATATTTGAGAGAACGTTAGAAAATTTGCACGCGAGCAGCGTATATTTGAGAGCTCACAAGCAGTTTTGTCCACAGAGGCAATCGGTGCACGAGCTTTATATTGAGAAAGCTGTTCATCATGCTCACTTTGTGCATGACAGTTTTGTGTTGTGAGCCACTTGAATTTAAAGTGAACACAATAATGGCAACAATAAGAAGAGAAAAGAAATCTGCATTTTGTCATGGCATTGGAGTTTACATATAGGCCTGTTGTGTCTAATATGAATATAGCCAAGCTGTTCACAGATATGGGTCAGTTGGCGTTTCCCAGTGTTGGCGTGGGTTTCCTCCTGGTGCTCCGGTTTCCCCCACAGTCCAAAGACATGCGGTACAGGTGAATTGGGTAAGCTAAATTGTCCGTAGTCTATGAGTGTGAATGAGTGTGAGGATGTTTCCCAGAGATGGGTTGCGGCTGGAAGGGCATCCGCTGCGTAAAATTGTGCTGGATAAGTTGGCGGTTCATTCCGCTGTGGCGACCCTGGATTAATAAAGGGACTAAGCCGACAAGAAAATGAATGAATGAAAGAATATTCACAGATATTGCCAGATAACCACTTTAACTCTACCATACTTTTAACAGATCATTTGTGAATCTGACCGTCATCCTCTCCTGCATTGTCTTGAGCCTTCACGTTGCCAGTTATATACTATATTGTTAGTAGCCTGGATAGGTCACAGTCATTATGCTACATCATATCGCTTTCTACTGGACGTAAAATGCTCTGCAGTACATTTGGTCACTTTAGAATGTTAAGTTCTAATTCTGGAGTTATTTTGGTGAAAGTAACTAAAAAGTAATATAAGAGTAATGTAACATATTACAATTCTGAGACAGTAATATTGTAATGTAAGGGATTACTTTTAAATAACAGTAACAAGTAATCTGTAATGTATTACAGTTTGGAAGTAACTTGCACAACACTGGTCAGGAACAGGTGAATGATTCATACCATAATTGAACTTTTTGGATAATCTAACACTTTAAGCTCCTTTTAGCTCAGGGGTGTCCAAACATGGTCCTGGAGGGCAGATGTCCTTCATAGTTTAGCTCCAACTTCCTTCAACACTCATCCATGGAAGTTTCTAGTACATTGAAAGAGCTTGATTAGCTGGTTCAGGTGTGTTTAATTGAGGTTGGAACTAAAATATGCAGGACACTGGCCCTACAGGACCGAGTTTGGACACCCCTGTTCAAGCTGGAGTAAAAATAATGATCATGCTGACCATGCATAAATTTAGAACTTACCATCTTTTCAGAAATAATAATAATTTAATCAACTTTCCAATTGTTACCAGTACCATTACTATGAACATGTTAGCAAATACAGAGTAACCTCCAGGCAACCCCTCAAATCAGAAATCGCAAGCACCCAAATAGTGCTGTACTAAAGCCTTAATACTGTGGTTTTCAGTGCTCTACCAGTGTTGTAGTGTTTTGTACAGTATCCCAAGTCTTTCTCTTCTTTGAGGACAAACTGGGGCAGCATAAGGTCATCAGCCACTTGCACCGGGCCTTCATCCAACCACTGAAATATCAGATCATTCATAGTGTAGCCAACTAGAAGAAAAGAACAACAGGGAGAATAATAAGCATATAAAGAAGAAATGATATTTAAATGAGTTATTGATGTTGAGTCTTACAGCTCTCTAACTGCATAGTGCAGGTCTGTGTGTCCATTGGGAAATTCTTCAGATCCATGGGACACGACAGAATCAGCGTGAGTCTAAAGGAGAGACATCGTTCATGTAATAGTTTGAAACAATTTACGTAACATATACTGTAGGGGCTGACACTGCACCTGATGCTATACAGCACGTTTCCGTTCTGGAAAATTCTCAGCAGCTTGTTGTCTGTGGTGACCTCATGAAAGTTGGCGCCTTTCTCATTGGCGAAGAACAAGTCTGGCTTCCAGATGGAGTCCAGCATGGATGGGTCCAGATCCAGGGAATCGTCTGGGTATTCTTTATAAGCCAGCCGTGGGTCATTCCATTGCTGCCGTAGAAAAACGTTCAGCCGGTAATCCTAACGAATTTATGTTCAGAAATGAATCAGATGACGTTCACTGCAGCGAATAATATATTGCATTCTGATGCTCGGTTTGAACTTCAGTAGATCATCTTGACCATGTCTACATGCCTAAACGCATTGTTTTAATGTGATTGCCTGAGATACTTGCATTAACTAACAATTGAACCTAATAATCTGTCCAGTGTGTGTATAATTACTCCACATTCTATGTTACTTTTAATTATTCATTACATTATTATAATTAATTTATAACTAATAAATAACTAATAATACTTATAAAATTTTAATTACTCTAACTTCTCGTTAGTAGCATTAAGATTCATTTAATTGGGGCTGGCTGTAATGTTCAGTTTTGGTTATCTGATTTTCTCTGCTCTTGTGTTCCAATATATGCTTTATATGTGTGTTTGTGTCTGTGTCCATCGTGTGTCCATCGTTAATGAAAAATGCACCACTGTAATGTTGGCACTGTACAATTTTAGTGGTCATTATTCTAATACATTCTGACAGGTTCCTAAGAGATGTGTATATGTGCTTAGTGCATGTGTGTGTGTCCTGTATTCATAATGTTGTGGGGACATAACTGTACTCTATTACAGTGATTTACAAGGACATGCTAGATGTCCTTGTAATTCAGAACACTTCAAAACCATATTTAATGAGGTCTTTTGACATTAAAATTTTGCCACTGGTTTCCTGTGAGGGTTGCATTTAGGGTATGTTATATGTAAATGTATTTTATACAGTAAATACTTTTACTTTTGCTGTATAAAATACATTACGCCTATGGAGAGTCCCTGTAAACCACCAATACCAACATGAGTGTGTAATTGTAAGTGTGTACTCTTACATTACAAGTGTAAGTGTTATGTTACTCTTACTTTACATGAGCAAAAAACTGGGGTATTGGTAATAGGTGTAAGTGTGAACCAAGCCCTTTGAATGAATGGGAAAAAAATTTGTTTCTGCAGTTTTATGCAAAAAAAGTAAGTCAATGAAGAGTAGTTTGTTCACTTTATATGCATTAGACATGTAGAATATTTGTGTTTTATGTCAATATTGGGTACAATTTGTAATATTGTGATTATATAAATAAACTAGTAAATCATAAATAGAAACAAACTGTCTAAAAGATCCAATTCGCAGAAGAGAATCAAGTTTCTCCATTTGCCAAAGGCTATGGTTTAAAGGTAATAATGCTGTAAATAATGTTCTCTTTCTCTTTCTGTTGTTCATATTGAGTTCCCTGAATTTTTTCATCTTAAAATTGTCTTGCTTTGCTTGGGTAAAAAATAGCATATTGGATTGCCTCAGATTGATTAAATCAACAATTTTTTTTGTGAACTATGCCTTTAATAGTTAGAAAGTGATTTATTTCTTTGAAAAGTATAAACATTGGCTCTATGCTGCTAATAAAATATTGCTTTGTTTATTTGAAAACCCAAACCAGCTTAAACCACCAACACTGGATATGTTGCATCATATTTAATGGTGTCTTTTGACATTAAAATATTGCCACTGGTTTCCTGTGAAGGTTGAGTTTAGGGTATGTTATATGTAAATGTATTTTATACAGTAAATACTTTTACTGTACAAATATATTACGCCTATGGAGAGTCCCTGTAAACCACCAATACCAACATGAGTGTGTAATTGTAAGTGTGTACCATGGTGGTCTCTGTGATTGAGCCAAAGCTGTTGATGAAAATGTTGCAGGTGACATTTACAGGAGGACCTGAAAAGAAAAACATCATAAAAATGTTAGCATCTCTCTTAAAAACTTCTAATTACTAAATTCAGATAAAACTGAGGTCTTGCTTATTGGACCCCAAAACCTCACGCACAAAAACCCAGAACACTGTCTAACCCTTGATGGATTCTCAGTTTAGTCCTCATCTTCAGTGGGGGTGTTTTTTGATAGCAACCGGTCGTTTGAAGGCCAGATTTCAAGCATTTTTTCATCTTAAAAATGTTGCAAGACTTCGACAGACTTTGACAAGACTTCGATGCTATCAATGTCTAATGCGAAAAAGCTTGTTCATGCTTTCATGACCTCTCGGTTAGAGTATTGAAATGTGTTACTAGGCGGTTGCCCTGTAGGCCTAAATAACAAACTTCATCTAGTTCAAAATGCAGCTGCTAGAGTGCTTTCTAGAACAAAGAATTCTGATCATATTACTCCAGTTCTTTCATCATTGCATTGGCTCCCAATTAAATATCGTATAAATTAAAATTTTTTATTGACTACCTACAAAGCGCTGAATGGCTTAGCTCCCCAGTATTTGAGGGAGCTCTTGGTGTATTACAGCCTCTCACGTCCACTAAGCTCAATTAATTCTGGACAATTGAGTATTCCCAGAATATCAAAATCAACTGTAGGCGGTAGATCTTTCTCATATCTGGCACCTAAACTCTGGAACAGCCTTCCTAGCACAGTTCGGGAAGCAGATACACTCTGTCAGTTTAAAACTAGATTAAAGACACATCTCTTTGCATTAGCATACACATAAAACACAAAAGCTTTTGAAATTCAAATCCTCTAAAGGATTGTTAGTCTGCATTATTTAGGGTAACTGCAGCTGGAAACACTTCCCAAAAGACAGTATAATTTGAACGGCATCTGCGCTTATGTTACTTCGTTTTTCCTTATCCTGAGATCTCCATAATCCTGGACCAAGCCGTATCCTGAGCAGATGCTGTGGTGGTCATGGAGGAGTGGGGAGTATGAGACTGATTCCGGAAAGGAATCATTGACAGACCAGTCTCCGCATTGACACCCGCCTGTGACCTACACACATTTGCAGCTTCTCCACAATGGATGTCCAGCATTCTCCAGCCTCCGGTGCCTAGACTGCAGTCTGCACAAGACGTTTGGCCAGAGAAGAAATGGTCGTGCTCAACTGAGCCTGGTTTCTCTCAAGGTTTCTTTTCCTTCACTTTTGTCAATTGGTGAAGTTTTGTTCCCTGCCATTGGCTTGCTTGGTTTGGGACTTGTGGAGCTGCATGCGCATCAATGGATTTGCTCTTCAGTGTTTGGACTTTCAGCAGTGAAAATTAAACCACACTGAACTGAACTAAACTGAACATCAACTCAGAAAACTAGACTGACACAGTTTCAATTTACTAGAACGTCCAAGCTGCTTTGACACAATCTACATTGTACAAGCGCTATAGAATTAAAAATGAATTCAATCAAAACAAACCAGCCTTAGCTACCGTGTTAGTCTTAGTGGTTTAATCTGACTTAATAGCAGCTAAAACCTTTCTAAAACCAGCAAACTAGTCCGACCATGCTGCGAAATAAGCAAGTCTCCTTAGTCTGTTGCTTTTTTCTCTGTCAGCAAGAATAACAGTCTTTTAAAGATAAAGAGAGTCTGAAAGCAGAATGTGATGCACGCACATTATAACCGAAAGGAACAATATTGAAAATGTAACATCTGTGCTCACAATTTTAACATATTAGATTAGATAAACAATTGAAGCAGAATTGACCTGCTGTGTCATCTTCAGTGCCTCGATTACGAAGAAATGCTCATGCAGCAAACAGCAACAGATCGCTTCTAAGACAAAATACTGAGGAGGTTGTCCGAGACGGTTAAATCAACTTCCAAGTTATGCTCTAAAACGAAGCGTTTTCTTGAACAAGAAAAGCCCACAGCGACCCGGGCTAATTTAAAATGCCTCATTTACTCACAATGAACTAAAAGGCTGGCTATGCAGATTCAGCGGATACTCGCTCTGTGAATATTTGATTACGCCATTTAATTTATTGATTTAACATTCACAACATTAGCGATATATATATAGCGTATCATAAGGGACATTCCCCCACACACGCTGACAGCCGCATCTCTGAGATGTAGAGCAGATATGAAATATACACGAGCCCAGAGATGCCCACAGAGAGAGATCACCAGAGAAAAAGCGAGGAAGGAAAAAAAAAAGCATAAATAAAAAAGAAATTCAAGATATAAGTGAGAGAATGAGAGGAAAAGACTTATTTAGGTCTGTGGGTTAACATGCACTCGAGTGGACAGCATGGCAAACTAAAAGGCTCTGATGCCAACGCAGAAACTGCCCCTCACAAATCCTCACATAGGCTGTTGTGACACTTTTTACGGAGAGAAATCTACCGTGAGCTGACAGCCGTATCCTGCATGTTTCTGAAGTCATTCTCTTCGTCTGGCACTAAAAGTCTCATATTCTGTCAGCTTTCGCCTGTGGGTTTTTCTCGTCGAATGGTCACTGGGAGTCGGTGTAAGGTGGAGATGGTAAAAAATAGATCGGAGAACCCATGGGGGGGTCACACAGTTTAATGAGATCTTATGTTGCTCTGTGTTTTCGGGTCACAGCACTTCTTCACATGCGAGACTCACAGAGAATGTAAATACACTTTGCTGACCACATCACATTTTGCAGAGTTCCTGCCAAAACAATCTATGTGCAGGAGATTAAGCTGGAACAGCAGTTTTTGCGGTCTTCTGTGTTGCTTGCTTTACATGAGGTTCAAAAATGACCAAGATATCCCTGAATGGAAGTAAAAGAGTGAGAATGAGAGGATGCACAAGACTATAGTAGACAGCCTCGTGTGTGTTTGTTTTAAAGCAGGATTCGGCAGAAAGGGAATACAAAATGAAACAATGGAGATTTAATGCTAGAGGGATGCAGCTTTATTGGTGGGCCTGCAGAATTAGTGTGGTCTAGGTCTGGAAAATATATAGTCCATGTGAAATCAAAATCTACAATGCTTATTTTGTTAACACACATTGAGATTCTTTTGGTAAACAATTCATCTGTGCAGGTTAATGTACTGACTTCTATTTTGTTTTGGTAATCTTCAATCAAAGCCTGAGCATTTGCTTCCATATTTGGAGTGGCAGTCCTTTTTGTTGACTTCAGTTTGACAGTTTTAGCCACAATAGTGTTGGAATAATTATTCAGTTCCATGCGTGTTTAATAAAAAAGGTCAGGAGACGTTTTTCTTCAATGTTTAACATATTAGCTATTTATTGGATACAAATGAATAATTCGATTCACAGAATTCTGTTATCCTCAATGCAATGAAATAATTACATTCAGGAGGTCCGCACCCATTTAATTTCCTGATTCGCGGTTTTATACGTAGCTGGTAATAACAGGTGGAGTGTAGTGGAATTCGCCACTTGTCAATCATTCTCCAGTCCTCCATTGCCCGCACCCATACATACGTCCTCTTTTTCTACTAATTCTCTGCACAACGTCAAAAAGCACAAGACTTCTCAACTGCAAATTCTGTGCTCACAAGAATTTTCGCTGCAGAGCTCAAGTTAATGTTAGACAAGCTTCATCTACTTCTGCAAAAACGCTTCATATTAGTATATAAAAGAACTCGAGAAAAAGTTTAGTTAATATATCACCTTTAAGCAATACAAATACAATTGTTTAACGAAAAGAAAAAATTTACTTAAAACTTAACTTTAAAAATTCCTTTGTAATTCCTTTTTCCCAACAATAGTCTTAACCACGCACCTCTTATGGGGCATTTACACCACATGTGCTACTCCCTTCATTTGCATATCCAATTCGATTAATTCACGCGTCATATTCACTTCACAATAGAGGCGACTTTGCATCATGGTAGGGGTGTCTGTCTGCCTGGCAACGAAAAGTTTCGTTGATAAATACTGTAGCTGACATGGATTTTATTGAAAGTGTAACTGTAGTTTATGTTCTTTAGGAAGGCTGGAAAATGGCGTAGATTTGTTTGACGCCAAGTCTGGGTACATCAAATCTAGAGCTGGGCGATTTGGACTAAAATCTAAATCTCGATTAATTGAAAATTTTAACTCGATAACGATTAAAGAACGATTCTTTTATTTATTTATTTATTTATTTATTTTATTTTTTGGCCTCATAGTTCACTGACAGGTTTGGTATAGTAAATCTGCTCACATATTAAAAGTGAGAGATTTTTGAACAAAGGGTGCATTACTTTATTTTAAAATAATTGCAGGAAACACACACTATCTATGATTATTTACTTTAACGTTGAACAACTGAAATTAAAACACACATTGCCTAAAATGAAGTCACTTTTATCTTATAAAAAATAAATAACTTGCACTTTTTCATAATAAAAGCATAATAAATAAAATAACTTTTGTATATCTTGTAAATAATGTTTTAAACAGTGCATTTCTTGCATCTCTTGTAAACATTATTTTAATGTAAATAATCATTTTATTGTAATAGAAAATATGTCGTCTCAAGGCATCTCTGGCAATGTAGTGCAAACGTGCAACGAGTAGTTACATTTTAACGAAGGCTGTGCCGGACCATATGGTTCGACGCAGAAGTATAAATCAGCCTTAACAGAGCGGAGTCACGTGAATCCACATGGGATGTAGGGAAAGTAATTGAAAAAACTTACCTGGAAAAATTTGATCGATTATAGGATCTGAACATCAATTTCAATTACTTTTCGATTAATTGCCCAGCCCTAATCAGATCCTTGTAACGCTATCTCATGGCAATTCACAACTTTTTGATATAGTGGCTTATTCGTATGAAATCGCATGATCTTATTCATAAAATTTAGTACGATTTACTTATCCCCCAACGAGGGTTGGGTTTAGGGGTGGGGTTGGGTGCCATGTCTCCTTTATAAAATTGTACAATTTAATACGAATTTGTACGAATTAGCTACTAAACTGACAAAAAGTAAAATAGTTATGTTTCCTTGTGAGATCAGGCTGGATCCTTCAAAAGCGCAACCAGCTTGGTGAGTTCATCAACTCCTCCAGGAGCTGTGCCTGGCAGATGCTTTCAGCGGTATTTCCGACTGAGCCTGTGTTCTTCCGATTTGTCCTACCTTGTCAGATTGTCCTACCTCCCATTCAAAAAGTGGGTAACACATTTTGATGACGCAATATGCTACCCATCAGATTTTTCTAGCAGTGTAAATTTAAATGTGGAGTAGTGTGATATGAAGCTTTAATATTGCCCTGACCTACCTAATCCCTAACCCCAACCTCAGAACCATTCAAATACAGTGTTGGTAGCATAATCTGATGGGTAGGATAAAATGTCAGGACACCGGCCCCAGTTTGATGACCTGTTGTCCCATGTCGGCAGGAGGATTTCCCTTCAGGATACCAACTAAAGGGCTACGTCATAATCACACCCATACAAGAGCAAGCTCCTAATTGGTTAATGTGATGCAAATGTCCGCCTAAGATTTCGAATCATGCGCTAAGCATGTCAAACACTCAAAACGCTCAATTTGCATTGTGTCATTCGCTCAATTTGTTTCATTCACACAAATAGCACAACAAGATGTCTAATCACGTCTTTGCATTTACTTAACATGTAAATCACTCACGCTTGACACTTCATCCGTGTCTGGTGTGAATGTACCATTACCATTAGTTTGCTACAAGGGAATGATGCGCAAGCCATGCCCTCTACTCAATATTTCATTTCAGTTGGAAGTACATCAACATATTGAAAAAAAAAAGTCTCTGCAACTTCCAGTTCACGCAGACTTTAAGGGGCAGTCAGGGTGCATTATAATGATCAAAGTGATAAGAAAGCTATTTATAACATTTCAGAATATTTCTATCATGATCTTTTTCACTTTCTGTTAATTAATAATTGTTTGAGAAAAAAAAAGACTTTCATAAACATTAGGCAGCACATCTGTTATGAACTTTAGTTAGGTTTAAAGCTGGTTTTTACTTCTGCATTGAGTGATCGGCGTGATCCACGGCGCAAGCCTTGTGAGTAGCCGTGCATTTATACGTCTGTGTGCTGTTTGTGTTGCTCTGCAATAACACTTCCGAAACACTAGCTGGCAGTAGATTTTTATGTTCCTCTGTGTCGAGTTTCTTCACTGGTGTTTTGTTTTATCTGAACATTACTTTAGTGTACACGTAGCTAAAACTTGCTAATTCAGAGGCAGAAACCAGCAGACGTGCAACAACTTTAATCATAAGGTAAACAAAAGTTTCCATTCTGGAGCTCCTTCACGGGACTCGACACTTGTAAACACTTGCTACATCAGGTTCGCACGGCTCTCGGTCCCACCCACACTGGTCACAGCTACCAAGCTGACCAATCACAGAGCGTGCGCTACGCGTCGTATGCCACAAGTAGTTACATTTTTTGAGAGGTGCGCGTCAGTGTCGGCGTCAGCCACGGCGAGGGCTATGCGACTGCACGAAGGCTGCGCCAGAGCATACGCGTGCACGACGCAGAAGTATAAATCAGCCTTTAGTTACGTGGAGATTTCAAAATTTTTGTAAAATACAACAAATGTATCCAAACAAAAAAAAAACTGTATTTTATATTGTACTAAAGTTTTACAATACATTTTTTTTTGCTGTTTTTGATCAAATAAATTCATATTTGATGAACATAAATTTCCAAACGGTCAATCAATGTGTAACTGAAGTAATGTTGGTTTTTGGGAACTGTTCCTTTAACAGATGTTGAAAATGTAAACAACTCTAAAAAGGACAGAGTTGAAAACATACCTTTAAAGTTGGGCCTTATCCGAGCATCATATCCAGATGTCTTTCCCATTAATTTATCCAGAAAATCCGAGGGTGACATGGGTTTCGTCCTAACACTGGGAGATTTCAACTCCTTACTAAACACACACCTGAGAGACATGTACAAAAATAAACAAATATACAAATAAATGCAAAAAATACAAAGCATCAGATCTACACCTCCAACAGATCATCATATTAGAGGGCTGCACGTGTGTTTAACAGTGAGGCCCAAAGTATGAGCCCAAAGTATTTTTTAAACCTTAAAAACTTCATTTATATTCAGGTTATATTTCCCTCGGGTATATTTCCCTCCACCACTCAAACTGAACAAATGACACTCTTTGCTATCACCTCTCCCTCTCTGTCTTCAGAAACTTTAATTTGTCAGTTTAATTGGGATTTTAAATGAGCGGAGTTACACTGTGGTCTTCCGGACTGTACATGCGTGTGGTTTATTAATAACTACGCACTCTATCAGCTCTCTCTGCTGTTCATTTTAACATTCGCTGGTGTCAAAAGCCTTTATTATCATTCAATTACTGACTGAGTGCTTCAGCAATAATGTTTGCTCACTTGAAAAGGTTTCTAACAAAACATATGAGGAGTTTCCTTCAAATGTTTAAGGAGCTTTTTTAAAAAAAGAGCAGGTCAGAACATCTGTCCAATGTTTTATTAACACCCTTGTCTACTGGACACGTCCTGTCTTTTTCTCCATATGGCTGCAGTGAAGACGTGAGACAGAACTGACATCTTTATTGCCTTGGACCTGATTGCAGGTTGTTGTAGGTGTTAATATTTTATAAAGAAAGATTTAAGTAGAAGTAGCAAAACAAAAAAAGGCAGCACTTTCTCTGCCACACTTTGAATCTTATTCCATATTTAAAGAAATTTTCTGGTCCAGTTCCTCTTCAATTTCCCTGTGTGTTTGTGAGCAGAACTGTGGCAAATTCGATTTGTGAAGGTATAAAGTCCGTTTCACGCAGCATATAGAAAAATGGAAATATAGCACACAGTAAACGCATCCTCAGGTGAGTCTCACAAGCCTTTTACGTCAGTCTGAAGGAACGTCAAGTCCCAAACAGGCCAATAATAGTTAAATCTCATTATGTGAACTTCAATAAATCTGCAATTTCAGTAACAGTGACAATGACTTCAGACAGAGCTGTCTCTACGTGTCAGCCTCATACTTCAGAGACCCAGATACATAAAGCCAACAAACACACACACAAACACACACTCAGAAACATAAGAACGCTCTTCGGGATTAAAATAAACCTATCACCCATGAAGTCTACTGAACTGAACGCGCAAGCTGAAAACGGATGACTGGACACACAAACAAATACGAAAACTCAAATATTGAGGAGAAACAGGTAGATCTACTGAATTTGGAAGACACTTCAAAGCTAGATGTTCACAAACTCTCTCCACAAGTGCTTTCAAGCTTAACGCACAGTGTGTTAACCAACAAAAACACACACACTTGATGGAAACTCACCTGATGACCCCTTCAAACATCCAGCAAACCAGTAAGAGCTCCAGCAGGATCCTGCAGATCACAGAAAACATCCTTTCACTGTTCAGCAGCTGCTTTTCTGGTGTCCCGTGGCTAAATCTCAATGAGCAGATGTGTTTTTGAGGGGCAGGACGCCCATTCTGATGCACTCTGGTCTCTCCTCCACTGCCATCTGACTGAGCACAGCATCCCGAGACGGGCTGAGAGACGACTATGTGTGTGCGCACGTGTGTGTAGAGGGGGTCTTCTGCTCTTTCTTTCTCTTTCTGGCCACATGCTAGCCTGAGGTGCAGTTCTATCACGGAGAAGAGAGAAGGCAACAAAGCGTAAGATGCATTTAAAGACTTTTATCAGAATAAACAACTGTGACACAACTTAACCTGAGGGGCTCCAGATCCACATCCCAAGACGCACTCTAGCAGAGGACGAACAGCCATCCATCCGTCTCTCCTGATACTTGACTGTTTTCGGGTGGATGATGTGTAACATCGGCTTACTGTTAACAGCAAGACTTTAGGTTCAAATTGATCAATCTTTACATTTTAGCTTCTAGAAATAGCTTTGCAGGATTCTGATCACCTTTGCATCACATGATCCTGCAGAAATCATTGGAATGCACTGATTTTGTTGAATATAAGTTTATTAAAATAATGGAGGTGAAATAATATTGATGTTCTATTGCCTAGTTATGTTGTCGTTCATCTAAACAGATGTATATATACCAAAAAAAAAAGACTTATTCTGACCTGTTTTTGTTACATACTGTATATAAAACATGGTAACACTTTACAGTAACAGTACATGAATAATAATGTATTAATATGTAAACTAAACATTACTTTATTATGGATTAATGATGAGTTAATGTACGCACTAATCATAAACTAACTTAAATGACTTGTTAATACATGTTGTTAACATTTAAGTTTAAGATAAATGTAACCAACATGAACTCATGAACTGTTAATGTATAACTATTTCATGACTTTACTTGAAGGGGGTACATGAACATTAACTAATCCTCAACAAACTCCTGTGTTTAAACTGTTCATGTTGATGTTGACAGAACACTTTTCTAATGTTATTCAGTGTAAACCCACTACACCAGGGGTGCCCAACCTCGGTCCTGGAGGTCCGGTGTCCTGCAAAGTTTAGTTCCAACCCCAATCAGACACACCTGGGCTAGCTAATCAAGCTCTTACTAGGCTTTCTAAAAACATCTGTGCAAGTGTTTTGAAGCTAAAATCTGCAGGACACCAATCTCCAGGACCGAGTTTGGACACCCCTGCACTAGACGGACGTACATAAGGAGTTCATGAGTAGTTCAGAATGGGTTAATGATGATGTGCCCCTCCAAGTAAAGTCATGATATAAGTATAGAGTAACACATCATGAGTTCAAGATGTTTAAATTAAGCATAAACTGTAATTAATACATTAATTAACAAGCATTCATGTACTAACAAATAATTAAGGTAGTCATTATTCATACATGTAGACATGTTGTAGTTAAAGTTAGTTCGTGATTATCGCATACAATAACTCATCATTAGTTCATAATAAAGTAACGCTACATATTAACACATCATTATTCAAGTACTGTTATTGTAAAGTGTTACCTAAAGCAATAAGCAAGCAGTTAATTCCGCTGTGGTGACCCCTGATAAATCAGGGACTAAGACGAAGGAAAATGAATGAATGAAAACAATAAGGGAATCTCTTTAAACTTTATTATATTTTGAATGATTAAAACACTATGCTGATAGGGCATCACGGTGGTGCAGTGGGTAGCACAATCGCCTCACACCAAAAAGGTCGTTGGTTCGAGCCTCAGCTGGGTCAGTTGGCATTTCTGTCTAGAGTTTGCATGTTCTCTCCGTGTTCTCTCGGGTAGGCTAAATTGTCTGTAGTGTATGAGTGTGTATGGATGTTTGCCAGTGATGGGTTGCAGCTGGAAGGGAATCCGCTACGTAAAGCATATGCTAGATAAGTTGGCGGTTCTTTCCGCTGTTGCGATCCCGGACTAATAAAGGGACTAAGCTGAAAAGAAAATGAATGAATGAATGAAAATAATATGCTGACTAATTAAGGCAGACAAATTAATATTATAACTATCTAAAATGACAATTAATCATTATGGAAAGGCACTTTAACTCCTAAATCATTAGAATGTTGTGGTTTTTAAAACACTGATTAAAATAGGGCTGAAATTATATTGTCATTCAGTTTAACAGAGGTATATGAGCAATATCACCTGAGTAGCAGTGCGAAATGGTTGTATATCGGCACTGGTGGGAGGCGTGCGTTGGCACAAGGTGGCAGGCCGAGTGCCTTAGTGTCTCACCAGTGACGATATACAGCCAAATCGCACTGCTACGAGCGTGAAATTGTGTTTATGCAACAGTTTGATGGCATAATCATGTATATAAAAAAGAAAATCAAACACAGAGAGTCTAAAAACTCTTTTATATGAGGAACTACTTTCTTCCACTATTGCTTCACATCTGCAGCAGAAGCTGTTACTACTTCACCAACGTCATTTTAGAACTAGTATTTGAATGATTCTCTAGTGTAATGTCTAAAGTAAAGGCAAAACAGGTGTTTTGCTGACACTTTGACATTATAAGGCTGAACAACATGAAATGCCATCAGTCTACAGAGATTTGCCAGTATTTCTGTTGCAATCAGGAGATCACAATAATTAACCCCGAAAAGGCCAGAGCAACGCAAACACTACCAGATTACAGTTGTGTTTGTGATAAGGAAAAATGCTGAACACATGCAGACATTTCTTTTTTCTTTCTTTTTACTGAACTAGTCTGCAGTAACGAAAACAGGAGACTCATTAGAAACAAACCAAGCAAATGGCCAAGCAAAAAGTAAGTCAGGGTTGTACGGAGTGGCCAACACAAAATACATAAATTCCTGATATGTGAGTCCCATCTCACACCCAATACACTATAATCATATGGTATAAATGCAGCACTACAACTTACAAAAGAGAGAGATCGACATAGAATGTTACTTACCAGTTTAATATTGATTTGATCAGCTGTAGTTAGAAATTACAAGTTTTTCTCATCTAAGGACTTTATGCGGTCTCTGTCGCCATCTTGTGGATGGACAACGTCAACTGTTCTTGCTCTGCTCAATGACAGACTAATGGCCGCCAACACGCTCCAAAATTATAAATATTTAAAATAGGCACTATCCTTATAAATAAACTGCATAGTTGCAATCTAAACAACTATATTCGCGACTAAAAAAATTCCTCAAAAGTACATTATGTTGTCCAACAGCTGCAATATTTGTCAAATTGTAGTGAGTTTGTTGATCTGCTCCTGCAACCCATCTCTGGGAAACATCCATACACACATTCACACTCATACACTACGAACAATTTAGCCTACCCAATTTACCTATACCACATGTCTTTGGACTGTGGGGGAAACCCACGCGAACGCGGGAAGAACACGCAAACTCCACACAGAAACGCCAACTGACCCAGCCGAGGCTCAAACCAGCGACTTCCTTGCTGTGAGGCGACAGCACTACCTACTGCGCCACCGCGTCGCCAAATCATGATTCAAAAAGTATAAAATAATACAACATGCATTATACTTTAAAAAAAAAAAACCTTCTAGCCACATACCAATCTAATCACATGTAAGATATTTGGGATAAAAGAGTCTACTAAATGAGTCCATTTAATATGCATATAAAATAAAGTTTGCTTTATGATACAAGTTGCATTATATGCTATGATGATTGAAAATCCCTTTTTATCTTTGACCTACTTAGTGTGTGTGAAAACAATATTAGAAATTATATGTATAATTTATTTCGTTTTTTACTGTAAGCGGAATATGCAGGAACCTGCTGTTTAGACGTAATTTCCTCCTTCCTACAGCTTTACATGAACTGGCAGCTCTGTAGGAGAAAGCCAGGGAACAAAATAAGACAAGAATATAGTTAGAGTGGGTGTAACAGAGAAATCCGACCAAGCTTTATCTTGTGTTGAGTCACAGTGGATAACTAGGCCAGTGTTAATTTTAATGTATCTTCACTCCAGAGTGAACCGAACTAAAGAATAACAAACCCAGTTTTTCCCCTGAAATCACCCACTCACACACATACACACAAGCACACTCAGTGGTCATGTCGATGCCTTGACCTCGGGAGGAATTAGAGCACATGCCTAAACTACACAACGACGCACACAATTTTTGCTTTCGGCTAACGTAATTATCCGAGACCCTCGAAATACACAAGTCACTGAACTCTACTCATTAAGGCATCTGAAAATAGGATTATTAACCAATGAATCATGCAATCTGAAACATCAAACAGACACATACATGCTGCACAGTGGTCTCCTCAAGGTACTCAGGAATCTGAAGTGAGAACTGTGCTGGCTGAATAGAGATGAACTCGGGGGATGAAGCGTGTGTGTGTGTGTGTGTGTGTGTGTGGTTTACCGACATCTTCACATGCGTGGAGTCCTCAGGAAGTTTGGAGCTCAGACAAATTTTGTCGCTGCTTACTGGTGTTTCTACCAGTGAAGTAACAAATTACAAATACTCAAATTACCGTAATTAAGTCATTTTTCTCAGGAATTGTTATTTACTAAGTTGTTTTAAAATGTGTACTTTTACTTTCCCTTGAGTACATTTTTGGTACTTTTAGCCCACAATTTTTCTTTAATCTGCAGTCACTATTTTTTCTTGTCTATGCGATTGGGTGAGTAGAAAAATCAGTGCTGTGAATCCCGTCCAATCTCACATAAAAAAGTAAATCGCATCATACTGAAGACCTGGACGTTTTAGAAATGCAGCAAACCATTTGGAAGCATAAAAAGTGTCCAAGATGATGTCCAAAATCTTTACACGCAATGACCCAGAGACGGTTTAGACTGCTTGTCACTTATAAGCTGAAGGATGCCTCTATGATGACTGAAATACCAAACAAGTAAGTAATTGTACTTTTACTTGAGTATGATTTTTCAGTACTCGTTCCACCACTGGTGTTTCTACACTACCTCAGTCAATGCAACCACTAAAATACTAATTACCCTGACGAAGAAAGAATATTTTGGGATTTTAAGAAAACAGCACATTAAAAATGAATAAAAACAAATCGCAATCATTATAACAATCAACAATAAAATGTATTCAAAATGTTGTCAAATTTACAAAATGATTGGATACTTAGAAAAGTGTTAGTTTACAAATTATATGATAAAAGCAGCATGCGGGCAGTAATGTAATTTAGGTAACATTTTAAGCCTGTTTCACACCGCAAGCGTGAGCAGCCCTTTTTTTTTTTTCGGCGTCCATGTTAACAGATTAGAGCTTTCATACTGCATGCAGAATCAGCGCAAGGGATGAGCGTCGCTGAAGCAGCAGTGCCGCGATAGTTTCGGAGTGATTAAAGTGACAGTGCATTAATCATGACCAAAAAACATTGAATGACAGTAAAAAGTAGCAATTTGACTCAATAAATGCATTGATAAGATCCACTGATTTTTATATATAGTCAATCAAGTGGACTTAAACCAATAAAAAATGCAACAAATATTTATTTGGGCCCGAACTACAAAACCAAATGTAAAACAATTAGTTTTGCTTAAGCTGCACATTAGTATGATCATGTATAAATATCATTATAACTAGATTGCATAAATGTTATTATAATGGGCCTACATTTTGAAGGCAATCAAACAAAAAATTGCATATCACAGGCGATTGTCTTCTGACTGAGTGCACCTTAAAAGACATGAATGACACACCTCGGAGCTTGAGAAGCATACAGTTCTTTATGATATAATTTATAAAATAAAGAGATCCAGGTTAAGGAAACAGCCTAGGAGGAAGTTGCCGCGGGCCTTGGTGTAGATAAAGTTTTTTTTTTAAAGTGTATTTACAGATCCATAGATAGATAGAAAACTAGATAGAATAGACAGAGATAGATTGATCTGTGCAGCAGCTGCCGATGAGCAGAGCTGCACGCTGCAGACGCAGTCGGTGTGAAAGGCAAATGCCTGCGCGCTGCTTCTGTTCTCCATACGCGCTGCTCACGCTCTGAAACAGGCATTAGTCAATGCACTAAAACATGATTTTTGCTTCTTCGTCACCTTAGAATTATAAGGTTCTACCTGACATTTTGGTCAAAATTGAGTTATTGACATTCTTATTAAATGACAACTTATTTACATTATGGGATGTTTTTTATAAGTTGTTTACATTTTAAGAATTTTTATTTAAAAAAACAAATGTTACACACATACTGTTTGCTATGGAATGCAAAAACTTTGTAGCTCAAAATCATTCAGAACACAGATAGAACCTTATAATTCCAAGGTGACAATTTGTTCAAACTACATATTTAAAATGAGTTGAAACAACACAATTCTTTAGTTTTTTGTTGGGATGACTTAATTGTTTTGTGTTCAATTTACTGTTCAATCTAAATTTATAAAGAAAGATTACCTTAATTGATTTGTGTTGAAACATGAAGGAATTTTGTGGAACCCTGCATTTTTTAAAGTGTGTGCAGACTACTTTAATATTACCTTAACTTATTTGACAACTTACTGATGTCTGAAAAAATTATTAAGGAGAAACCTTTTACGAGTATTCTACCACCATTGCGTGCATATTTCATAATCCATAAAAAGTAATTGCAATCTGATTATATTAAAAAATGTAAAGCAATGTAATTATGAGTACTGCATTTTTTTGTAATCGTATTACCTTAAATTATACGTTAACATTTACTACCCAGCACTGGCAATGAAGATAATCTGTTCCTTTAATTTGTACTTATTAAAGTTTAAATAATATAAAAAATAGAATTTGTACACATCAAAATAATTCAAGCCCAAATTAAATTAGTTTCCTTGGCTATCACTCCGCAGAAAGACAGAATGAGCAATTTGCTATTACTCTGACCTGTATATCAGAGCACTGGTGCATAAGGAAGTAGGTCAAGGCTATGGTAGGGAACATGTTTGCGGGCAATCACAGGTTTAATGAGCCTTAACATATTGCATCTCAAAAGCCTCAGGGTCACGCCCATATCTGACACACAGGCATTCAAATGAACAACTTCTGAATGTCTTGCACTTGAGGAAGGTTGGTGAGTTCCACTGACCGCTGGAAAGGCCAGAGAAACACTGTATATTTTAAGTTACTTGCGAATCTTTTTAAAACAAAAACAAGTTAAGAAGAATTATAACAAATCACGTGTATAATTAAAATAATTTACTTTTATTCAGTTTTCATTTGTACCAGCTGCTTTGTTTTGTGCAGGCAGAAAACCACCAGGTGTCAGAGGAATGTCTTTCATCTGGTTTTGTTTGATTGGATATGAAACATTAATGCCATAATCATTCAAAGTGGATCTCCTGTATGGTTTTGAGGCTTTGGAGGAAATGTTTAAAAAGGGATGCATTCAAGAAGAGATGAACATTTACTGACCTCAACAGAAAAAGAAACACAGCACAACTTTTTCAATACAAACAACAGGAAAAATTTCCCTCAGTAGAAAATTGAATGATAGTTTAAACCAATTAATGGGCGCAATGAAATCACAGCGCCAACTTGCAGCCCATAGGCAGCACTGCATGTCCTGACCTCAGCCTTCAAGGTCAGATGACAGGCTGCTGTAAGCCTTCGTGTTTGCTTTGTGTGCATGTGTGTGTGTGTGTGTGTATGTGTGTGCGTTTCCCCAAGTTCACTCCAAACTGACAGTGGAACGAGAACAAAGAAAATGAAGACTGTTCAGTCTTCGTGAATGTTGAAAAGCTTGGCCACCTCATTCAGATCTGCATGTTCCTCTCCATCTTTGATTATCTTCAAATAAACAGATACAACAACAGATTAACACTCATTCTATATGCAAACACTGAAATGGAGATGGATGGAGATTAGGGCTAAAGCTGTAATTTTCATGCACATCTTGTCAGGGAAGCACAGATCTATAAAGCCTGGTTTATACTCGATGCATTCAGCTAGTTAGCTTAGGTGTGTGCGGCAACACTGTGTTGGTGGAGGTTCGCTTTGGGTGACCCCAATATGTTTTTGGCTGGCGGTGTCTATGACTTCTTTTACAACTTTGTGGGTTACTCCACATCCGAAGATGCATGACTTGCAGCCAAGCTGGGGGAATTTACACGTGCCACAAACCTTATGCCCGGATTCACACAGGGCTTCAGCATCAACGCTTGACAGAGCGCGTGTCTGAAGTTGGAGCTGACGCGATCGTCATAGCTGCGTTAGTCAATGAAATAAGTCTGCAATCAAAGTAAATGGGAAGCCTTGATGCTGACGCCCTGTGTAAAATGTGAATAGGGCATCAAAAATCACCACCTGATGTGATATATTTTATGCACAGGTTTTCCAATGATTTAAGTAAATTATTTTTCATTTTTATTGTTTAAAATTTTAGGTTATAGCCTATGTTACTCATTTACACAACTGTATTAAAAGCAAAAACTTTCACAAGTGTCCTTCAATATTATCCAGAACATATTCATGTTATATATAGTTAAATTAATTTAGCAACTCCACTCACTGAGTTCTTCTTGCTCACTGTTTCGTCATGACATTTACTTCGAGTGGCACCTTGTTATTATAAATAATAGTACAAGAGAGAGTGCGTCAAGTATAAAAGCCTTAACAATTCTGTGTGCAGAGTCAGTGGAGGCTCGCACTGCAGACCCAGCCTTAACGCTCCTCTAAAGGCCAGGAGGTGTGTGTGTGTGTGTGTGTGTGTGTGTGTGTGTGTGTGTGTGTGTGTGTGTGTGTGTGTGTGTGTGTGTGTGTGTGTGTGTGTGTGTGTGAATTAATAAACAAATGGCTACTGAATCATCTGACAGAAAGATTTATTTTTAAAACATTCGACTGATGAGCCACGATTGAAGTAAGAACATGTTATTAAATGTGACATTTTCATGTGCTTTCAGATGTAGCAGCAACACAGAGCCATAGATCACAGAGTAGCGATGCATACAGTTGTGAAAATGCAAAATTCTTATCTTCGCTTTCAGGATTAAATCTTTTTCTTTTTTTTTTTAATCGTCGTGTTTTTACTAAACTTTTCTGGGAACTGGCTCTGTGCAATACTCAAAAAAAATATTTGCTGTTTATTCAAACTACTTATGTAAATGAGCTAAAACAACTAAATTCTTGAGTTTTTTGTGGTCAACTTAATTCTTTAATGTTCAATTAACTTAAATTTGTTAATACTGATAAGTTAACTTAATTCCTTCATGTTGCCCCAACACAAATCGATTGTGTAGAACCCGTCTGAAAGCAGGTGTTGGAGCTTACAGAGCTGGTTTAACTGACAAAATGTGCATGAAAATCGCCTTGGATCAACTGTGCAGTGTTAACAGAGATGTGAATGTTTTCTCTGCTCACCTTCCTTGCAATGGGCATTCTGTTGAAGACATTCCACAGAACGATACCAACCACCACCTTGTCTCTCAGATAAAATATTATTCCCTTCCCATAATCCTCCTTCTGCTGGACAAGAGGTGCGGGGGTCACTTTTCCCACCTCCAACACTCCAGCAACTGCCTCTGTCTCACTCTCTGAACGGATTCCAGTTCCTATAAACACAAAAAATGTGTATTTTTGTAAAATGTTTGTATTTTGTACTATTGATGGAGCAACCTACATGTAAGCAATTGTTTTGTACCTGATTGTTCAGTAGCAGCTTTTGGTGTGTCCTTGGCTGTGGCTTTAGCAAACACTCCAACAGTGGGCAGACTGCTGTCCACTATACCAATGGCTTCATATCCTACATCTGGTCCAAGATCACTCCTGAAGATGACCACATTAGAGGGCTCTCAGACTTAAAATAGTTAACCCACTGTCCTTAAACTCTGGATGAACGGAATGCTGAGTATGAATTCACTGATGTTTCTCACAGTGCACTCTTAAACCATTGGCTTACACCTCTACTTTTATCTTTGGGTTCAGCAAGCTACTGGTTTGCTATTATGTTGTTTTCCAGAACATACTTTTTCCAATAATTCAATTTAAGTTTAATTTGTATAGCACTTTTCACAATGATTATTGTTTCAAAGTAGCTTTACAAAACGTGCATTTTTGCATTACAATCAAAATCAGAAGTTAGTAGTTAGGTTAGTAGTTACTATAACTTTATTAGTTACTAATTATTTAACTAATTATTAAAACTTTATCAGGTAAAGTTATAGGATATAAACATAGTTAACCAGACATAGTTAACCAGACATGGTTAATGTCTGGGTGTATATGTTCAATGAAGTGCATGGGCGTTGCTAGGCCAATTTTAGGGGGCTGTAGCCCCTCTATATTTCTACTCAGCCCCCCTAAAACTTTTGCAATTAGCACATAAACTTTACACTAAATTATCGCCTCAGTCCCCTTTAAATTTGATTTAAAAAATGGCGGCATAATTGGGCTACTTCCAGTCTTTTGTTTTTCATTTGATCAGCAAACCACAGCCGTGGACAGCGAGGTGTATGCTTATTGATAAATTAATATCTGCTTATTTGCAGTTCTTTAATATAGATAATCTTGTATCACCTGTATCCCAATGTCACAGAGGAGCAGTCGCGTTATCTCTACATTCACTTCATCAGAACAGCCGTTTCCCTCAGCAAAAAATGTAACTCTTAACGAACATTCCGCTATTTTTATTTCAAAATGAATTACCAATACTAAACACTTTACAGTTCCTGTGGCATTAACTATACCATACAGTCTTGCACAGAAAGGATTAAACACAGTGACAGAACCACTTAGAGAATGTACTCGTTTTAACTGTGACTGAGTCACTGACAGAGATAGAAACATCAAGTGTTGTCTAGTATTAAAAAAAATACTTCTTATTTATTATTATTATTATTCAGATCGTGAAATATGTAAATTAGCCTGAAAGTTTAAAAATATATATTTATATGCATGTCATTTAATTAGAAAAGTGGCAGTTAATTTATTTAATACATTGAAACAAAAAATGAAATGCACTTGAATATAGAAAGTGGTTTTTACTACAGTAAACGGGGGGTGAGACTATTTGGCTTATTCAGAACTCAAATGGTTATCCCTGTCTATGTAATACAGTGGAATACTAGTATACAACCCATATTAAACAAACATTTTTGAAGTGTATTACTATTAAATTACTACTTATAAATGTAATATTAGGCTTTATATATTTTTTTTTTACCTTATAAGGAGCTGAGCCCCCGTAAAATGAAAATCCTAAAATCGCCCCTGATGAAGTGTATTAGCTTTTTCTTTTCTTACTATAAAAGGTAGAAATGAAATACTGTTACATTAGCATAATTTTGTAATTCACTTCATATCTATTCGAGTTTCCACCAAATCGAGCAGTATTTCATAAACCCAGATAATCGGCTTCTAAATTTAAAATTTGGAGTGAATTTTCTATTTTAAAAGAGCTTAAGGTGTGTTTACCAGAACATAGACTGATGCCAGTAGGGTTTGTTGGCTCCGGTCATGTTTTCACCGGCCAGTCTGCCACTGACCACTGCGTGATCATGATGCTCCACACGCCGGCGGCCCAGCTTAATGTCATAGAAACATGCAGCATCTCCTGCCTAGAACACAAACATTTATCATTATATTGACTAAAGTGCTTGATTCAATCAGATCTATTACAGGTAAAACCTTTTCAGAAAAACAGATTTTTTAGAACCATCTGTCTTGGTGATGTTTCCTGAATAGAGCTAATATCAGTAACATTAAAAGACCCCCCCCCCCCCCTTATAATAGCCTTACGTACCACCCAGATATTAGAGCGAGCCTGGAGCTCAGCATTAACCCGATAGCCTCCGAAATCAGAGTCCACTTCCAGCCCGGCTGATTTGGCAAGCTCCACACTAGGCTCCAAACCAACTGCTGCCACTATGTGGTCTGTTTTCACCTAAATCAAACACACAAAAAAAGCATTAATATTTCTAATAGGGCTGCCCTCAACTGAAGATTTTCTTGGTTGACTAGTAGTTATTTCTTAAGGGATCAGTCATCTAATTGAACATAAAATAATAAATATTAAAAACATTGTTATGAGTCTTTAATTGTTTACACAAACTGTCAGAAGTAATGATTGTGAAAGTGTGAGGGAAAATGCAATATGGTGGCTGCATTGGCATTTTAATAAAACACTGATTGCACTATCATGGACACCAATAAACCAATTTTAGTATGATTAAGACAATACTCTGATTAAGAGTCCACCATGTAAACAGATTTTTAATGACTTTATTCCGACTAAAGCAATGGTCTTAAACTCAATTCCTGGTGGGCCACAGCTCTGCAGATTTGAGCTCCAACCACCTCCAACTCACACCTGCCTACTAGTTTGTAGTAGTCTTGGAACACCTTGATTAGTTGGATCAGCTGTGTTTAATTAGGGTTGAAACAAAACTGCAGAGCTGCGGCCCTCCAGGAATCAGGTTTGAGTCGCTTTATTAAAATGCAGTACAGACATGTAAACAGCTTAATCAAACAATTAAGGTGTTTTTGTAGTACATTTTGCGACAGGATGCACATACGACAATTGTCAGGTGTTTGACGACAAACAAATGAGAGCGTCTTCAAGCAAGAGAGAACATTTTTGGTGCGAATGGGAAAAGATGACTGCTGAGAATTCTAGAAGAAACAGAAGTATTATGAAGTACCTCAGAGTTTGTTGTGGGGGCATAAATAAAAGTTAATAAATGAAATGGCAGAGATAGCCTGCTGCTTGAGAATTTGTATCCGCCATTGTCTGTATACACGCATAGAGTGAGGAATGAACTGCAGTTGAACTTGCACAAAATGAAAAACGAAATGACCAAAATCACATATGGTGCCATGATGAACATGAACTGATGATGCATGAAATGCTGGAGGAAATTAGCGTTGAGTGGTGACATAATAAAGTAAATCGAACTATGTACAATGAGATGTAAAACAGGAACCGAGGATGAAAGGAACATTTAAAAAGCAACACATCTAAACAATCATATCATTGTCTTATTCAGATTATGGCTAATAATTTGATTACTGATGTCCATGTAAACATAGTCATTATGATAAACTAGTGCTTTCTTTGTCTTCATGCACAAGATTAAGCTGGAGTCATACAGATTACATAATCTAAACATATCTGTTTTCCATTTTAATTGGTTCATTTTCATAGTAGACATTTTGCCATCAATATATATATATATATATATATATATATATATATATATATATATATATATATATATATATATATATATATATATATATATATATATATGTATAATTTTTTTTCTGCATGCCCAAGCTAAAAGACTTAGATTAGCAGAGAGTGTGCCTTGTTTGCTTTTAATATTTAAAAAGCACCATGTTTATCGATGATGAATGATGATTCAATGTTCACTAGATGTGCGGACAGTGTGATTCATTTCACCATATCCTAGCCATTTTTAAACAAAATGTTAATTTCTTCTCATCGACTTATGGTCAACTATTAGGGGCAGCCCTACTTTATGATTACTTACACTAACATTTATCCATAGTGTACAGCAAAAGTAATGTTTCCTGAAAAAGGAAACTCACCAGTCGTCCGTCCTTTAGTTTGATCTCCAATTTGTCATTTTTGTAGGTCACGTTTTTTACTACAGCATCCGTGATTACATTTACACCCTCTGTGAAAAGACAAAAAGCTTAGCTGTGGCCAAGAAGCCTACATTTAATACTGAAAAATAACGCTAAACAAAGAAATTCCTGCACCAAACAGAATTTTTTTAAAAATACAACAGCTTTCAGACAGCTTAGCCAAACTCTGCCGCTGTCTGGTGACCCCAAACACATGCCACATTTATTGAGGGTGTTGGGCTTCTCAAACAAACATCATTTATTTACTCTCTTACCTTTCCGGACTTTCTCAGTGGTCCAGTTACTCAAGTATTCAGGCAGCACTTTTCCCATGTTACCCTTCTCTGGGAACAGCTGCATCACCTCTAAACCAGGGTCAGCAGCTACAGAGAAAATAATAATAGCATGAGAACATTTTAATATTTTATATTGTATGATATGAATAAATACATTCCCTAGAAATACATACATGACACTAACAATGCCATGTATGTCATGACCCTACTACTAACAAACACTAACAATGTTTGTATCAAATTTACACACACATTTATTCATGGATTTATATATACATACATATACATATATATATCCACACACTGCCCCCTGTTCTCTCAACACTATGACCTGATTTTTTCCCCCTTCTTTTTCTCTGAGTGACAGCTGAGTGTTTGGACTCACATCTGCGACCCAAGGCACATGCAAGCTCGCTACCGAGAAAACCTCCACCGATGATGGTAATGGACTTAACCTCTCTGGAGATCTTCTCTAGAGATCTAAAATCTTCAATCTACCAAAAAGAACATATGAAGGTTACATTCTGGAACAACAGATTCATGTACACAGGATTTTCAATCAATATTTTTTTAGAACATACAGGATAAAATTGGTAAATATTTGACACTTGGTTAGATCACCCAAAAATGAAAATTACCACATTATTTACTCTCCCTCATGTGGTTTTAAATCTTTATGTGTTTCCTTATTCTGTTGAAAATAAAAGAATATATTTTGAAGAATGCCGGTTGCTGGGAACAATTGACTTCCATTAATTCATTCATTCATATTCTTTTTCGGCTTAGTCCCTTTATTAATCTGGGGTCGCCACAGCAGAATGAACCGCCAACTTATCCAGCATATGTTTTGCGCAGCGGATGCCCTTCCAGCTGCAACCCATCACTAGGAAACATCCGTACACACTCATTCACACACATACACTACGGACAATTTACCCAATTCACCTATACCACATGTTTTTGGACTTGCGGGGGAAACCGGAGCACCCGGAGGAAAACCACGCGAACACAGGGAGAACATGTAAACTCCACACAGAAATGCAAACTGACCCAGCCGGGGCTCGAAGCAGTGACCTTTTTGCTGTGAGGCAATTGTGCTACCCACTGCGCTACCCCCATTGACTTCCATAGTAGAAAAAAATACTATAAAAGTCAATGGGTGCAGCAAAAAGCATTTTTCAAAATATCTTCATTTGTGTTAAACAAATGAATTAAACTAAAATAGGTTATGAACAAGTATAAGGTGAGTAAAATGACAAATTTTTAATTTTTGGTTAACTATTTCTTCAAGCATAACAAGTACTTTGTTTACTACAAAAAATGTCTTTAATTTTGATTCGAATTTTGATTTGAAGATTTTCTAGAACAAGATATCTGACACAAAGAATGCTGATATCAAGGAAACACTATGAAAATGCTGAAAATCCGCTGTTTAAAGATAAGAAAATGTACTCTTATAAATCATGCGCTAGAGATTAGCATAAGACTGCCCTCCAGTGGAGTTCTGCACATTTACATTTCCACATTTAGCTTCTCATGAGATGATGTGCATTTGCCCTTATTAAAGGAACTCAACTTAAAAATATATATTATTCTGCTTCACTAGTTTACAGTGTACCGAGACTGTAGATTTCAGCATAATCTGATCCTGACCCTGATGACTTTATTCAGTAGACCAATATTACATTTAAGATGGAAATCAATTCAAAACCATTTAATATGCATAATGTGAACTGTTCGAGTGAAATCTTATTTTTCAAATAAACAAAACAACAACTGGAAATAAACTTGATTTTATCCATTATCATGAGGAAAGCTTTCTCTGTCTCAGTGATTTATTGCATGTTGATAAAGACTTTTTTTCTCTGTCATGGAATAACTTCAACTTCATGTCAAAGTAGTAATGTATGTAAGGCAATAATATTTATAAAAATCACAAAGTGTATTTTAAGTCCCCAAGAAATCAAAACTAAGCATATGATTTTGTTATCTCACATTGCTAGTTTTGTAAAGAACAATTTATCTCTGCATGTCATTAAAAAATTTGTTTGCCTCTCTAATCTTTAATTAAAATCTGAAAATGCACTTCCTGGTTTTTTTTTTTCAGCTAAATTCTTAGATTATGTATATCTTAGCAAATGAGTGTGGCTAACATATTTAATCATGCTGCTGTAACTGTCAGTTTTGACAGCAAACAGGAATGGTGAGGATAAGGAGTCTGTTAGATTGTAATAACTCTCCCCAAACCCTTTTTTGAATCTATCAGAATGAAATGCCTACTTTACTACACCCAATCAGCTTGCAGTAGAAAAACAAGCCATGCGCGCTGTTGTATCATTTAACATTTAATTTCTCTAGGAACTGCGTCACAATAAAAAAAGAAATTACGATTGCAGCTTCCAGTTCATGGAGACTTTAGAGCAATTAAAGTGTCTACTTTAATAATAAAAATATATTATAAAGACCTGTAATTTCTGAAATCTATAAAAGAATACATCATGCTAAATAGTATTATTAAATGACTAAAAAAGGTAATAGCTGAAAAATGGGTAAATCCTTGTGGTTTTAAGGATATTGGCAAAATATAAATATGTAAAAAAGACAATTATTTCATATTTTATCTCTGATAATGTCATCAAATCAAGACATACTTTCCTAAAGAGGGTTGTCCTCTTAATGACCTCCTCTCCTGCTCTGTCAATCACCTGCAGGTTCCTCGGCACCCCACCTAACACACACGCATACATTTACATGACACACTTACAAACAACATTCACATCTCAGCATGTGTGTTTACATGTTTTACCTGTGGCAATGAGGCACTTCTCATAGGAGATCTCTGAACCATCACTTAGCTTGACTTTATTTCCTCTGACATCCATGTGCACCACCTACACCACGAGTATAAACACACACAGGATATTAATGAGGATGGTTCATCCATACACAATCAAGCATTCATAAAAGATTTCCTCCTCTTCTGTCACAACAGGATTTTCCACACACGCTCATGTGGATATAATTAGGAGCATAGTTAAGCCCAAAGGAGGAGATGCTCATGTATCTCACCTTGCGGTCGGTGAGCACAGCCACACCACCGTTCTCCACCTTAGCAAGATCTGCAGGACTGACGTAGAATGAGGGAGGCTGGAAGTAAATACTGAAACAAACAGAAATGAGTTAAAATCACATGCACAGGCTGAAATAATAAAAACAATGCACAAAATTCAATCCTGATTACATCTAAAACTGATAAAGCCTAGTTCACACTACAGGACTTTAAGACTGATTTGAAAGTTAATGAGCTCGCCGACAGATCGGGGAAAAATCTGGGGGTTACATGCATGCAGTCATTTTGACTAATATAGTAATTAAAAATAGAAATGCTCAGTTATTTACTGGTTTGTAATTAAAAAAATAACAAGGTTAGAAATAAATACACAGATATTTAGGAAACGTCAGGGTGTTATAGGTATGTTAAAGAGTTATTAAAGTACAAAAATTTTAAATTCTCTGACTGCCTCGGTAGTTTCTAGCCACATCTCTACACTTGAACCTTGCAGAACCTTGCTGTCTGTGATGTCAGCACACAAGCAGCCAATAGTGTTCCGCTTTTTCTGATGGCTCCTCCTTCTAAATTTCATTGGCTGTGGTTTGGTAGCTTGACTCAGCTGTTGGGGAAGGAATTGTTGTCAGATCATGTAGTGTGTGACCTCCCTCTTGTGGATCATTTACGTAGTGTCGCGTAGTGTGAACACCACAGCAATTAAAAGACACAAAATCAAGTCATGTAGTGTGAACGGCAAAGCAATCTGCCGATGTTTAAAGTCATGTAGTGTGAACTAGACTTAAGCAGTTTATCTTAATGATTCGGACACGCACCTCCTCTCTTTGCCGTTCCACTGTTTGAAGCGCAGTGTTTCTGTGACTTTGGGATCATCAGAGAACCAGAGCTCTTTAGAGAGTGGAGGTCTCATGTAGGGCAGGTCTGACTCCTCTGTGATAATCAACACCTGTGCATAAAAGCCATTAAAAACATACACACTTTAGCATCTAAATATATTGTGCATAAGGAAGATATATATAAATATATATATATATATATATATATATATATATATATATATATATATATCTATATATATATATTATATATATATATATATATATATATATATATATAAATATATATATATATATATATAAATATATATTATAAATATATATATATATATATATATATATATATAAATATATATATATATATATATATATATATATATATATATATATATATATATATATATATATATATATATATATATATATATATATATATAAATATATAAATATTATATATATATATATATAATAATATATATATATAATATATATATATATATAAATATATATATATATATATATATATATATATATATATAATCTATATATATATTTATATTTATATATATATATATATATATATATATATATATATATATATATATATATATATATATATATATATTATTATATATATATATATATATATATATAATAGTGTTTTCATTGATAAAATGTTATTATTCACCAAATTCAATTTAACTTTTTGTTTTACAATATACAGGCATAAGAATAGGTTATATAAATAAATATAATTATTATTATATTTATAAAAAATATTACAGGTAATATAATAGGTATGCAGTTTGTATTGACAGCTTGAATTGTTTTTTTATACTTTGCAATTTTTTAAAATAAATTAAATTAAATTAAAACAATTTGGTGTAATTAGGGCATTATGAAATTTTACGATTTTACTGTATTTCAGATTATATTTTAGATGAAATGAAACACTTTCTTGGCAACTCGATGAAACAACATCTGACTATTTCTTACCAGTTATCGTTTGTTTATTTAGCCTTTGTTTCATGTAACTTAATATTAATACTTACTGTTATTAATAATGTAATAATCTATGATAATCATAATTCTACTGAAAACCTTCTGATTGTTTTTGTATTGTGAAGACAAAAACAGTGTTTTAACAATCCAAATAATAGTAAAAACAACAATAAAAATTAAATAAATCCTGACTTATGTTAGCAAATTTAAATAATTAATTTGAAAGTAATAATAAACAATAAAATAACAATATTATCAAGTTTTTGTTACTATGACCAATGCCAACTATTTTATTGGGGGTGGGGAGCTTGGGCAACCCTTTATTATGATAGTCCACTTTAGGCATTCTACTAACTGTAAGTAATTTAGAAACTACATGTCAACTAATGGTCATTAGAGTAGACACTTTACTGATTAGGTAGCCTTGAGCTACATGTCGGCTTATTCTATTAAACCTAAACCTAATCCTAACCAAACAGTCAGCTAATGCTCTACTAACACTTTAATGAGAGTCACTTAAGATTTACTTGCAATGTTACTTATGAGTTAACGTCGAAAGTAGATTTTAAAAAAAAAAATTGCTTTTCCCTATATATATATATATATATATATATATATATATATATATATATATATATATATATATATATATATATATATAAACACACACACACACACACACACACACACACACACACACACACACACACACGAAGTCAGAATTATTAGCCCCCCTGAATTATTAGCACCCCTGTTTATTTTTCCCCCCAGTTTAACAGAGAGAAGATTTCTTCAACACATTTCTAAACATAATAGTTTTAATAACTCATTTCTAATAACTGGTTTATTTTATCTTTGCCATGATGACAGTAAATAATATTTTACTAGATATTTTTCAAGACACTTCTATATAGCTTAGTGACATTTAAAAGCTTAACTAGGTTAATTAGGTTAACTAGGCAGGTTAGGGTAAGTAGGCAAGTTATTGTATAATGATGGTTTGTTTTGTAGACTATCGAAAAAAAAATTAGCTTAAAGGGGCTAATAATTTTGTCCTTAAAATGGGGTTTAAAAAATTAAAAACTGCTTTTACTCTAACCGAAATAAAACAAATAAGACTTTCTTCAGAAGAAAAAACATTATCAGACACTGTGAAAATGTTTTTTCTTCTGAAGAAAGTCTTATTTGTTTTATTTCGAATTAAAAACTTTTTGAATTAAAAAATTCAAAAGGGGGCTAATAATTCTGACTTCAACTGGATATATATATATACCATTTCAATGTGGTCATGTCATTGGTTCATGAACATTTCATAACTGTAACAAGAGGCAATTCAATCATAACATTATTTATCAATATGTGGCTCTTTTTGGATTCTCGGAAGCTAAAGAAGTTAAAGATGTAAAACAGCAAATACGTGGCCACTATTGTTTTTGTGTACATCCCTCAAAATGGTCTATATAGTGTCACACAAGGTTCATCACCCTCACATTAGGTAATTCCTGTCAAACTCCTGTTTCCATTTGTCAATAACCCCTTCAAACATATAGACTTTTCTGGAAATTTAGTAGTAAATGTATATGAATGAAGTTGTTCCAATTACATTACTAGTAAATTGCCAGAATTCTGCTGTGTGTGAACAGTATGTTATTAATTTACTGATGAAGACATTCCTGTAATTTTATAGCAATTTACCAGCATTACTGTGTGAAAGGGTCTAACAAATACAGTTACGCATGAGCTTTATCATAATTCTGCCTGACTATGACCAAACTCACCCTGGCACCAGGGTCACGTGCACGAATGGAGCGAGCTGCAGCAAATGAAGCCGTGCCTCCACCTATGAGCAGGTATGGAGCGTGTTCAAGGACATCCAGGTGAGGAGCAGTGGGGTCAATCAGCTCAGCAGCAGGAGCAGCAGCAGGACTTGTCTCAGGAGTTGCAGCTGGCCAGAATAAAAGAAATTTAGTACAAACACACTCAAGCATGTAAACAAGCTTATCCTGAGTGCTGAATTAGACATGTGAGTGCACTTAAGATTATCTGTAAAAAAAATATGTGAGGGATCTCAGGAACACCGTGCTAGATGAGGGGAGAGATTAGCATTTTTATAGTAATATTAGCAGAAAATATACCTCAGATAATCTGGAAACACTGCTGAAAATTGGTCATAAAGGCCCTGATATACACACAGCAAAATCGTTTTTGTTCTTTATTTAGGAGTTAACAAATTTTCAAATATTTGAAGAGTGACATAATATTGCTGAATGCACTCAATACTTCTGAGGGCAGAGTTTAGACGAATGTGTGATGTTTCTAGTCTTAATAACAAGATTAACATTAGAGCTGCACGATTTTGAATAAACTAAAAAGGTAAAAGTAATTTAACCGAGGATCTGACATTTTTTCTGGCATCTCTAATATACACTAACCGGCCACTTTATTAGGTACACCTTACTAGTACCGAGTTGGACCCCCTTTACTGCTTTAATTCTCCGTGGCATAGATTCAACAAGGAACTGGAAATATTCTTTAGATTTTGGTCCATATTGACATGATAGCATCACACAGTTGCTGCACATCCATGATGCGAATCTCCTATTCCACCACATGCCAAAAGTGCTCTATTGGATTGAAGTCCAGTGGCTGTAGAGGCCATTTGAGTACAGTGAACTAATTGTCATGTTCAACCAGTCTGAGTTGATCTGCGCTTTATGACATGGCACGTTATCCTGCTGGAAGTATCCATCAGAAGATGGGTACACTGTGGTCATAAAGGGATGGATAGCAATACTCCAGTAGGCTGTGGTGTTGACACGATCCTCAATTGATACTAATGGGCCCAAAGAGTGCCAATACAATAACCTCTACACCATTACAGCATCACCACCAGGATGGATCCATGCTTTCATGTTGTTGACACCAAATTCTGACCCTACCATCCAAATGTCGCAGCAGAAATCGAGACTCATTAGACCAGGCAACATTTTTCCAATCTTCTATTGTCCAATTTTGGTGAGCCTGTGCAAATGTAGCCTCAGTTTCCGGTTCTTAGCTGACATCAGTGGCACCCGGTGTGGTCTTCTGCTGCTGTAGCCCATCTGCCTCAAGGTTGGACGTGTTGTGTGTTCAGAGATGCTCTTCTGCATACCTCGGTTGTAACCAGTGGTTATTTGAGTTAGTTGGCTTTCTAACAGCTCGAACCAGGCTGGCCATTTTCCTTTGACCTCTGGCATCAACAAGGCATTTGCGCCCACTGGATATTTTCTCTTTTTATGACCATTCTCTGTAAAACCTAGAGATGGTTGTGCGTGAAAATCCCAGTAGATCAGCAGTTTCTAAAAATACTCAGACCAGCCCGTCTAGCACCAACAACCATGTCACGTTCAAAGTCACTTAAATCACCTTTCTTCCCCATTCTGATGCTCGGTTTGAACTGCAGCAGATTGTCTTGACCATGTCTACATGCCTAAATGCATTGAGATGCTGCCATGTAATCCGCTGATTAGACATTTGCGTTAACAAGCAGTTGGACAGGTGTACCTAATAAAGTGGCCAGAGAGTGTATACAATATATTACTCTATGATTTAAATGAATATACGTTTCTAAAATCTCAGTTTGAATGAATTATTAAATAATTATCTCACATAAGCTTCAAAGCAGGTTTCATTATTGACAAACTAGATTTTTCAAGAATCCGGAACAAATTATTCGGTGGGATATATATTTCACACCTACTGCTAACAATGTACTACTTAGATTGCTTTAGATGAAGTATTGAGTTGTTTCAAGTATCAAGCTCTCAATTGGTGAGATCCAATAGATGGTGTTTGAATCTAGAGGAAATGACCCCTAAACAACAATTACAAGTAAAAGAAGGTGGAGCATACCAATTTCATAATCACCACAAACCACACTAAACACATTTACAACTTGATTTGTCAAAAAAGGCTTGTTTTTCAATTTACTTTGAGGTATTTCAGGGCCTTTAGTGTGTGACCTTGTACCATTAGCTTTAGCCATTAGCATTACAACAGTCACACTATGACAAAACAACCTTTCAAAGGAATGAAATGACTGATGATGAAAAAAGGACATCCTTTAAAAGAAGATACGCCAACGTGGTTTATATAGTCAAGAACAATGAAAGATCTGTAAATGGAAAAAGTCAAAAATGATCACATAATAAAATAAATAATAAAGGTGTCCATATGTGTATGAAGTACTTTTAACTATCTTTATCTATAACGTGTTTAATCTGCAGAACACATTCCCATCCAGTGAAAACTGGACTCTTACCACTCTCAGAAACAGATGAAGCCTCTGGAACATGCTCGGCGATGACTACAGGTACAGGCTCTGTTTATAATCCCGATGTAAGAGGAGAGGAAAGACGTTAACCTCAATTTCCAAATAAAAAACAATCCTGGATTTCCATGCAGATGTGTCAAGCTTACCACTCTCAACCACAGGAGCTATTGGCTCTTCACTCTGTATAACTTCTGGAGCTTCTGCAACCGTTTCCGTCGCTGTAGCTTCAATTATGTGTTCCGGAACAGAGTCTTCAACAACGGGTTCAAATAATGGGGGTTCAATGACGGATTCAGGAACAGAGGCTTCAACAACAGGTTCTGTTCCTGGAATTTCCACAGCAGGATCCGGAATAGACGGTTCTACAATAGGTTCTGTTACAGGTTCAGGTTCAGTGGACTCCACAATATCTTCTGTTACTGGAGATTCTTCAACAGCGGGTTCTATCAGAGTTGGTTCTTCAGCAACAGGTTCTAATTCCACAGCATGAGTAAAACATAAAATGAGACAGATGTGGTAAAACAATCCTCCACTTTCCTTTAGATCATACTACTGTTAACTGGCTTTAGAGGCGGCTTGGTTTGGATTCCAAAGGTGCTCCAACATCTAAAGCAGAACTATGAATGATAACTGATTTGTTTTACTGCCCTAAATCCTGAAACTTTCAAGCTTTAAAAACAGGTATGAGTTCTTCAGTTTGGAATCCAGGAACAGGAATGAACTTGATGGAAAAGGGTAAAATAATGAAAAGAGGTAAAAACATAAGGAAAAGGGCAATAGTTAAGGATGAATGTGAAGGTGTCTTCATTCACTTCTTGCCTGAGCTGCAGCTTTCCTGAATAATCCTCCTTCGCATTTGGGGATGACTATCATGCAACCAAGAAACAGGTCATATATTCTTACATAATTTTCTGAACCATTTTCAGAAATTTTCTTGTGGCTTCACAATCACTGCATTAAACTCCTTCCAAGTCTCTCTGCAAAACTCAAAGCTCCTTCTTTGCCAATTATCTATTAATACGTGTAACTGGTAGCACGGAAGCTTCTGTATTCACAGATTCTGAGGCTGGATTAATGCATTGGTGCCAATCAAAAAGTCCAACAGAAACATATATGGAGAAACAGGAGTCCTGTTGAGGATTTCTTCAAAAGCTTCATTGTGCAAGACAGACAATCCAGACAAATGACTGGGCTAGCCATCTAAAGTATTTCCAAAAACTTTAAAATTGAAAAATTAAAACAAGGCAATGAGCAAAACAAAACAGCCTTCTTCAAAACACTGAGTTAGTGCGACAAACAGAAAAAGAGGAAAGAAAAAGTCGTGACCATGTGGTGGAAATGTTGGTTTGGTGACGACAGACAAAATGTGATGCAAAATATAGAACTGACACGTCCATCAACAATGAAAGAAGAACTTCATAGAACATCACCTCAATCCAACCGCTCATGGCTCAAAGAAAGCTTGGATACACTTTGCATAATTGTATAGTCTTAATTCAAAATAACATAGCAGTTGAAACAAAAAATTGTGAATACAATCAATGAATAGTCAATCGGTTGAATAAAGAATGTCAATGAAGTTACCCACAAAGCAGTCACTGTAACACAAATGCTTGACAGAGGAGACAATGTATGCAAAGAGATGGAAGGTCATGGTGACAATTCTAAAGACAACGAACAGTTTACAAGTACCTGGCAAGGGGAATATATACAAATATAGAAATTTTAGAAATGTTAGAGGACATTTAAACAAGTGAAGGTTGTTAATAGAAAAAGAAGGCACATGCTGTATTAAGCATGCAGTGACCCCCAAAAGCATGCACAACTGATTGTGACACAGCTCATGTACATTATGTATTTTTCTTATAGGAATAGTTATAGGAATCAGTTATGGGAATCAACCAACAGGAGAATCCCTCAAAATTTTGCCCTAGTGCTCCTTTACGAAAAACATTTGCATTACTAGTACAAATTCTAAACGGAGGTAAATCTGCCAACAGCAACTTTGAAGTGCTGCAATAAACAACAACTAAAGATCGAGAATTACCTGGATTTCAGAATCTGTCCATGTATTTATTTAATCGCAGGTGGCGATTAAATAAATACAAAAAAAAAAAAAACGTTCCTATAACTAACCTGAAACATGCCACATATTGAGTACTTCGAACAATAATTATAGTAAAATATTGTCAAGTCTACTATGGTTTTTACAATATCCCAAAAAGACTCAACCAAAGGTGAGGTTTAGTAGGTCAAACATCCAGTTATACCCTACAGCCTACTAAGGGACTAAACAGAAATGGTGAACATGTAAATCCTATAGGGTTCTAACAGAACCTGTTGACTTTCTCTGTGGTTTCACTAAAACCCTATGGTTGAGCTATTGACAAAGGGCCCAAGACCATCATAATATGTTTACTTTAAAACTCAAATCATTCACATAATGCCAAAGAGTTAAACATGTTTAGCCTCTACAAATAAATTTGAGTGCGATTCTTATTCATATTTTTTTAAATGTAATATTCCATTTAAAGTTTTTTGACAGAATGATTAAATAACTGATAAGAATGCAGAACTAATCTGAAAAATACATTTATATTATGATTTAAATTCAGGCATTAACATTTTAAATCATTCAAATATTTAAATTACAGATATGTTAATATCAATGCAATTATTTCTTATACATCTATTAATTGTCATATCTTATAACTTACTATTTTAGTATATTCATGTTGTTAATCCCTTTAGATTAACAAAAATTCCCAAGACAGATTTCCTACTGAGAGTGCGGTGTTATCCCGCAAGAACAGGACATTATGTGCATGTTAATATCCATATGTGCCCCACTGACATAGGCAAATACCATCCAGAGCCATGAAACCTCAGAGAACATCATCAGTAAAGGCTGAGAATAATGTGCATATGAATGCAGACAGATAAGAGAGATCTTACATTAGCATGTACAAAAAAAAAGGTCTCACCTTCCTTTGATTCTGCAACTTCAGCTTAAACACAAAATACAACATACCACTGAAATAACCTTAAACCTTTTTGATTCATGGGCTGCCGATATTAGCCAGTATATTAAAAGGCAAAAAACAAGTTTAATATGTTAGGAAACATGCTGGACATAAACATGAGACAGACACCAAGAACTCGTTAAAAGTGAAAATACAGTAGTCAACATCTGAAGTGAAGGAAAAATGTTTCTTAAGACAAAAATGGATGTTGCTGAATAGTTTTAAAACAACTTTGATAAAACATTTCGATTCACTTCATAGGTTGACTGCTGGTATAAACCAGTGATGAACATTTTTATTTCTGTAGAGTGTTTAGCATATTGACTTACCTACAGCTTTAGCCGGCTTCGACTCTTGACTTTGTCTAGTGGCAATTTGTCTCATACGCTCATTATACCTTTCACTGTCCTGTGAGACGGTGCGGTATGCCTTCAAACAAACAAAAATAATAATAATAAAATAAACACTCACTTTAAACACTAAAATAATATTCAAATCAACATCATATTTAAAAAAAAAAACAGAAGGACAAAGCGGTCTTTATTAATTCTCATTCCTTCTGCCATGTGTTATAAAAAAAAATGTGCTTAAAAATTATGACTGAAATTATAAAAACATTTACTACAATTACAATTAGGACTGCACGATATTGAAAATAATCTGATAACGTCATTTTTTTTTTCCTGCGATAAATATTGCACTACAGTTTCACAAAATTGTTTGAATAGCACCATTTGACAGATTTCTGGGGTGTATAACAGTATTCAGACACAGAAATTGAATAATCACAATGCAAAAAATTGCATACTTTGCTTACTTTGCTTTGTCTCGTCTTTAGTCAAAAATCAAAACAATTCTAAAAATATTGTTTTGATTTTAACCTTCAGAATAAATAAGTAAAAATGAAAAATCTTTCCTTAAAACATACACAATTATCTGCCAGTGGGGATTTTTTTTGCATAAATCGTATAAATTCTGTATTAATACAGAAATTAAATACAGTTCTGTAGCTCCTGGTCAACATTACAATAATTCAGACTCAACATTGAATATCTTGCAATGTGACTATTGCGGATGCACACATTGCAATATCGATGCTGAAATTATATATTGTGCTGCCATAATTACAATTTAGAAAACAGATTCAACTTTTGATCCAGATTGAATTGTGTTTTATATAATAAAATAATAAAATAAATAATAATATAATTTAAAAAATTGTGAGAAACTCTGCTGTATGTAAAAAAATGTTATATCAAAAGTAACATTGTCTATATCTTATACCTTTGGAGACAAAAAGTCTGATAAAAGTTTTAATACACATCAAAATGTACACATTAACCACAATGAATCACCCATTAAAACAGAAACTACCAGTCATATTCAGTGTTGTTTATATTTATCCACTAAAGGCCACAATGTCTACACAAAAACATGCTCAGATAAATATTGTTTAATTATTGTTATCTGGGGAAATATTACACACTAGAAAAAGCATCATTATTTTTTGATATATCACACCCCACACACATGGACTGTTAATATGGAGCCCAAGAAGAGAGTCATAAGGGTACTTACATAAATGCCTCCCCCCAGACATGCTGCTCCAACCAGGACAAAATACACAGCATTTTCCCCACCACCACCAGGTGGCCCGGATGACATCTGGGCCCTCTGAACCATCTCCAGCCTTCTGCCATGTCTCAGGACTGAGGAGACAATAATAAAAACAAACAAATTCTAAATCCAGTTCAATAATTCAATTTAATTCAATAAAATTTGTATAGGGCTTTCACATTACTTTTTCTCACAAATCAGCATAACAAAAAGTGCTTAATCCTTTGACAAAATTCTGTACATGTGTCATAATCCTCAAATGCACCAGGTTATCCAATCCTTAAACTACATTATTTTACAATTTACACAGTGGAAGTACAACTTTTTATTTCCAAATAACAAATTAATTTGTCTGTAATATTTAGTTTTATTCTGTAAAGTTGTTTTATATTTTTTTAATTTATTGTTGTTTACCTCATGACAACTAATTGCATGTATCTCTCACAGTTTTCACATTAACTCAACTTGAAGACTTATAACATTACACCAGGACACAAAATCTGGCCAATGATTGTGTCATGTATCCAAGCCTTGGTGTGTTTAAGGCCAGAGTTGTGTAGTGTATTTAGCCTTGATTAATTCAAGGACAGAGTTGTGTGCTGTGTTCCTTTGTGATCCTCGGTTCAAAGAATTTAAGGGAAGCAAGAGTGTGCTAAGGGGCCGGTGGAAAAGTTAGCCATAAAAAGCATTAAAAATGTTAAAATGAATTTCTAATAATGAATTCCTTTTGAATTAATAAAATAAAATGATTTTAAAATGATCAAATAATGTAATATAACAAACAGATATTGATATAAATTTAAACTAAACACATAAATCAGATTAATATAATATGCAATAAAAGATACAAAATAATAAAAATGAATTATGCAAATTATTCAAATAAATAGAAATGATAATTTTTTTTTATAAAAAACAATTCTGATTAAAACAATGTCTAAATGAAATTGAAAAATGAGTAAGTAAATAATTATTTTCCAAATAAAAATTAAGACTCATTTGTACTATTATTGTTTAACAGTATAAATTGGGTTTTTGCACAAGAAACTATTACTCATATTAGCATGATCATGTTTAGTGGTTTAATGCCTTGTGTGTAGCTTTTCACTTTAGCATTTTTACAAAGTTACATACATAAACATTATATATAGTTGTAGTTATACACACATACATTAATATAGAGTAAGGAATGTTGTAAAGAACACAAAACCAATATCTTAGAGTAACATTTAAAATACATGTTTACTTTAGTTAGCAACTAGCCGTTTAATAAGAGAAAGAGCCTGTCACTTTCGTTAAGTAATCCTCAATACTGTTGTCATGTAATTCAGCTGAAGCTCAGCGTCATGAAGCTGTCAGAGCCACAAGTGTGACTTGATAATCACCGACCTTGGCACAAAAATTAATGTAGGTCCTCGTGCGCTCTTACATTAACCCAGTTTTTTTTCTGTCATATAATGATATATGAGAGAATGCCCACGACGCGTTTTTCGCTGAAATTGTGGGGAAGTTTGACCGCAGACACCACTAAATGAAACTGACAAATGTTCATCATTAAAACTCATTTCAGTGTCGTAAATTAAAGTTTGACTGTTCAAGCGGTTAAATTATATCTAGCGTTTGCACAGCACCGCACAACTCGCACCAAACAGGACATTTATCCTACCGGTGTTTGCACAGAAAGTGTGCAAGGCTTCTGCGAGACTGAAATGAAGTTCGCAGGTGATTCGTGGAGCCGCAGACTATAGCTCTGCCGCTTTTCTCAACTTGCCTGATTTCCTCGCATTCTGCAGACACAACGTAGACGAGGCCCGGGCCAGCGGAGCCAGTTTATTCCATACTGTCTTGCACTTAAACATCGCGGTTGAGCTGTGCTTTTCTGTGGAACAGTCTGAGGAAATTCACAGCCACGCTCACCGTGCAGCTCTCGCACAAGGCCGGAGACCTTCTCAGGTCACACACAGCTCCTGTAGGCGCTTCCGCCATCCGCCAGAGGCCCGCCCCCTTCGCGTGCTGATTGGCTGCGGCTACAGCGGATTATTGTATAACTGGCTAGTGCTTCTGTCCGTTATTATTGTCAATGGATTATTGGCTGTACGTAACGCACGCCTTAACGACGCCACATGTCTTGTGACAAAAGACCGCCCAGTTAAAGTCCCGCTATATTTGTATTTATATTATATTTATATTTTTGGTGATTGCTTTCTCTTTTTAAACTTCATACAGTTTACACAATAGAAAGTTAAATAATGTATCAATAAAACACAAGAATTGTGTGTATATGTGTGTGATTATGATGATGATAATAATAATAATAATTATTATTATTATTAATATTATTATTATTATTATTATTATTATTATTATTATTATTATCGTTGATGTTGTCGTTGTATTATTGTTATAAACCTTTAAAATACAACCTATGACCCTCGACATGTCTAACAATGATTGATTCGGTTGCATAAGAGTCAGAAACCTCTTTTGTTCAGTGGTAGCTACTTGAACTAGATATTTATATGAATACCATTAAGGAGAGCACAAACAAAAAAGCTGTTAAAAATGTGCATTTGTTTGACACGTTTAAGTTATTGTAAGTTAGCAGGCCTAGCATTTGTAATATTTTTTTCTTTATTTGTTATTATTTTATTTTATTTTATTTTATATTACATATTAAGTCTATGTAATTTTATGTAACTCTAGTATGCTTTTCATATTTTTATGTACACCCCTGGCATTGTTTTGTATGTGTCGTTCATGCATTAATGAAAAAATTAAAATAAAAAGTTGCATAAGAATAAAAAGAACTGAACAAATTGTAATTCTCGTTGATTTATAGCCCATACTACCAAATGACATTCGGTGTGTGAGCGTAGCGTAGACTAGGCAATGTTAAATTTACTAACACTAAGGACAATAAAAATAGCATTCCGACTGAACAAATGCCAACAGAAAAGTGAGAAACACCATCTTACAACACGTTGTCACATCACCAGGCTGTCAAAGTATCACAAAGCACATAGAATTAATGTAAAATTAACTAAATTATTTTATTTGTTTTCTTTTATAGCATACCAATTGTCTGTGTAAAACAGTGGCAGGTGCAATAAATGAAAATAAGAAATGGCAAGTGACATATATAAATCCATTTAGCTTTTATTGTGTCATATTTCAAATAGTCTTATCATTATTATAACCTTTATTTTAACAGGAAAGACACATTGAGATTAAAAATCTCTTTTGCAAGAGCGTCCTGGCCAAGATTATGCAGTATATATTTCACATGCGTCTAACAAACAACAAAACAAAAAAACAAAACAAAAAACAATAGTTAACATGAATCACACATTGTCAAACAAACTATTTAAAAACATCCACAAGCCCATGTTTCAATTTCTAAATTATTTATAATCTTTTTATAATAATAGTTGTATAATAATAATAATAATAATAATAATAATAATAATAATAAACAAATTGTTATATTTATTGAAAATAAATAAATATACAATATAAATTTAAATACAGTATAAATTTAAAATATATATTTAAATATTTTAAATATATATATATAGTCAACCACATAGTGTCTTTATTTCTTGAGGGTTGGGGGAAGGGGGATGTTTGGGGTGGTTTCGCCCAGGGTGGCATTTAAACTTGAACCGCCACTGCATAAACCTATTCTATCCTGTACATCGACATAAACACCCTCTTACTATCCTTAGTAGCCTACCCCTTGATGAAAAGCGGGGCGGCGCTGCGAACGTGGGACTTTCCAGCGAGAAAAACAAACTGAGATGCGGAAGAGAGCTGAAAACACACAGACCTTTGATTCCGCAGGATCCGACAAGGAAAGACTAGATACTTTCTCTTTCTGTCATGCCAATACTCTGTAAAACTCTGTCCGAATATGACATCCGACCTTCCTATCGGTCCCAATTATAGCCAGCTGGACGAAAACGCATCTGAAAACAGCCATGCAAGAGGACAGTACATCTTCTTCTTGATTCTGACTTTTATTTTAAGCACTGAGACGTTTATCACAGCTTTTCTTCTTTATGACTACTCCAGAGATATTCACAGAGTAAGTCAAATCTTTCAATCTTAGCATATCAATACTCATATCTTTTAACATAAACAAGAATTAGCCTATTGACAGCTATATGACATATGCTAATTTACACTTTCCACCTTAAAAGACTAGTGAAATGGTTGTAGATGGAGGGTTTCCAATACACTGTGTCTCCACAAATCTCAGCCAACCGGCAGATCAAGCAGGAATCACAAGTTGTGACTTGTTCAGTCAAGAACTGAAACAAACTGCACATCAGGTATTTAAGACTTCTCCACAAAGGAGCATTTCATATTGCGAAAGATATTCTATAAATGTATTATTATGATGATTATTAATATATTTTTTTCAAATCAGAGGCTGCTGTTAGACATACAGAATTACCTGCTGGAAACATTTGGAGGTAATTTAAAAATATTTAAACTTATTTACTTGTCTAATGTAGTACACATGCATCATATAATTATCTCAGCACTTTAAAAGTTTCTTATTGGTTCCTTGAAAAAATAACAGGTTCTTTATTGTGGAATCAGTGGAACAACGTTCTTCACATTTGTTAGATATTCTTTACACTTAAAATACATTCAAGACTTTTCACTAAAAGATTGAAAACAAATACGGTCCTACACTGAAAACCTCTCTTTTGAAACCTTTGAGGAAATCAAGCCCCTAAATGAAAATTTTGTCATCATTTGCTCGTCCTCATGTCTTTCCAAATCCATAAGACCGTTTATCTTATTCTTCAGATGACAAATTATTAATTGTGGATAATTAGGTATAAAATTGATCATTTTGGAAAATTATGAATGGATAATTTTCTATCAAAACTTCTGTCCCTCCATTGAAATTCTTTTCAGACTAAACTCTGACATTTCCAAATGTTCATGAAGTAATCAAAAAGATAAATCAGAAATAAACAGTCTAATCCAAGTATTTTAAAAAGGCATCACTTTTTGAGCAGATTTAACTGAGACTTATTCACAGATATAGGCTAAACATTGATCAGCAAAAAAATTACAGCATCAAAATTTGGTTATGGAGGCTCAAGCATTCCTGCTTGACACCGTCACCAATCAGGTTGATTATTGTTTGCCACATCAGCAATTTGGGCTACTATGAAGAATTGCTTAGGTTTGCATGTAGCAGGAATGTATCAATGTATCAAGCAAGAATAATAAAGCAGGTTCTGTTGATGTTCATGTTAGTTTAGGTGAATTCCAGTTAAAACGGAATCAGTTCAAGCAATCGTGTATTCATTCTACAAATTTGAAAGAAAGGCTCATGGAATTGGAATGACAGTGAGGATGACTTGCCTATTCATTCATTCCTTTTTTCTTTTTGGCTTAGTCCCTTTATTAATCAGGGGTCACCACAGCGGAATGAACCGCCAACTTATCCAGCATGTGTTTTACGCAGAGGATGCCCTTCCAGCTGCAACCCATCACTGGGAAACACCGATACACTCTCATTCACACACATACCTTATACAGACAATTTTATCTTACCCAATTCACCTGTGCCGCGTGTCTTTGACTTGTGGGGGAAAGCGGAGCACCCGGAGGAAACCCACGTGAACATAGGGAGAACATGCAAACTCCACACAGAAATGCCAACTGACCGGGCCGAGGCTCGAACCAGTGACCTTCTTGCTGTGAGGCGACAGCACTACCTGCACCACCGCGTTGCCCTATGATTTGCCTATGTTCCATTAAAAGTTTCCCCAAAAATGAAAGTTTTTCTCACCCTTAAGTGGTTCCATGAATTTCATTCTTTGAACACAAAAAGAGATAGGTCCAAAAATGTTAACCTGTAACTAATGACTTCCTTGGTAGGCCTAGGAAAAAACAAATACTATGGAATTCAATGGTTTGGCTACAGGTTCCCCCCAAAATTCTAAATAACCAAAAAAGAAAGAAATGAAACTCAAACAGGTTTGTGATAAGTGAAGATTGAGTATTGACATGTCAGAAATTTTCATTTTTGTGTGAACTATGCTACCTAGTCAGATCTACACTCAACCTGATTCAATGATTAAATTTAAATATATGTCCTTGAATCTAACAGAACATAATATCACTGAGATTTTTAAACCTGCTGTGCACGTCGGGGCAAAACAAGAGCTTAAACAATATCAGAGTCTGCAGATAGATGGTAAGATAAGCCACCGTTTACACTTGTGTAAGAAAATATGATTACGTTCAACAGGTTAATAATCACAACATTCTTTTTGTAGACGAAGTTCCAGCACTGGACCGCATTCAGTGGGACAACATGAATGGCAAGTTCATTCAGGAGGGGTTAATGCGCCTGAGCCCCGACGGTGAAATAGTGGTGCCCCTCAGCGGAATTTACTTCGTTTTCTCCCAGGTTAATTTCGAAACACAGTTAGGGCAGAATGTGCATTTTACGCAGTATTTATACAAGAGGACAGCGTCCTATCCTCGACCTGTGATGCTCTCCAAAGCCGCAGTGACTCCCTGTGCCAGCGTCAGATCTGGTGTACAGCTTTATACCAACCACCAGGGGGCGCTGTTCCGCTTACAAAAGGGCGACAGGCTCTCACTGTACGTGCTGGACACAAGCGCAGTACGTTTCTCTCAGGAAGCCACGTACTTTGGGGCATTCATGATTAAATAAGCTATACAGCAGTGTTTTGATTAAATGTACTGCTTACAGGGATTATATATTTTTGTGTTTTGCAGATAATATAATAAAATGTTTATTGTGATGTACAACAGGTTATTTTTACACATAAAGATTAAATAAAAGTATTTTAAAAGGCTTATTTTTGCATTTTTATTACACTGTTTATGCTGTTGGTATAGATTTGTTACACGTTTTAACCCCTTAACTGTCGCCAGGAAAATGAAAGTGAGACATGAAAATTATTTAAATGATTGTCAATCTTGTCAACAAATGTTTTAGCCTAAAATTGACAGACTAAAATTGACAGACAAGCTCAGGCCCGTAGCCAGGGGGATGTTCGGGTGGTTCGGAAGACCCACCCCTCACTGACAAAGGTCCAGAATTTGTCCAATACATTAACTCATTTCCTATTTTGACTGCTGTGCCATCATAAATAGTGAAAATAACCCATCGAAAAAGGCTATAAGACCAAGCGGAATCCTCTGTTGGGTGTCGCTGCGGTGTGACTTCAGCTAATCAGTTTTGGCCAATGCTATAACTAATATTTTTATTCTAAATCTTGGACCTTATTTTTGAAACAAAAAATTAGTAATAAAAAGGTGTGAAGCACCAAAAGCGGTCCACATTGAAATTGTTTTGAATACTAATTTGGCTATTGTTGTTATCTATGAAGTTTCAAATGTAGTTTGTTACCTGCCTAATAAATGACAATAGACAACAATTTTTCATTTAAAACTTTTACAGATTCCTATTTTTTCTAATGACATTTGATGTAATAAATATGTATTTTAAAAATAAGTATTGTTTCACATTTCTTTATTATAAATTTTTTGAAAATATTTTTTGTACAATGCATCTGGAAATTATTCATAGCTCTTCACTTTTTCCACATTTTTTTATGTTACAGCCTTATTCTGAAATGGATTAAATTTATTTATTTCCTCAAAATTCTACACACAATACCCCATAATGACAATATGAAAAAAAAAAAATTTTAATTGTTGCAAATTTCTTAAAAATAAAAAAGCTGAAAAATCACATGTACATAAGTGTTCACAGCTTTTGCTCAATACTTTGTTGATGCACCTTTGGCAGCAATTACAGCCTCAAGTCTTTTTGAATATGATGCCACAAGCTTGGCACACCTGTCTTTGGGAATTTTGCCCATTCCTCTTTGCAGTACCTCTCAAGCTCTATCAGGTTGGATGGGAAGCAACAGTGTACAGCCATTTTCAGATCTCTCCAGAGATGTTCAATAGGATTTAGGTCTGGGCTCTGGCTGGGCCACTCAAGGACATTCACCGAGTTGTTGTGAAGCCACTCTATTGATATTTTGGCGGTGTGCTTTGGGTCATTGTCCTGCTGGAAGATGAACCGTCGCCCCAGTCTGAGGTCAAGAGCACTCTGTAGCAGGTTTTCATTCAGGATGTCTCTGTACATTGCTGCATTCATCTTTCCCTCTATCCTGACTAGACTTCCAGCTCCTGCTGCTGAAAAACATCCCCACAGCATGATGCTGCCACCACCATGCTTCACTGTAGGGACAGTATTAGCCTGGTGATGAGCGGTGCCTGGTTTTATCCAAACGTAACACCTGGCATTCACTCCAAAGCGTTCAATTTTAGTCTCATCAGACCAGAGAATTTTGTTTCTTATGGTCTAAGAGCCCTTGAGATGCCCTTTGGCAAATTTCATGCGGGGAGTAGCTTCCGTCTGGCCACTCTACCATACAGGCCTGATTGGTGGATTGCTGCACAGATGGTTGCCCTTCTGTAGGTTTCTCCTCTCTCCACAGAAGAACGCTGGAGCTCAGACAGAGTGACTATCGGGTTATTGATCACCTCCCTGACTAAGGCCCTTCTCCCCCGATCACTCAGCTTAGATGGCCGGCCAGCTCCAGGAAGAGTCCTGATAGTTCCAAACATCCTCCACTTACGGATGAGGGAGGCCACTGTGCTCATTGGAACTTTCAGAGCAGCAGAAATTTTTCTGTAACCTTCCCCAGCCTTGTGCCTCCACAATCCTGTCTCGGAGGTCTACAGGCAATTCCTTTGTCTTCATGCTTGGTTTGTGCTTTGACATGCACTGTCACCCTGGGACCTTATATAGACAAGTGTATGCCTTTTCAAATCATGTCCAATCAACTGAATTTACCACAGGTGAACTCCAAATAAGCTGCTGAAACATCTCAAGAATGATCAGTGGAAACAGAATGTACCTGAGCTCAATTTAGAGCTTCACAGCAAAGACTGTGAATATGTACATGTGATTTTTCAAGTTTTTTATTTTTAATAAATTTGCAACAATTTCAAAAAATCTTTTTTCACATTGTCATTATGTGGTATTGTGTGTAGAATTTTGAGGAAATAAATTAATTTAATCCATTTTGGAATAAGGCTGTAACTTAAAAATATGTGGAAAAAGTGAAGTGCTATGAATACTTTCTAGATGCATTGTACATCAAAAAGTGTAGTAGTAATGATGACCATCCGACAAGCTAATCCAGCTAAAATAGTGCTTAAAATGTCATTAAAATGCAGTATTTAAATCTTATAATTAAATAAAAAATAAGGCTAATATCTGCAAAAAAGTCAATTTTTTGAGAAAAAAGAACCACCCCTTTCACTAGGCTAGCTACAGGCCTGAAGCTAAATAATTATATTTTAAATTTAAAGTTGATATCTCAAAATAAGAGCTTTAGGTAAGATTTAGCTTTGACATGACCACCAGATGACCTCTAGTTTCCATTGATGAAAATACAAGTGCACCCGATGTTTAGAGGAGTAAGAGCTGTGTTGTTGACAACATTTGTAAAGTAGACAGAAAATTCTAAAGTAGTATGGGCAGTTTTTGTGGTATTTTATTTGAATTTTGCATCTAAAAAACATTTAAACCAAATTTTACATGTAGACTGCTGTAGCAAAGTAATGCTTTACGACTCTGAAGAGTATCCTTGTTGTAAATAAATAACTGTTGTTCAGTAATATCTATCAGAGATGGAAACTAGACATGCCAAGTTTTCAAATTATATATAGTTTGTCATGATTACATTATGTGTTTAGACTACAAAATATGTAGTAAATATGTAATATGTAACTGTAAATGGTCTCACGGGTTGTAGGGTGACTACATGTTTTTTTAATCTATTTCTTTTCCTATAAAACTGGTAAAATATGTATTCAGAAGTCTTGGATCTTTCAAACAACACATAGTTTGTCATGATTGGTCTCAATGCAAGTGTATTGTATTGTCACCTGTTGTATAGTAATGCTAGTCATAATTTTAACACCAGGCATGCATCAAAAGGAAATTTTTTGCCTCCCGTTTCAAAAACTAATGCAAAGCAACGGACTGTAATGTATAGAGGAATGAAAACATGGAATGAATTGCCATCAGACATGACATGCTTTGCAACAAGTAAAATAAGGTTTAAAATCATTTAAGAAACATTTGATGTCACAATATTAAGTGGATTGTTGATCTGGATGTTATGTATGAATTTTGTATTTTAATGTTTTTTATTGGTCTTGTTGTTATATATTAATGTAATTTAGTTTTGTGTTCGATGGACCCCAGGAAGAATAGCAACTACCTTGGTAGTGGCTAATGGGGATCCTGATAAAAATAAAAAAAATAATAAAAATTGGATTAGGATTTAATTGCAAAAAATTGAGGGAAAATGTAAATTTAAGTGTCCCGGTGGCAGGACAGTGACAGGTAAAGGGTAAAGCAATTTGTTTTAGGTTTAAGCTCATCACAACAGTCTGAAAGAAATAAAGAGCAATGAAAGAGAATTTCATGTCATTTATTATTAAATAAAAAAGTCATGTGCGTAAAAAGCAGATACAAACTACTGAAATTTTATCGACACAATTAAATGTCAGATTATCTAACATCCTTTTTTCTTAAACGATCCCAATTCTCTTATTCTGTAAAACAACAGGATATGAAGAGACATACAGTTGGGTTATATTATTATTTTCCATATTCTTACAACATGCATATTTTAGCATATCAAGTGAGAAAGTTTAAAAACACAAAGCGTTAGACCATGTTTAGGTTAGGTTTAAAGTAGTCTGCATGGTTAAAAATGAAACACGTAAAATCTAATAGACATCTAAGAATAGTCCAAATCTAGACTAGTCATCAAATAGACAGATTCGACAGACTTTATATGTGTAGTCATTCATTTTTATTTATTTGATGACTAGTCTAGTTTTGGTCTATTCATAGACGTCTATTAGATTTTCACTGACAGCCCAAACTTAGCCTTGTTTTAGCCAAGACGACCATGTTTAGATGTCTATTAGACATCTTTTAAAAACAAAAAATTAATAGAAAGGAAAGTTTGAAAATACAAATCATTAGACCATGTTTAGGTTAGGTTCAAAGTAGTCTGCATGGTTAAAAGTGAAACACGTACTTATAAAAACTCAAATAACAAATATAACAGAAGCAGAGGTGAATATTGAAGACATTCTGTCTGATTGGAAGACCTCTCTTTATTGAGGTGAACAAATCATGGCATTTAGCCTGTTTTCATCTGTTTTAAGAGAACCAGCCTGGTCTCTACAATGGAGAATGAAGAGAGAGATTATTTTTAATAATTAATAATAACATAAATAGGTTGCTTCAACTGAATTGAAAAATATTTCAGAATTGAACAAAAACCGCAAGGCAACAGTTCGATTTACAGCATCACAAAGTTCACAGACATAATCCATTTCAGAAGTAGAAGAAACTAAAACAAACAGGATTGAGTTCTTACCTTCAGAGGTCTAAAAATGAGAAGCTTCCTCAAAGTGAAAATAGGCTGAGGGGTCACTTTTGCATCTACTTTGTCATTTTTAACTTCTAAACAGCCTTCTTTAAGGCTTACGTCATTATTGACCTTTGTGAGAATACTCAAGATGTCGTGGCCTCTAAAAATGAAGGACAGAACAATTTAACATATAAATCCTGACAAGAATCATTTTATTCTGCATGTAAATAAGATCAGTAGAGCTCACCGTTTACTTCCTTCTTTTAAATTCTCACAAAGGGACTGTATAAACCAGGATCCTCTGATTTCATCACGGATCGACACATACCCCTCCACAGTGGACCTGGCAATCAGAAAATCTGAATCTTTGGGAATGCTGACTGATACTCTGCCAGGTTTTTGTGTACGACTACCACCAGAACCATCTGCAACCATCACTTTGCTCTGAATCGCATGCCCTCTACATGCCTGGATGAAGAACACTTTGGGTTTGCCGGCAAGAGAGGAGCAGTTGGCTCCATTAAATGGGGACGTGATGTCATCCACAGGACATATCTGTTCATCATATCCCAGAATTCCAGACTCATCTCCATGACTCAGAACACAACAGACAAAGCAGTCTCCATGCTTGCGATCCTCACTGTATTCCTTCAAAGTCATCTTCATGGCAGATACAGTCTGGTCTTCCTTGATTTCAACCAGAAAGCCCAGCGATTCAAACAAGTCCTTCAGAGAAGCTGAGAAATGCAGAAAAGTGCAACGGTGCATGACCACAAGCAAGTGAAAGAGAAACAATGCCAAAAAATGACAATAATAACCCAGGTAGCAAAGAATTCTGGCCCAGATTTGGCATAAAGCTGGCACAGCAGGCATTTATTCAGTACTGGCATACAGCATGTGGGCCAAATATGGCCCGGGTTTGGCAGAGGTGGCACCGTCTTTGACTTGCGCCAGATGTCAAATGTAGTATTTGGCCCAGATGTTAAAAATGTATATGTGGGCCACGTATGTTTGGCCTGTCTTGACCCATATTTAAATTATTTTTGAGTAAAGAAAAAGATTCTACCAATCAGGTCACTTTGAGATAAAATCTTGCCCATAATGTGCCTAAAGCCTAATGCTTCATGAGTTTATCAATTTAATTGCAGTTGTGACACCAACATTTCTGGCTTAGTTCTGGGTTATTAACTTGGCTGAGACTCAGCCCAGATATGATCCATGTTTGGCCCTTGTATGGAAGCCAGACTTGGTCCAGTCATGTACCGTAATTCACTGCAGCATGTGGGCCAAGCAAAAACTGATTGTGTTGGCCAGATAATTTTTTTTTTATATTGTATTTATTAAATTTTCAGGTAATACAGTTACAAGAACAAACAAGTGAACAAAACAGGGGGAAGAAAAAAAATTGAAAAAAAAAATTAAAAGAAGAAATTTTAGAGAAATTGCCTATTCATGCACCACAAACCTTTACAAGATCTGACCTCATTAAAGCAACCCTCTGATGAGTATCGAGGCTATGCTTAAACCCAAATGTAACAAAAATAGATCCCACCTCTCATGAAATAAAACTTTGCAGTCTAAAATACAAGTTAAGTAGTCAAATGGTACATATTGAAGTATTAACCTGTGCCATAAAGACTTTGTAGGAGTTTTGTCCGCAATCCAGTTAAGGAGAAGACATGTTCTTGCACAAAATGTCAGGAACTTGCAAAGTATTTTTTTATGTTTGTTCATATTAATCTCGTTGTATATCCAAAGCAGCATATGCTTTGGGTCACAACCAATATTAATAGATAAAATACCATTAATTTCTTGTTCAATCATGGCCCAGAACTTTTAAATTTCCCTGCAGGGTCAGAGAAATTTTGTTATGTGGTAATCCAAGGACAGTTGGATGTCTACAGTATATCTGGATCTCTTTAAATATAAAGGTGTGGTTTGTTTATTGTGTGTGTTGTTTTGTGATTAACATCAACAATGAAAAATAATTTACTGCGAATACTGCCTACCGGTATCCTTTTGGGATCCATATCGTTTCATTTCAGGATTTCTAAAGTTCTCATTATTAAAAATTAGACAAAGTCCACGTGGATTGCTTTTCATCTCGTACTCAGTCTAGAACAAGAGAACAAGCGTCAACAGAGCACAAACAACACTTAAAAATGAATTTTCTTTGGAAATGCATGTGTGAAAATGTTCCAGCTTCGTTACCATGGTGTTGGTCTTATCTGTTAAAAACCAATAAAAAAATAAGATAGTTAATAAACAATCTTTAAACACTTACAAATAAAGGTTGAACATGTAATGAATCTTTAATGTGCCTGGAACCTTTCCATTCTACAAATGTTTCCTAAATATTCTTTAGATCAGGGGCCACCAAACTTGTTCCTGGAGGGCCGGTGTCCTGCAGATTTTAGCTCCAACCCTAATCAAACACACCTGAACAAGCTAATCAAGGTCTTACTAGGTGTACTTGAAACACCCAGGCAGGTGTGTTGAGGCAAGTTGGAGCTAAACCCTGGAGGGACACCGGCCCTCCAGGACCGAGATTGGTGACCCCTGCTTTAGATTATGAAAATGGCTTCACACCAAGAAAAAATGTTTACTGAAAGGTTCTTTTGGAAACTAAGAAAGGTTCTTCTGTAGTATCACTATGAAAACAACCCTTTATATCCTATATTGTTTGTAGTGTGAAGTCTAGTTACAGTTTTAAATCCCTTATGTCCATTCTACACTGTAAACAATTTCCTGTAGAATCTAGAGTAAAATACTGGCAGCAGTTTACAGTAACTTACTGTAAATCAGTTACAGCAAAAATACTGTGTTTACATTTACACCACCATTTATCTTGCTGTTTATGTGTTTACAGAACTGTATGTATATCTTTATTGTAAAATATACAGTCATTTTCACAATACAACTTTAAAATACAGTAACATACTCCATAACTGTTCTTCAGTAA